>JASCQY010000022.1:10184909-10196764 GCA_030264315.1 Sardinella tawilis
CCGGCACCGCCCCCCCCCCCCCCCCCCCCCCACCCAATAGACGGCCTCCTTAGCGTTCGAGCTCCGGCAGAAGTGGCACGGTCTGTTCCTGCGGCGCATCCGTGCGCCCTCTAAGCCCTGGTCGCAGCTGGACGAGGCCACCCTGCGGGCGCTGGTGTCAGCCCTGGCAGCCGAGGAGCAGGCGGCAGGCCTGCAGCAGCCCACGGGCATCGGGCAGCGCCCGCGGCCCATGGCCTCGGACGAGCCCCCCCAGCCCTCCTCCTGGAGGACCCCCACACAGAGCCGCAGGGGTCCGGGGGGCGACCACGAAACAGCCGACGATCCCGGCGTCTCTGGAGACAGGTACAGCTTTGCATTCGCATTCACACTCCGATTCAGATGATTCATTCACCTGGAGACAGGTGCATGTTCAAATTCATGTACATTTGTTACAAAGGATGTTCGGTTGATTTTGGTTGTTGCTAGTTTGGTTTTTCTTTGGATGTGTAATGTAAGGATTGGGTATTATTGATTACTGTGGGAAGTGCCCTGCCTATGGCACTGGCCGTGTGCGTGGCCACCAGCATACTTTGATTCTCTTCTTCCACTCTGGGCACATTGAAAAAACAACTCAGTCTTAAAGTCTTACACTGAGGTTTCTCAAGTGTCCTTGTTCATTTTTTCAAGTGTCCACAAAGTTCTGCTCCTCTCCTTGTTCACTTGGTTTCAGTGTCTGTACTGTGTATGTTTATGCTCATTCTGGGTCATGTGCTTAATCATGATGTGGCCCCAACCACATTGTCTGTCCACATGTAAGCCGGCATAAAGATGGTGACTCACCGTCCACTTCTTGTTCCCCCCGCAGACCTGCAAGGCCGTGCTCGTCTCCTGCGATCCTCCCTCTGAAAGGCCAGCGCGAGAAGGCAGCGGCGCACTCCAAGCGCCCAGAGGACCACGCACCCAAAGCATGCGACAGCCCCGGCACAAGCCCCTCGTCTACCTCCTCGGGAAAGGTGAGGACCTGCTGACACGTCAGCATGCTTGTGTATTATTCCTTCTATCGACCCCCGTTCTGAGTCAGTGCTATGGCGAGGAGTAATTTTATTGTGTAGTGAGGAGCAAAGTATTTCAGTTGTTTAAACCAGGACTCACCTCATGCCCATGACTCATGTACAAAACATATAAACAGTTCACTTTTCAGATAGAGACAAGGTTAGAACCTAATTGTATGAGTAGAAATGTATTCAATGAAATCCACATTTTACATGCAAGGACATACACAAACATAATTGCCGTCCATAAACACATTTTAGAAATGGCATTCATAAATGCTGTTTTCCTGTTCTTGCTTAGCTCCTTAAAACTAAGCTGCTGTTATGTGCGTCCTTGTTTTTGGTCACACCCTCTTCAAATAGTGTATTTTTATTTAAAGTGCATACAAGGGTGAGATTGCTGCTCCCCTGTGACTTCCAAAAACAAAGGTGCCTTTGTTTGGCAAAGGTCTGGTGTATGTTTTTGAGAGGGTGCCACCTTATATGTTTTTATTTCTCAAGTGTATCAGACTTCCACTGTGTTTTTTTTTTTTTTTTTTTTTAGCGGGAGTTCTTTTAAAGAGTTTTGTGTGTGTGTGTGTGCATGTGTGTGTGCAAGTTTATGTGTGTTTTGTAAGAGGGATTTTTGCAATTCCTTGAGATATTTGGTGCTTTTGTTGCAATGGTAATTTACTCCTTTGGTGAAAATAAAGTTGAACCTAATCTAATATCCCCAATTCACCAACACACCCCCTGTTGTTTTATGCGCTGTGCAGTGTTCAAAGCCTTCCAGTCCGCGGCCCTTGTCATCGATGCGCTACTTCATCATGAAGAGCAGCAACCTGCGCAACATCGAGCTCTCGCAGCAGCGGAGCATCTGGTCCACCACGCCCAGCAACGAGCTCAAGCTCAACCGCGCCTTCCAGGAGAGCAGCATCGTCTTCCTCATCTTCTCCGTCCAGGGCTCCGGACACTTCCAGGTAACGGCAGGTGATGGAAAAAGGAAATGTAATGGAAAAAGGATGGATGGATGGATGGGGTTGATGGATGGATGAATGTGTTAAGGGATGAGAGGAATGAGGAATGTTATAAATTACCAGTATAGTTATTATTACCTCCACCAAGGTCTGTTTGTTTGTTTGTTTGTTTGTTTGTCTGTTAGCAAGATAACTCAAAAATGCATGGACTTGGGTGAAATTGGAATGAGGCGAAGAACAGATGATTAAATTTTGGTGGTGGTCGGCCACACCGTCTGGAATTTGTATTGGGTTGGGTGTGGTCTAGCAGAAGTCCTAGATGTTTATTCCAAACCCACTGCTTTGGATAATAGCATCTGCTAAATACTGGTCCACTTATGTTGTTTTATTCTGGACACACAGAAGGAATTGGAAACAAGGACCTTTGCAATCGAGTGTCATTTGTGTGTGCGTGTGATTGTGTGAGAAGGGCTATGCCAGGATGGTGTCAGAGATTGGACAGGAGCGTTGCCAGGACTGGGGCTCGTCAGGGCTTGGGGGCGTGTTCAGCGTCGAGTGGATCCGCAAGGAGAGCCTCCCCTTCCAGTGCACACACCAGCTGCTCAACCCCTGGAACGACAACAAGAAGGTTCAGATCAGCCGTGATGGACAGGTAGGGCATAACACACACACACACACACACACACACAAAATAAACACTCAACTTCTGTCACACAGACATGCATCTACCACAGCACATTCCCCTTTACAGTTACAACACAAATGATTGGCCTCATACAGGCATGACATTTTATAGAATACTCGCCACTCATAAATGTCAAATATGGCTCAATGACAAATATGCCTCATAAATGTGCTCAATTTCTTGCTCTCTCTCTCTCTCTCCCCCTCTCCCCCACTCACTCTCCTTTCTCTCTCAGGAATTGGAGCCTCAGGCTGGAGCTCAGCTGTTGCAGCTGTGGGAGCGTCTCTAAGGTCATCTGGAAACCACGGCAACCAAAGCAGGTAAGGAGAATTCTGGTCGTGAAATAGATTCCTGAAACCAGCTTAACACACAAGACTTGGCCATCCATTTCCTTGTCAAGACTGTTTTTTTTGTTTGTTTTTTTTAACTAGTCTGCAGTATGTTTGATTTGCAGACACTAAAATGAATAAGTAGAAAGGAAATCTGGTTAATGATGGATAGAAACTGGCTCAGGGTCAGAGCTGCTTTTTTTTTTTTTTTTCTTCCTCATGCTCAAATCATGCTGCAACTAGAATGGTTTTCCTCTGCTGTTTTTTCCATAGGAGGACTTCAGAATGCCTGATCTAAAAGGCCTGAAGATGCAAGTCCGTCATGGATTGACCCCCTTTTGTGTGTGTGTGTAGCATTATCAGACCTTTATATGACGTCATGAAATGGACTGCTCCGGTGCAGTTAAGTTCCTGGAGCGTGATGGTAAAATTCACAGTGCCACTGGACTGTGGATTGTTCCTCTCGTACTTGAATTATTGTTAAGAACTGTGGTTTCAGTTCCGAGGTACTCATTTATAAATGCTAAACTATGTGGTTCCTGTTCTGAAGGTTCTCACATGAGTGTTCCAGTTTAATTTTCCAATGGCCTAATCTGGGTTGTAGTTGGTCCTGTCAAGAGTTGACTGATTAAGTTATTAAGAAATCAAAAGTAGTAAGTATAAGCCCTGATTAATGGACACTGGTGTAAGGTGTCATTTCAGTGTGGATATTTGATACAAAAGATGTCCATGATTTAAATACACTATGAACTGGAGAGCAACTTTGTGCTAATACGTTTGAGATTGTTGTAATGAATTGCTCTTGTAATCAATCTCAGTAATCTCTGGTCATGGTGCTGCAATGATGAATTGGAGAATGATGTACAAAGGTATTTGTACATAGGGGTGGCAGTGGTAAATTTATTTTGCCTGTTCTTTGGCAGAAATACAATGTGGCCCCATTGTCCCTTGGAGAGTTTATGAGCAATCTATCAGGTTTTTGTGAAGAGATACAATTTTAAAGTGTATCTACCTATGTATGAGTTAAAGTGTTACCTCATGTATAATAAGTGATTACTTAACTGATTCCATTTCAGATCACTTGTTTACACTGTTCTTTTAAATGCTGACTGTGTGTAGTAAGCAGACCACTGTCTTTTATGTCAAGTGGTATAACTTGTATAAGTTGAGTCATTTTTTTCCCAAGATTCTACATATTCTACAGATTTTTTCTTTTTCTGTTACTTCAGTTTTTATTTTTCAGGTTTTTTTTTTTCAATGACAAAAGACTTTTACAGTGCAAGAAAAGATTTATTTGCTACATATTTACATCCATTGTACAATTAATATTTCAGAGCATTAAAAATGACAAAATTCTGCTGGTCAGTACAGCAATTTCTATGTTAATATATATTTCTTTTTTTCTTTTGATTTTACCTTCAAGTGTGCATGGATGTTTTGAGCACATTCTGTCACCATAGGTACGCAGAGTAGCCAATATTTAGCTTTGCATGTTTGTCTGTAGGGGGGGAAATATTCATATAGCACTCCACTACGCTCCTATCTACAGTATGTGCATATCGGATACATTTGCTGTGCACAATAAGCAGGCTGTCAATCTTCTCTTCTCCAGCAGAGGGAACCGTTAGTACTGACTCCGTTCCCTGGCGTAAAGGATCCGGTAGATAATCTCTTCGGGAGAAGGACCCATAAGGACTGAGCTCTGGTCGGTCAAGGGTCTGTTTTTACTCAGCCCCTGGCACTCTGGGTCCTCAACACAGCCCTCTGCGGATACAAAGATTTATTTTTAATTCAGATAATAGGCACAACGGAGATAGGCCTAATCAATAGCCTACAACTTATTTGCCATCAATAAGTTTTGACACCCATTCACACGTTGTAGGTTGTCCTACCTCAAAGGGTAGATGACACAAGTGTCAAGTTGGGAAAAATGCATATCTCTCTTGAAGTCTAAAATGTCATTTAGGTCACATGTAGGTTAAAAAAAGTCGTGGAGTAGCCTAGCTAAAACTTACTAGAGTCGCAGCAAACCATTGGCGCAGCGCAGTGACCGTTCTCGGAGCCGCATGGCTTCCCGTCGGATTCACATGGGTATGGCAGGTAGTCTTCTTCCGCACAGCGTGCAGACTCTGGAGAGCCCACATAGCAGCCCATCTCTTCGACGCAGCAGATGTTGGGGCCAAAACAACGCCCCCTATCACCGGGACCACATGCCATACACTAGGTCGGAAAAATTACATGTGGGACATAGGGGTCGGTTTAGTCGAAAGGTGACATCATGCTCATCCAGACCAACACTAAAAAACACGCACATTGTTTCAAACAATGAATTAAATTGGACCAAATTGGACCTAATATCTAACTTATAGGGTAATAATAACAAATGTGGCTTTAAATATAAAAAAACAGCTTCAGATTGTCATTTAGGCTAATTAAGTGGGTTATGGACAAATATATTTTGCTCAAACGCTAAAAAGCTTCTCACCTGTCTGGGAAGTTGATCCGGGAATGAGCGCTTTCCACCTCGGGGGCAGTTCTGGATGTAACAGGCTGAGGACAACGACAAAAGACCAAGGATACACAGCAGCTGCAGTCCGAAATCGTTCATTGTAGAAGAAAATAAGTGGCCTCTCTCAACCTTGCCGAAGGATAGTCTGTTTCTTCTGGCTGTCTCCTCTCACTTCTCCACCGTTTCAGAGCTGCCCGCTATTTATCTGAAACTTGGAGCATGATGATGCTCTTCTTCAACGTCATCATGTTTGTTCGCTCTGTCCCCGCCACCATCGTCACTTTCACGACCCCGTTGTCACTCTCCGCTGGATCAAAAGTTAATCAACCAATTTAGCTGTTAAGTAGTAATTATGTAGCCTAATAGTGCCATCAACATATTGTGTGGTGGTCCCAATTAGGCCTACGCATCGGTGACAACAGAATCTGGACCTCCAAGGTAGGCCCCAGAGTCACAGTAAACCACTCAAGTGTATCCTTTCGCTGAATCTTGATGTTTGAACATAAATGGCAGTTAATCTTTTTAACGGGTTAATGGAAAATGTATATGGAGAAGGACAAGTCCACCTTGTGAATGGTATGCGCCTTATAGGCTATTCAATATTTTGTTGGCTACCATTTTTTTCTATCTAGCCTAGAGCAGAAAACTCCACACACAATTCAGGCCTACTCCCAACCCACACAACAAATAGGCTTACCTGGTGACAAAAAAGTCACTTTCCATAGATTAGTTTCCCGGAAAAAAGTATCTAAATGGTTTAAGAAAACGAAAGAAAAGACCGGTCTAAAAAGATAAGGAGGAAAGCAAGAAAATAACTTATCGGAGCGGGATGTTTCAGACAGATGGACAGGGAGGGACAGTATTAAAATCAGCATTCGGAAACGACGAGGAAGAAGGAAAAACTGAGGGAACATGAAGAACACACTGGGGTCAGACAGAGGCAAGCAGCTGCATCAGAAACGGCACATCTTGCCTCAACATCACCAATAAGCCACAGTAGTCTGTGTGCAGAAGTATTTTTCACTGTTATTTACCGCAGAGCCCACGCTAATTTGTTTGAATATTTATGAATTTGGCTAAAGCACCAATAGGTATGCATGGCAGCAGGCAGGTGACGGTTCAAACAGTACCCTGCAAAGAGCAGCATTAGTGCACCAGGGGGTCCTTTTCATCCACATCAGATTCAGCAGTTACACCACATGATTTCAGTCCTTGATTTAAAAAAAGAAAAGAAAACATACTATACTGTGGATACACTGTTACACAAGTTACATAACCATTGCCACTACCACATACCTTAAATTGGTATGGGCAATTCTGCAATACCCATTTGTATACATTTGAAGACAGTCACTATTGCAGCAACAGAAAGATTAAACGATTTGGCACAGCTAAAAAAAAGTTCCATGAATTCTAAGATGCAGGAAGTCAGGCAGTTTAAATTAATGGTAAATTAGTCACAAATTAGTGTCATAATTTGTGGTGGTACATATGTCAAGCCATTGCTTGAATAATAAAGCTTTCATTTAGAAACTCGTTTACACAATTAGTATAGGCAAGGAGAAAAAGCCACCAACACAGACAAACACAACCAAGGGCAAGGGGTCAAGCTCTTTTATGCTGCACAGGAGCTGGAACACAGTCTGCCTATATTATGTGTGTGTGTGTGTGTGTGCGCGTGTGTGCATGCGTGCAAGAGCAATAAATAGAGGTGTTGGTTTGTGATGTTTGGAGGTGGGAGGGAAGGAAGTGTATCAAAGAACGTGCAGTTTTTCTAAAGCATAAAAAGACTCCCAGGATCACATTTGAAGCAACTTGTGGCAGGGGGAATTGCAGAGGACAGCAAGTTATGTGACCTCACCTGATGATTCACTTCCAACAAAGGCATTACCTTGAAAAGTTATTGAGACTCAAATGAGATTTGAAGGCAGTCTGATTATATGATCTTTGCCCTCTATAACCAGAGGTTTACAATGTATTGGTGTTCAGTAGCACTGCTTATGAAGTTTAAGTTTCTTTGATGAAATTCAATGTGATAACATTTTGCAATTAGGAAAACCTTTGACATCATATGTGTGTGTGCCATTTCAAACGCTCAAACAATTTACGACTAACTTTGCTCTACTGCATTAGTCCATCTTCACGATAGCCTAGGCGTAAGAGGCAACGTTAAAGTATTAGCCTAAAGAAGTATTTTTCAATGAGTGGGCAGGTATAAAAATCATCAGATCCTCTATCTGTATTAAGTGTGTTCAACATCATTCATTTTACTCTAGACAGTAGTTTAGGGGGTACAATTCCTCATTCATTTACTGACATTGACAGTCAAAGCCTTTGTTGGATGATTGCCAATAGACCATACGAGTTTTTTTCCACAATTACTGCGTTGCTGTTGCAACTTATGCCGCCGGGTAGGTTTTCCTGAAAATAATACGATGTTATTGAGGAGTTTCTAAAAGAGCCAATCTGACTCTAGCCTGACAAGCCAGACTTAAAAAAAACTTCTTTCCAACGTCTGACTCGTCAGGCTAATCTGACTCTGGCCATCTGAATAGTTTCACTAAACTCTACAAATAGCGTTCCATTGAGCTCCACACATTCATCTGGACTCACATGCGATGGGAAGGACTTCAAGGGAGCAAAAAATAAATGAGCCAATCAAGAACGCCAGGCAGGATATGAATTGATGTGACGTAGTGGACATGTGACACTCATTAGCATCACTTTTTGGTTTCAATGTGAGTGGTTAGCATGTCAATAAAGGCCCATTTATACTCTACGTGTGTACTTTTTGCCCATATTTCTGTCCATACATTCTATCTGTTAATACCTTCATACCCCCATCCGTTTTTTGTATTGGGACGTAGTCATGCGATATTGCACCCTCTATTTCCAATGGTTTTCATCCGTTTCGTCTGTAATCATAAGCTCCCAAATTAGGTGTCAAAGTATGCATGAAATCAATGGAAAGGATGTGTTAAACACATCTGAGTATGAATGGGCCTTATAGGGATGGACAAGTGGTTTATCCGATCATGAGAGGATTTTTGATAAGGCCCTGCATACCTAAATACATCTCCAATGGAGAACTTCCAGATGAATATGTGGAGCTAGGCGGAACAAAATTCAGATGGTGAGAGTCAGGTTATAAAAGGGCATCATCAGAAGAAAACGTTTGACCTGAGTAAACCCTGTGGCTGCTCCTCGATTCATTGTGATGACCTTGAGGCCAAAGGTCACAAGAGTACCCTACCTCTCTCTCCTCTAAGTGGAGTATTGATTGTAAGGAAGTTGTGACATAAATGGAGAGCCTTTTACACATCATTCTTTGAGATATATAACATCTTGACGTACTGACTTGGCCTCGAGTCTTGACTTCCTAAGCATGACATTTTAAAATTGAAGCTAAAGTGAAGCCAAAACTCTGCCAAGTGTGGCTAACACTTTACTCATGTAAAACGTTTTAATTGCAAACTAAATTTGGGGGGAAAAAAAACATCCAATAGTTTAACCATAAACAGGAGATTTTGTTAGTTATATGAATCATATAGGCTACAGTAATTCCCACCCCATGTCAGATAATCAGTTGCAGGATATACAACAATCCTTAAGTTAAATTTAATACCTTTTGAAACCTTTTTAGATAGTGTTTGAAATTAATAGCTATAATTTAAGCATCAAACAATTGAGACCTCAGGATGTAGATAGGCTTACTGTAAGCCCACCATTTAAACAAACTAATGCAAACATTAGCAGATAGAATATCAATCAAAATAGGACACCTCATAGTCTGAAGAAAAAAAAAACTATTTTTCAAAAAAAATGCTATGTTTTCATGTTCAGCTAGGGGTTGACTACAGATAAGCAATTTCCCAAAATAAGGTGGCATATCCCTTTAAAAACCCTGCAGACACCCCGAATTGTCATTGTTTCCTTGGTTTTGGGTAAATTGGAAATGGACAAGAATGTTCTTTTCTTCAGATAGACCAACTGGCAACTGTGGTGTGGCTGGGTTTCCCCAGGCTAAGGCCATGTAGCTTTGACAAAATCAGAGCAGCACAGTCATTGGTTGTGTGGCAAAGCCCAACCATCCCAGTCTTGGTTTGTCAAAGCTTAATCTTGTGTCTTTTTTGTCTTCAGTATCAAAAATAAGTCAACATGAGAACCTTAAAAAGGTGTCATTTTAGTATATTTTCTCTGAAAGACATTGATTCGTAACAACAAGCTAAGAAAACGGTCAGGCAGATTTAAAAAGACACACTGACACAATAGGCAATACAGCTAGACAGGGTCAAAGATGTTTGTGATGCTGTGGATGAAATATGAAGGGGAGGAAGAGAGCAAGGGAAAGAGAGAGAGAGAAAGAAAGAGAACGCACACAGGCAGAATGTTCAAAGAAAAGAACATCTGTACTTCACCTCCAAGGGCATGAGTGACTCACACCTCCCTCCTGCTTTGGTTGCTGTGGTGGACAAATGTTAACAGGCTTAACGATAGACAAAGTTGTCCTAAAATTTGTGTTGCTGCAGCTTAACAATACAAATAGATTGTAAAGCATAGTAAATAAAGCAAACAATTCATCACGTTCATAAACAAAATTTGGAACATAAAATTACTTAAATGTTTTTTTTTTTTCGTCTTTTTTTCAGTCCTCTTAGTACTGGCCAAGACAGTGTACTGTACATCTCTCTTTAATAATCGAATACTGATATTGTGTTGTGAACAAAAATGGACAAAACTACATTATGTGAATGACTAAAATATGGCTGTTAAAGCATGTTAAGCAAAAACTCCTCGTATTGAATGACCTTCCTATGCTTGTTCACCAAAGAGCACAAAAGGTTGTGGAATCAAATCAGAACAGTGAAGCTTGACCTTAGCCCCCCTTCTATAGATTAACCATCTCCTAGCCAACCCATACAGGCCATTCCTAGGACTACTGTGTGGGAGGTACTTATGATTGTGAATGGTTTTCATTGGGATGTATCCTTCAACATTTAACAGTAGGTTCTAAGATAGGAACGTATTCTTTAGAATTTTAGTGACAGTTGGAAAAAAAAACTTATCAATGCAACGTCACACTTTGTCAGTACAGTACTCCCCACACCAACTTAAAAACAACCCTTATAGTCTAAAAATCTGTATTTTTGCACCATTTGGTAGAGGTTAAAAAGTGTTGCGTCATGCATAGTGGGAATGAGTTTATTTCCTGTTAACATAATTTTTCTTAAACTTTGGGACATGGGCTACAAGAAAATACCAATTTTGTTAGTTATAGAGGGGGTGCATATGGACGCCATGAAAATACCCATGAAGTTTAGTCCTGGGAGGGGGGTGCATGTGGACCCCTCCTAGCCCATAGACTAATATACTTGGGAAAATGAAAAGACGGTTACTTTTCTACACATATTTGGCCCTTTTTTTTTTTGCTGTTTTTACCCAGAAATACAGTCTAAATTTTGTCAAATGTCAAAAACAACGGTCATTGAATTTCTTGGGTCAGTATTGTGTGAGAAAATGTGTTCATTTGTCTCTGTATGGTGTTTACTTCAAAAGTTATGCCACATTCTATATCATTCTTTTTTTCCCCCGGGTTCCGCTCAGGTGCAGTAAATGGTTAAAAATGAAGCCTTTCACCCATTATTTCACTTTGGTACCTGGCAGATTCTGAAAATAGACACTTTAAGGATTTAAAGGGGGGTGCGCATGGACCCCCTTTTCCATCTAGACTATTATGTCCACTTTTTTATTAGGTAACAGTTCTATTTTATTTTAGTAATAAAATATAGATTAAAGCATAAAAATTGTGATGTGGCACCTTTCACTTCACTTAATAAAGCCTCAGTACTGTTTTGTCCAGACATGAAAGATGCACATCCATCAGATTATTTCCCTTACTGGTCACAGCTCCATCGAACGTTATAATGTGTAAACAGTAATTGGCTTAATTTTTACAATGGTCAGTAAGTTCACCTGCATTTCAAGGTCTTGCTGAAGAAACACTGGACAGCTCATGAATATTCTACATATGCACACAAACAAAAGGCCAAAACTAATTAAGACGTGACTCTTCAGAATACGGTAAACATGACTTGATGAATGATGTAGGAGGAATCAAGTTGCCACGTACACAAACTCAATTATCTGACAGGCACAGAGAGAAACCTGGTTCTGGTTCACCTTCACACTGTCACATCGTAGTTGTAGATTGTAACAAAATTATTGACTATCATAAAATCATTATCATTTATCATTAATATTAACACAATATAGGGTAAGTGTACCATTTAAGCCCACCAAAATCTAAATTTCTATGTTTTTCATTGATATCAACACAGTTTGCCA
>JASCQY010000022.1:10202939-10213066 GCA_030264315.1 Sardinella tawilis
CTTAGGGGCAAGTGGGGCGTGAAAATTCTCCCCCTTCCAAAGTGGGGAACGACAGAAAAAGTTTGAGAACCACTGCTTTATAGGGACTTTTTCGATTCCACTTCCTCTAAAATCTATCTCCCATTTCTTACCACCTGATTTCTTATTACCTCCATCTCAAGTTGAACAACAATAGGATAGTGATCGCTGCCCAATTTACTTCTATTTAGCACCTCCTTGTTATACCTGCAAGCTAGAGACTGTGAAACTATTGTAAGGTCTATAGCAGATTCACTCCCTCTTACTAAATCTATCCATGTATATGACCCATCATTTAAGCGCACACATTCTTTTTTGTCCAAGAAATCTTCAATTACACTACCATTCGCATCCATTCTATCCCCCCACAGAGAACTATGGGCATTGAAATCCCCACACCAAATGACCTTGTCACCCAAACTCTCCCAAATCTCCTCTAGGTGCTCTAACTCAATTAGGCTATGTTGCTAGCCTGGGCTCGCCCATTCCGTGACGTTATTGGCCACGCCCGCGGCCTCGCACGGTCTGGCCAAGCATACTATTCACAGGTTTCGGATTCCGGCAAACACGGGAACTCCACCAGCAGACTGAGACATTTGAAGGGGGCAGGTGCTTCAAATTTGAACCACGCACTTTTTTTATATTTGAGAACCAGGTTTATTATGCTTGGCCAGACCCAATGCTAAGTTAGCATTGGTATTGTCGTGTCAACCAGGCAACTATGTTGCATGGATTATAAAATTTTACAACACACACACTCCCACTCTTCATTTCTCCAATGAAGAAAAGCCAAAATGCCTGCTTTGTGGTAATGTGCAGCTTGGCGAGAATATATGAAACTCAAATGTTGATGTCAAAATGGGGTCACTGGCCAAAAAAGCTTGGGAACCACTGTGCTAGACTCTTGGCCTGGGGCAGCCACACAATAAGGGCTTGGAGCAGAACGCACAATGAGGCAGACAGCTGAAAATGGACAGCCATGCAACTCATTGACATCTCGTTGACATCTTGAGCATTTTTTTTTTGTTATTTTCCTGTTTTTCTTTCTATTCTGTTATAGGCACAGCTGAAAAGCCAGATGAACATGACCATCATGATCATACTGTAGATTTTCTATGTACAATACAGTATAGGGCATATGCAGTATTATGTGTAATGCAGAGTCAAACCCCAGGATGAAAGATAACTTAACTTATAGGCCTCAAATGTTACAGGCCTAGTGCTAAATGGACAAATTTTTCTGATATTCCCTTGTTCGCTTTGTTGTTTGTAGATTTGATGGTTGTAGGTTTGCAAATGTTTATTCAGTAAAGAGTCAAGAGACAAGAGTGCACATGTTTGATCCTTCATATCTTTATTATTTAAATTAATTTATGCTAAGATATGTTTTCTTCAAGCCATTTCAGTAACATAAAATAAAAACAATACAAAATAATAATAGAAAACATTGGTGGCATTTTGTCCTCTTTGATATTAATCAGAAACATCAAGGAAACATAGGGATAATGGATCTGAATGTTTGTCTTGTTCTTTCCATGTCGGTCCAGATTTAAAGATGGATCTATGTGTTATATTTATATATTTATATTAATATAGAATAAAAAATAAAAGCTGAAATGTCTGTGTCTAATTCACAATTATCCTCTGAAAGTATTCACACGCAATAGCTTGGTATATTTGGGTAGATATATTCACATAAGTAACAATTATATTTACATCCAAGTACACCTTCTCTGTCTCTACCAAGAACACAGCAGGACACAACAAAGGTACATAGCAGCAAATATGGCCCAAGGACAGTCGAGGCTTATGTGTCCATCTACTCCATAGAGAGTTACACTTGTCCATCCACTGTCACAATAAAAAAAAATGATATAAACGTAAACTCTGATCACTGTTCTCTTGGCCCACAGAACCAGAACCAGTTCTCAATGGTCCACGTTTAGACAGGACAGGTCAGCAGTTTGACTAGGATATGTTGTGTATGAAACATTCCGTTTTTTTTTTCCTTGTGACAGTGGAACCAACAGAGGTGCATCTTCCCTCTTCCTCTGCCAAACACATATTTCTGTAACACATTATATTTCTCTCTGCATCAACCTCAACACACCTCACTGTTCACTACCCCGCATTCACACCCTATCTTTATTTCAAGCTGTAAGATCCAGCCAAAATATATGTCAACATAAACTGTATACAATACTTATTTAAAACATTTAAATAATCACTTTAATATACTGCATATTGTATTTAGCCAAATATATTTTAAATCATAATATGTAGATAAAGTATATATTGACATATATTGTTTTTCAAACGTAGGCAATTTCTCCCTTTTGTTAAGGAAGCACTCTAAACGGCACCCTACAGCCTTGTAAGTGCGTCTGGCTCAGCTGCAGTAGCAGCTTCATTGACCAAATGTAGGCTAATGCAATCATTCACGAACACAATCTTTTCCCCCCTCCATTCAAAGAAATAATTCTAGAGACCAAAACATCAACAGCGTTGACAAGTTTGATTGGATTACGTTTGCGTCTCCGACACAGAATAGAGCGATAAAGAAGTAAGAAAATGCAAAAGTCACTTTCAAGTAATTTCATCCTTGGATTATTTTTTTGTGAGCATTCGCCCCCTGGTGTTCGTCCTCCGCTACTGCACCGACAGAGCAGGGAGTTGCATGGTGCCTTTGTCTGGTAGGTTTCATACCAGAGAGAAGTGTCTTGCTTTGTTGTTTTCCCACTGAACTACCCATTCTCAAGGTAGCCATTCCTCTCGTTGTCATTTTCACGTAGCTTTTCTGTCCCCAGTGGCGAATGTGGACCATCAAAAAAAAAAAAAGGACAAAAGAAAAAAATGGCACAGAATTTTCTATTTGTTTTGGTCCTTTCACCCAGACCACCGGGGTGGTGTACGTGTGTTGTCCTAGCACCAAACGGCGAGGGGCAGTGTGTATACTTTGTGCATATGAGCACAGTATCCCAAAAATTCCTCCAACCAGAGGTTCCCCGTAATATTAGTATACTCTGTACCAAATTCTCGGTTCTACAGAGGTGGGTTATAGATCAAACTCACTCATGATGATGAGTTCCATTCCCTGGGTTTTCTGAACATTCATTCCATGGCCAGCAATAATTCTATACTACAGGGCACTGACTTCAAATCACAGAGGATTCCAATCCCCATGGTGTTTATGTGTGCGTTAATAAACATTCCTCTTTCAACCATCGGTCAGAGCGAAGGGTGAATTAAAAATCCCAAGGCATGGAGCTCAAAATCGTGTTCTCTCTGTGTCTCTCACTATCCACTCATACCCTTCCAGTAGATCCTACTGATAACCGGGTCAGCTGTGAACTAAAGCACTAGGTGCCTATAAGCATACTTTCTGGGTCTGATCTCTCAGCTAGAAAAGCTGACGAGTATCTCCCCACCAAGGCCTCGATCCTGCTTACGAAAGCTTCATCAGTAAACACATTCATCACAATCCATTTATTAACCGGTAGGCACAAATTTCTAAACCTGCTTAGGGATAAGCTGTAAGAAACAAACGTTTGTTTTTTTTTAGTTATAGGCAGAAAATAAACATTTTTTTTATCTGTTGTGACTGGTCACACATTTCCAACTCGGAGAAGTCCAACCGTCCATCCAACAAAAGGACACAGAGAAGTTCGACACTCTCCCCGTAAGCTATCTGGGCAGTGCATCCCTGGACTTCACCTGCAAACTTGTGATGTGATGATCTTGAGAAGATTTACCAAATTCTATTGACCTTGGAGTGTGTGGGTGTTCGTTGAAATGTCCAGCGGCACTTGACCTGTGTCAAATACGCGGGTTAAAGTATATGAGACGACCAAACACTTCCAGATGACGTTATCCATTTGGGAGCACCCCATGGCGTGTTTTGCAAGAACCACAGAGACACTTCTGGAAATGCCACACACATGTGCACACACATTTACCCCCCACCACACACACACACACACACACACACACACACTCACACACTGCATCATACTCGCATCTCTCACCACCATCACTCTCTTTCTCACGCTCTCTCTCTCTCTTTATCTCTCTAGCTCTTTCTCTTTCTCACACTTTCTCTTTCTCACTTTTTCTCTCTCTCTCACTCTCTCTTCCTCTTTAGCTCTCTCCCTTTCTCTCTCCAGAACTTTAGATCTCAGTCGACTCAATCCTCTCCAGGCGCGTTGGCACTGGCCATGGGGGAGCCAGCTGGTGAAGGGTGGGCAGCTTCTTCTCATCGGCCGGCATGGCGGGAGCGGGCAACGGTGGCGGGGAGAGCGAGAGCGAAGTGGGCGCGGGCAACGCGGGGAGTCCGGCGGCGGGCAGGGCTAGGGTGGGTTGCGGCGGAGGCGGAGGCGGGGGCAGCGGCAGCGGAGGTGGCGAGGCCGGCGATACGGTGAGCTTGGTGCTGAGCTGGTCGACACGTTCCTCCAGCGCCTGGTTCTTCTGCAGCATCTCCACGTAGCTGACCTGGAGCTGCGCCTGGTACTTGAGCACGCGCTCCTTCTCGTCCTGCCAGGTGTGGCGCTCCTGGGCGAAGGTGAGCGCCTGGCGCTCGCGCTGCTGCCGCTCCAGACGCAGCTCCCCCTGCAGGCGCTCGAGCTGCCGCCGCAGATCCCCCGCCACCTCCTGACGCTGCTGCTGCTGCTGCTGCTGCTGCTGCACCTTGGCCTCGTCGCTCTGCATGCTCAGCAGCGCCGCCTCCGACGGGGACGAAGAGGACGAGGAAGAGGAAGGCGGAGGCAGCAATGAGTTCATGCCCATTCCCACCACGCCCATGGAGCCAGCCATGCTCATGGCGCTCCCCAGAGGCTCCAGCGAAACGGACGGAGACAGGAGGACGTCTCTGTGGGGTCGGGACGAAGACATGGACGGGGTGGAGGATGAGGTCGGCAGCGGCAGCGGGCCACCCCGCAGGCGTTCGCCGGACTCGGGACGGGTCGACGAGTTCAGCTCTCCCAAGGCCTGCTTCAAGCCCATGACTTCAGCCTCGAACAAGCTTAGCTTGTGCCTCAACAGAGACACCTGCAAGTGGAAAAGAAAGAGAGAAAAGAAAAGAAAGAGAGAAGAGGGAGATGAAAAGAGGAAGGAGTGAGTGAGAAACATGAAGAATGAGGGAGGTGGAGTAGAGATGTGTGAGGCTGGTGAGTGAGTTTGTGCTTAAAGAAGGTGTGTGTGGAGGGGGGGGGATAAGTAATTGGTAGAGTTCTTTTGCTAATATTTGTGCACCAACATGCATGTATGTACAGATGTGTGTGTATGTGTTTGTGTGTGTGTGTGTGTGTGTGTGTGTGTGTGTGTGTTTGGGTTAGTAGATTATTTATCTGTATGCATGTATGGTATCCGAGAAGAGCGTGCTTGGCCAGCACCCATCCACCCACCCACCCACCTCGGCTAGCGTCCTCTGCAGCTCGCCCTCACAGCGCTCCAGCTCCAGGGTCTTGCTGGTGTAGGACTCCTTCAGGCCCTGGATGGCCTCCTCACGCTCCTTCAGCTGGGCATTGAGCTCCTTGAGCTGGCCCCGCAGGGCCACCATCTCCCCGGCCCGCTGCGTCACCTCCGCCTGGCTGTCGCGCAGCTGCTGCTTCAGCAGAGAAATCTCCCCCGCTTTCTGGCACACCTACGCAAGGTAAAGCACATATTTATAGATATACATATTTATAGCCAAGCAGATCTCTCAGACTTCAGGCCGCTAGGTTTGCAAGGTGTAGTTAGCATTACAGAACATTTCAATAAAATTTATTTTAATTTAATTAACAGCGAGACATTTAGTACATACTGTATGCATGCACTGGGAGAAGATCAAATTATTGCCTTAGTCCGACTATAATTGAATTAGTAACACCATTTGAACACCTCGGTTGAGGTGCTTTACAAAGTAAAGCACATTAGATTGTTACATTCATTGCATTGCCCATCTCGACACCTCAGTTCTGTTGCTACACATTATCATTGATGGTGAAGGTGGTTTTAATGCACAAAAGTACATGTATAGTAGTTACACTTTCAGTGCAAAATCGTCACACTGCGTCATGCCCCAAGGTACAAAGTGTTAGCAACATGACATGTATGCATCTATGCTCTTAATAAGGAATGTCTGGACTCCTCCGCACAACTGCATAGAGTATTGCCTGTTCCAATTCCTGTTTTATCACCTATGCAAAAACAAATCCATGGCAATGGAGTTCTTGACACTTTCTCATACTTAAACACCCCATGCCGTGTACCTCAGGATACAGAACACAATGCTTGACAATTTTACCGTTTTGGTTCCAAATTGAAGTGTGGTCTATCGTATGCCTCAGACTATCTCAATACTCAAGATACCCATACTTAATCATCCCCCAAAGCCCAAAGAATAACAGAAAGATCTCCCAAGCAGAGCATCTCAACACCAAATTCACAAACACAATGAAGACTGAAAAGTAGAACTTTGTTTCTTTGTTTTGTTACAGTCCTCATTCTAGCTAGGATTAGATTTAGACAACAGAGTGCAACTCTAAAGTTAAGGGGCTGTGATACCTCAGAAACTGAGAGAGCCAAAAGTAGCCTATTGATGACCACTTGGAATCTGATCACTTGCTATTGATCACCAATTGGAATCTGATGACTTCTCTTACCTCCCACTTGGTCTCCTCCAGCTGCGGTAGGATGTCGGCCTGCTCCTTCCTGTAGTCCAGGCACTTCCTCTCCAGCTCGTCTCGCTGGGCCAGCAGGGCGGCGATCTCGTCCTGCAGCCGACGCTTGTCCTGCGTCAGCCGCGTGATCTGTGACTGGAGCGCGTGCTGCGAGCGCTGGGCTCGCCGCGTCACCTGCTGCAGCCGCGCGGCATAGTTCTGTCGCAGGTCCTCCATCTCGCGCTCCCACACCCGTTGCTTCTCCTCGAAGACCTGCGCGATGGCTGCCTCGCTCTGGTCCAGGTTACGCCGCATATGGAGCACCTGAAGCGGGGAAGATGAGGGGATCGTGAGGAGAGAGGAAGAGGAGAAAGAAGAATGGATGTAAAGAAGAATGACAGAGGGATGCAGAGGGAGCCCGAAGGAGGAGGAGGCATGCAATAATGAGGAAGGAGAAAAAGAAAAGGGAGGATGGAAAGAGTGATAGAAAGAACATGAAAAAGAAAGGAAGAAGGAAGAGGTAAGAAGAATGTTGAGGATGGGAGGAAGAAGGCAGAAGAATGTTGAGGATGAAGGTATTCAAATGGACTCAGGGAGAGTAGAAAGATAGAGAAGAGAATGATGGAATGTCGAAAAATGAGGTGAGAGAGAAAGGAAGAAGAGAGGGTTTAAGGAAAATGAAAGGAGAAAAGAGGAATGTTGAGGATGCAGAGATTTAGGGAAAGCAGCGTGGAAAGGACAGACATGATGAATGATGAATGTGAATAAAAGAGAAGGGGAGACGCGTAGACGAGATAAACTCAAAGGCACTCAGTGGTCTCAGTGGAGAGTAAGTGGTGGGACTTCTGTGCTCTTTTCAGAGAGGCGCTTTGGTAATCGGACTCTCTGGATCTAGTTGACGCACAACTCACCCAACCAGTTTTCTAACTGTCTAAAAGCAATCAGCACCCAGGCACACTGCTCTTGTTTCCTTCAAGTAAGTCAGTGAAATACACTTAGACTTTATATTTTATATAAAACTTTAAGGTTAATTATGATAGTAGTAATAATAATGCAATATACTGTATATATTTCTGGTTATGATAATGATCATGTATACTTTTTATATATTTTTTTTAAATAATTTCTTGACCTAGGGCAAATAATTATGGAACAAGTCCAGACAGAATGTACAGGTCCTCCATGAGTGTTTTGTTTCTATAGGTGATACACACATTGGCATACACACACATATGCACGCACAAACGTTCACACACACATACCTCCTGCTCTCTCTCCCACAGCCGGTCCTCCAGGTCTTGTATGATGTCATCGGAGGAAGGGGAGGGTCGCAGAGGTCCTGGGGCATCGCTTAGGTGACTAAGGCGCTGGTACGATGAGGAACTCTTGCCCGAAGACGAGCGCCCACTGTCAGAGGCGCTCAAACCGTTTTGGTAGCCACCGCCACCGCCGCCTGGCCTCTCCAGCTTCTCGGCCAGCCGGTTGATGTGGCTAGTGGACGCGCTGAGGGGTCCCAGCACTGGGGGTGGCGGCGCATACCCCCCCGAGCTTGTGTACGTGGGCAGGCTGGTAAGAGAGTTCCTGCCCGAATCGGACATGCCTCCACCCACGCACCCCTGCCCGCCTCCACGGGTACCCCCTCCACCCCCCATGCCAGGGCTGTCGCGATCTCTGTGGTGTCCGGAAGCAGGGTGACCCCCACCTCCACCTCCTCCTCCTCCTCCTCCTCCTCCTCTTCCACCTTCGCCCCCACCTCTCCCTCCACCTGGTCCCTTCTGGGGAGGCGATACCAAGTTCTGCATGGAGTGAAAACTCTTGGGCACTACTGGTTTGAAAGCTGAAGGACGGACCAGGCCATCATTATTCTGAGGAACAAAAACAGGAGACATGTAACCTTAAACATTTGAGCAATATCATATCAAAGACAATACATGTATACAATAAGGCAATATTGTACAGTCACCATACAATAATACTATTCTGTCTATTCCTGGTATATAAGAGAGTGATTAATGCATCTGTTTTACCAGTAAAATAAGTCACACATATTTTATAAATATATGAAGAAACCTTACCCCCCCCCCCCCACACACACACACACACACTATATTTGCTAATATTTCATCAGGGTCAGCCCTACGTTCCCACGGTCCTATGTTCCCACGGTTCTATGTTCCCACGGCCCTATGTTCCTCCATTTCTAGGGTTAGGGTTAGGGTAACCCTAGAGCTGTGGGAACATAGGCACACTCCCATTTCATCACAGTAAGACAGAAGAATTAACTCACCATAAGATGTCCCAAAGCCCCTTATCACTAGGTGCTCCCCTAACCACCTACTGTAGCACCATTGACCGCCACCTATTTTCACCTATCGCACTGTCGCTTTCACAGTGAGAGTATGACACAGCAGTAACTAACCTGCAAATCACATACAGTGCATTACCATCCTACAAACAGCCATGTCACACCTGACTGTTAAAGGAAAAGTTTACTATTTTACACATAAAGCCTTGTTTTCAGATCGTTTAGAATGAAATACAACGGTTAACATTTGAATTTTGACCAATTCTGCTATTGGGAGAATTTTCCTTTTTTGCTGTAGCCTTTAGAATGGAGTATAGGTGCACTGGAACAATTGCTCCTAAAAGGCATTAACCATTCGTTTGTAAAGACGTGAAACTCACCGAGTGGTTAGTAATGTTGATGCAATGATGCACTGATGCAATGACACAAAAATCATCACGAACTGTGATTTCCTTCATTACTTTTAGAGTTTCTAAACTCTTAGGCGGATGGATACGAGTAAAAATAGGTCCACAGTTGAGAATAAATGTTCAAATAACGTGTTGGAAACGATGCAGTTTGCAGCGATATTTTTGTGAACACATCAGTGAATATTAATGACCACTCGTCTTTACAAACGAATGTTTAATGCCTTTTAGGAGCAATTGTTCCAGTGCACCTATACTCCATTCTAAAGGCTACAGCAAAAAGGGAAAATTCTCCCAATAGCAGCATGGGTCAAAATTCAAATGTTAACCATTGTATTTCATCAGAAACGATCTAACAACAAGGCTTTAAGTGTAAAATAGTGAACTTTTCCTTTAAAACATACCTACTACCATAGTGATATAATACCTACTGTTAACATTGTAACTGTAGTTGAGATAGCCATATGACACCTATAAGCAACATTTACTGACACACTATTGTACTCTGTTGTACTAATAACCTGCGGACCACACCAGTATTAACGCGTATACCACATCTACAATGCTAGTATAGACCTACTCAAATTCTGTTGAACTATATCAAACCTACAGACCACTGTCTACTCTTGATGTCAGCCAACCACACCTCGGCTATTGACTTTAACCTTAACTCAGTCTGCGCACATGGTATAGATAGATTTCATGTTTACTAACAGTGCGCCTGCGCACGCAGACAAGGGGCAGAAGGCTACACCCCGCCAT
>JASCQY010000022.1:10230105-10242614 GCA_030264315.1 Sardinella tawilis
CACACACACACACACACACACACACACACACACACACACACACACACACACACACACACACACAAAGACACACACAGTCCTACCCATACAAACATTTTCCTTGCACCCCCCTTGCCCCCTTTCTTGTTCAGTGACTTCTTTCTTTTCATCCTGGTGCTGCATGTGTGCCAGAAATGTCAGCAGTACTCAGGTCAGTGGAATCAGAGTTCTGCCCCAACGCATCCTCAGGGTGATTGCCCAACTCGCCTTGGCCCTTGAACGTGTCTGCATGCGTCTGTGAGTGTTGCCTATGTGGGTTCCTAGGTGCCTGTCCAGAACAGAGAAGGAAATGCAGGATTTTTGTGTGTAGGCTTGTGCATGTGTCAGAGAAGATACTGTATAACAATGTTTGGATTCACATTTACATTGGGGCAAGGATTGCAGGGGTCATTGTTAAAGTTGATTTATTAAAAAAGGTTATTGATTCAATTTATCAAAGTACTGGCATTATCTCATTCGTGGCTTATCTGACAATGCTGTAAGCCTATTATAAATAGTCACGTGATTTATTGGTCCTCTTTCAAATGATGTCATGTCGCAAGTTTTGTTTTTCACTCCGCAAACTTATGGTTTTAACTTTTGGCACTAACTTTAGAAAGTGAAACGGTGCGCTAGAGTAGGGTGAAGCTCATCGGTCGCGTCTCCCTGTGCGCTCATCGGTCGCGTCTCCCTGTCTCTTTAAAACAGATGCAGCCCACGCCTCAAAAAGCGGCTTGTTCCGGCTTCGCCCCTTTACATCCTTATCCTTGCCCCTCACTAAAAAATAGTACCATCTTCATATAGATACATTAAGCTATCATTTGTGTTGCAAAATAAGGATTTATGGTTTCAGTGTATTTCGACTGCAATTGCAGGTCCCTTTAGCCTACAGTGCGCCTGTGGACTATTCGTTGCTGGTGCGCGGACTGGCGGAGTGATACCGGCTTGGACTGGGTCCTCCCGGTTGTCAAATCATGGGAGTGTACCTGCTTGGGCCAACATGTCGTTAGTTAGGGGATGAATACTGAAATTAGAGTTAATAACGTCTTTGTCGTTATGTGATGGCAGGACTTGGAGCGCTGTGCAAACAAAGGGAATAATTCTTCTCGCTGTGGAAAGGTTTCATCTGAATAAGTGTTTTCTTTGCGCACAAGATCGTCACTAATGATGGATATAACAACAGCCCTCAGCCACTGGGGTTGAGGTAAGTGACGGGAGAGACGCGACTTTTCACTGATCAAACTATACTTGTGTATCTGGAGTGGTGCGCTGTAGCCTAAACCTGACCGTGTCCTATATTATTATGCAATATTGGCAGTTAAATAATTGATTTACTCCATGCAAATAATGCAGAATTCCTCATGTAACCTCTCTATGCTGCACATCTATGTGGGGTACCATTCGACATTTCTCAGTTTACATCTCCAGGGTTGCAAAAATAGCTCAAACTGCTTGGAACATATTGCTGTTAGACGCTCCAGGACTTTCGCTGCAAGAAATTTCGCGAAGACCTCTTTGCGTTGCGATGTTCAGCCCGACAAACGATGCAACTAGAAACCGAGGAACGAATGGATAACGTTATCGAACAGCTGTTTTGTAGGATCTTATGTATCAACGACGCAGGTCGTTATTATGGCACAGTAATTATGAAGCGCACTGTGAGTTAGCTAACTCGACTTTCAGCAGCTTCGCTACAGATGGGTGTATAAAATAGCATAAATCTGGAGAGAAATCAACAGTTTCAGTTAGACGTAGACATGTTGTCGACATTACAGACAAATGCTGTTGATCACTATTATGGCGGAAATATAGTATTCTAATTTCAGTTGGCCATGAAATTCGTTTTACTGCACCAGCCCAACTATCACTGATACATTAACTATAAAATGTTGCCCTAGCACTTTGCTCAGCCGAGAACATGCCGCCCACCTTACAGAATTGCGCGCGTTACGTCTGCTGGTTGGATCAGTGGACCTAAAGATGCCTTGCCTCACGGAGTTTGTTGCGGTTGTGATGCAAAGCACACACAGTCTGTTTGTCTGTGGCGATATGCCATAGCTCACGTACTCAACCTAAAAGTAACCATGCTTAGTTTTTATTTGTAAACAGATGGAGTCGTTAATTCATTTAGTATGTAGTACAGTGCAGACAAGGAATTAAATGTGGTGTTAGGACAAATTGTGGATGCCATCTGAACGCATGCAACCGTCATATTTGTCGATGCCGGAAGTTGCTGTTGAGACAATTAACATTCGGAAACATAACGACTATAAAATAAAGGTGTAGCCTACTCATTGCGTTCAGTGTGAATTTCCCATGTACGCACACAATTCCCCCCCCCCCCCTTGTGTTTGTAAATACCCTTGATAAATATGTGTGTTGTTTTTACAATCATATCAATCTTGTGGTCCCTGAAATTGATCTTGCCACCAACCTCTCCTGAAATCAACTTTGAAAGGAGAGGAAGCTGCACCATTTGTTGGACACCAAATGGTGTATGTTAACACTTGGTCCTGGCACTGATTGCAATCACACCTTGTTTCCTTGTATATGAATTATCTTCTTGTCCATAGGGCCTGCAATTATAGGCTCCATGTCTGTTCTCTGTGGCTGTATTAATTTGCAATATGGCATTCACTGCTCAAGTGTTGTGTGTCTTGTTGCTGGCACCAAATCATGAAGATGATGCTTACCATGAATAACACCCCCTCTGTCACATACGCAGAGTGTGAGAGAGGGACAACTGAGAGAGAGAGAGAGAGAGAGAGAGAGAGAGAGAGAGAGAGAGCACACACAACACTGACTCACTTCTGTCAGTTTGTTTGGTGGTTGTTGAAAAGACAGAGCTTGTCTCAAGCAGACCCAGCTGTCATGTGTTGTGGGTGTTGGTAATGACATAGGAGCTGCTGTGTGTTGGTGAGTGAACAAGCTGCCTGTGGTTGCCAGGCCCTATCATTATGTTTCGTGGAGTGTGTGTGTCTGTGTGTTTGCCTGTGCCGCTCCATGTGCCGGCGAGGGCCCGGGAGAACCCTCAACGCAAGCGTGAGCGAACCAACGAATGAGTGAGTTAGTGAGCAAAGGTGTCTGAGCCAAGTGGGGACAGGATGTACTAACGTCGAGGTCATGGTCAGAACGACATGCTTGCTGAGGATGACCAATCAGGGAAAGGGGGATCACAGACCCCCCCTTCCCCCAACCCACCCATGTGCTCACTTATCCAACAGTTGTGGCATTGTAGGGGGTTTGGTTTGTGAGGCTGCCAAGATAAGGAAGGGTGGGAGGAGGTAGAGGGGTGCTAGGGGGATCCCAACACAAGGGACTGTCCATCATGATGTTACGTTTTCTCCAGGCTGGAGTGCCTTGTTGGGTTAGGCCTTCAACAACCAATTCTCCCACACATACTGCCATTCTTGTGGAAACACCAGGTACTGTTGTGGTGGATGTTTTTTTGTAAATAATACCATTGGTAAATTATGGTAAATAATATTATTCCATTACTGGTGCAGTTACCTTTTGTGTTTGTTTTCTTACTCAAACTTTAGGTACTACAGTAGAAAATTCTATCGTGAGAAAATCGGCTTCTGAGATTTTCTCAACCTTTTAAGATGCAGAAGTAATAGAGAAATGTAAATCACACTCGTGGGTGATTCTGGTCATGAGCAGATGGAAATATCAAAATGCAAATATTTGTAGAAATATCAGTCTCATCGCGCGTCCCTTGAGTTGGCAGTTTTTTGGGGGGAAGGACGGGGGCGTAATTGTAACGGTCACGAGAGAGTGACAAGTCCCCCTTCACCAGTTATAGTGGGAAGTTAAGCAGCAGTTGTTAACATTGTGGTTATTAGTTGTATGTAGTGATATGCCAAATGCCACAATCTCTTATGAGTAATAAATATTTAATTTAAAGCCGCGAAGAAGCAACGCATTCTCAACTACTAGCCATATTTAGAAACTGAAATTGACTACTAAGCATGGCACATTAACTATCTGTTACTTTACATGTTACAGTAGCCTATTTATGTATTGCACATTGAAATTCATCTCATTAAACGTGATAAATATGAACCTGGGCAACTGTAAATTGAGGAAGTAGCCACCGTGTTCGCCCCAATGTGAGTCAGCCGCTGGCCGACGGTTGTAGTCACGCGCGCCCCCGGGAACAAGGCGTCGCCAAAAACTTCCCCAGGAGCGCGTTTTGTCACATGTGTAGCCGGAGACCTTATAGTGTGGTCACATGCGTCTCGGTGCGGTCGGTGAATGAGTTTAACTGGTGCGTGAAGCCAGTGTTCTTAAATTGAGCACTACTGCGGAAACATGACTCCAAACATCAGAACTGAGCTCTCCACGCGGGAGAAGCGAAATGGACACTTCCCTAGCAGTGGTATTTCTGTGGTACGTAAGTTTACCATGGTCTGCTTAATATTCGTTTCAGAACTTATTACGATATTTTTGTATCTTAGAGTTTTATTCTTACAACAAATTTGCCTTAATTCTAATAGGCCTATCATTATTTGTTATTGTCTCTTTGAACATTAACTCGCTGTGCTTAGTGCATACTTCACCTTGCCTTTGTGCAATTTGAATCTGAGATTAAGCTGTGTGTACTTTTTTGTATTTGGTTCGTTAATAATATAATGCTGTATACTGTGTACAAAAAACATGGAAAAAATGGTAATGTTGCTATCTTGTAAGTTCAATAGAAGATGAGACAGGCTTTGTGCCTGCAATGCTGGCCCATGCTTGAGCACATGGCCAGGAGTCACTCCATACAGAAAATAAGTGAGGTTAGTCTCTCTCTCTCTCTCTCTCTCTCTCTCTCTCTCTCTCTCTCTCTAGTGCAGCCCTGCCTGACAAATGATTGATTCTGAACAGCAGTGAGTTCTCTTGCATAACCCACTCAGCAAGACAGCACAGGTTAAACAGGGAGAGTTGGTTAGTTGCATGGCTTAAGCCGCCCAGTTCCTCCTCATGGGAAGATGGAGGACCGATGGAATTAGCACACGTGCTTCAGAAATCATTGAGCTAATGATATCCTAGAGGGCTTAACATTGGCACACATGGGTACAAAATGGTGATTTTGTGATTACTGTAATAGGGCTAGTGTTACAACTGATGGTCCAGACTTGATTAAAATACTTGTATAATAAGTGGGTGTGTCAGGTGTGGTTATATTACAGGTCCATATCTGTAAATCAGTCGGGCATGGACAACTTTAACCCAGAGAGGAGTTTTTAATGCACCGCCGCAAATTAGGGGTGTGGACTGTGTTGGGTTTTGAGTGCTCTGTGTTGCAGTGCTCTGCACAAGGACTAGGGGCACTGAGCAATCTGACAGGCACACAACATGCCCAAGGCTGGTGCATTTGTCACTGATTAGATCTGGTATGCGGGAAGTTGCCAACATGGACACGTTTTGTTCTGTGTGGTTGTTTGTGGTTGAGCTTGTCTCAGCTACTGCTGTTCCTCCTCCTCCTCCCCTCCTCCCCTTCTCCTTCTCCTCGTCCTCCTCCCTCGTTTCTCACTCCTCCATGGAAGAACATAGGTAGGGGAGGTGTGAAATGGTAATGGGGTGGGTGGGTGGGTGCAAGGGATGATTTCTGTGGGAGAAGGAAGGGACACAAACCAACACCCTTTCCTGGAAACAGCTGAGAGATCCTGGCTCCAGTCAGCCTCTCTGAATCATAACTTGGAAAGGAAATCTGAGCTTGGATTGGAATAGTTAACCAGTTCTTCTGTGTAAATCATATGAATTCACCTTAATAGACTTACACATAGGCCTACTTCAATTCTACACCAGGGCTGGAGGGTATATAAATGGTATAAGAGCTATTTGTCCAGAGGTATAGGGATTTGCAGGCACACTGCTAAATTACATGTTCCTTGTTGAAAAAGTGTGTGGCGAAGAACAAATTTAAGCGTATGATCTAAGAAAATCTGCACACTGCCATTTTATATATATATATATATATATATATATATATACATATATATTTTTTTTAAATAAGTGATTTTTCAAGCCTTTATGGCCTTTCCTCAGACCACTGCATGAAAGAAGAATGTTGATGAGATGTTTGGGGAAAAAAGTAAGATCAAGGCATGTGAGGGAAAAATGTATAAAATGTAATGTGTTTAGTATGAGATGAGGCTTGGATAATGTTTTGGATTATGCAGTTAGCATGAATACATGTAATGGCAAAATGCATTCTACTATGCCCTATACATCCTCTATAATATACTCACCCAGGTTACATGAGATTAGATTAGATTGAACTCTGTAGTCACAGCACAAGTGAAATGATACCAGTACAGTAATGTTACACTATTATGTAAAATAGAGTTGATTGCACTAGAGCTTAAATGATTGTCCTCATTAGTTGCTTTGAATGAACATGTCAGCTAAACAAATAAATCTAAATGTCAATATCTGTACAATTGTTTGATTGGTGAGTCTTATTAAATTATATTAAATGCAAGCTTTTTTGCATTTAATTGTGTTCAGAACAGGGAACAAGGCCAAAAGGGTGCAGGATTATATTGTATATTCTACCTGTTAACGGAAGTGAAATCAGAATGTAGTGCCTGAAGGGCTCTATCACTTCATTGTTGACAGATGGAAATGAAGGGAAGAAGGAAGAAAAGTTGCTGAGTTAATCTTGGGAACGGTGATGCAGGAAGTAGGTAGTCCCAAGGGGGGAAAACGTGCCTTTTGTACTTTGCAGGAGTGTGTCTTCTGAGGTGACTCACTGAAGTCTGGGTATTCCACTCTTTTGCAAAAAAGGCAGGTTTCAGTCTAAAACTTCAAGAAGGCTCTTTTCACCAAACTGTTATCTGTGTGATCTGGCTCTGCTTAATGTTTACATCCCTACAGGCGTTGGTTTACTGAGTGTAAATCAAATGGAATTGAGACATTTTTTTGAAGACTCTAAATATGTATTAAAACATGCCTTCTTTTTCAAGACCCTTGGTATTGGTTTGCTGGTCAGCCAGTCTGCCTTGTACTCTGTAAGTGGAGGACTGGTTGTATCCATATATCTCTGGAACACTGGCCCCTGATAAAATTAACTGGCCTAATCAGTGAAAACTTGACTTGGCAGAGTCAACGTAAAGTGCACAAATCCCATTATCTATGTCTGCATGCATACAAACGGAGTGAGAAGCCGAGGCTGCGACCTGCTGTGTGATTAGGCTTAGTGCCAGCTGGCTGTCTCCGAGACCTCTGTTATCGCTACCTGCCGTGATTGGGGGTGGGGGGGGGGCCTTGTGGGGCACTTAACTCAGTTCACAGAGCTCCGTTCTGCTCCCTGGGGGGCCACAAAAGCTGGGGTGTCTCAACTCAACAACATTGAGTTCACACACACATACACACACACACACACAATCCCCAGGTCTGCCCAGGGCATCCCAGCAATGCGAAAAGGTCAGGAAGGGTCAGAGCTGCGCGTTTATTGTTGGCCTCAGTAGACCCCTGTGGGTGGACTGGGCGTCTGCTGAGACTCCTCAGGAGGATAACACTAAAGTTACCCTACGCTTCCTCTCTGAGCTTCAAGAGAAGGCAGTCGCAGTCACATGAGGTCATCCTCGCAGGATCCAGTCCATTTTTTCAGTCCATATTTAGTGTGTGTGTGTGTATGTGTGTGTACAGTATGTGTATGTGAGAGAGAATGCTTGCTGTGGGCATGCATGTGTGAGTGCTTGTTGTGCTACACTCTCTTTCCGGACGCTGCATGTCGATGTTCTGAATAGTAACAATTAAGAGGAAGTAAATTCCTATTTCTTTCTGCACATTTTGTTATTGTGTTTACGCTCAGAACATGTCACAACAATCTAGTAAACAAAAACAAACGGCAAAAAGACTAAACACAACTTTGATTTCTGCTTTTCTCCTGCAGCTGCTGGTGAGCTGCTCCCAGTGTGTGCGGCACTCGGCATGCGTTGTCCCTGAGCGGCACAGCTCCCCCCGGAGGCGCCAGGATGCCGGTGCAGGCGGCCCAGTGGACGGAGTTCCTGTCCTGCCCGATCTGCTACAATGAGTTTGACGGCAGCGGCCACAAGCCCATCAGCCTGGGCTGCTCGCACACCGTCTGCAAGACGTGCCTGCACAAGCTGCACCGCAAGGCCTGCCCCTTCGACCAGACCGCCATCAGCACTGACATTGACCTGCTGCCCGTCAACAGAGCCCTGCTGCAGCTCGTCGGTGCCCAGGTGTGTGTGTGTGTGTGTGTGTGTGCGTGTGCTTATTTTGGGACTGACTTAAAGAGTTATTGCATACTCATGGAATATTATGACTATAATGGGATCAGAGGGCCGCTGATGTTAGTGAGATTCCAGGTGTGGTGTGTGTGTGTGTGTGTGTTTGTTTGTTCTCTTCTCTCTGGCTTGGTGTTGTCTGGTGATGATTACTCATAGGGCAGATTCTGAGTGGGGGTAGAGCTCCGCTCTCTCTCAGATGATCTCAATATGAGTGTATCAGGTCTGAAGGCAACTAGTCTACTTTGATGTCGAGAAAGATATGTTCCACCATCATAATGGCATCAATAGACATTTGGTGCATTGGTGTGTGTGGTTGTCTGTGTTGTGGAGTGTGATTGGTTATATTCAGAGATAAAGTTTGTTGTGGCTTTTGGTTCTAGCCTGTCTATCAGATATTGTACTGTAGCTTAAGAAACTTTCATTCAGAAGAAACAGACCTCATAAGACTGACATTTTGTGTGTGTGTGTGTGGATGTGTGTGTGTTTTGCAGGTCCCTGATGGCCCAAATGTGTCCTTGGGCAGTGCAGTGGACAGTGAGCACTATGAAGTTTGCAGGGCGAGTGTGGAGGAACTGGCCCTATACCTTAAACCCATCAGTGGAGGTAAAGGTAAGTGTTTGTTTGTCTGCTTCTTATGTATGTGTGTGCGTGCATGTGTGCGTGTGTGTGTGTCTGCTTATATGTGTGTGTGTGTTTGTATTTGGGTGCCTGCATATGTACGTTTACGGAAGAGTGTGTGTGTGTGTGTGTGTGAGTGTAAGTAAGTGAGTGAATTCCTGGCATTGGTTTGCACTGATTTGTCTCTGTTCATGTCACTTTCACTCAGTATGAATGTGTGAAACTCTTATGTGTGCAGTTATATTCATGTGTGTATGCGGCTTTATTTTAAAACTGTGGATTCTTTTAAACTGGAAATGTTTTCCAGTGATTACGTATTTATGTGCATTATCGGTATGAGGTTCATTAGAAAGTCTGTGTTTCCATGTAAATGTGTCAGTATTTGAAGTACTAGGTATACCTCCTTATTTAATGTGTGTGTGTGTGTGTGTGTGTGTGAGAGAGCAGTGGAAACCATTAGATCACCCTCTGCTGGTTTCAGTGTGTGTTCCCAGTGAAATATGAAATAGCATAGCACTCAAAACAACCGCCAGCAGAGTACAAATGCATTTCCTGTTTTTCTGCAATTTGATTGACTGTGGTCGGTGTGTTTGCGTCAGAGCGAGCGAGACGAACGCGCGCAGCACCGCGGCGCTCGCAGCCATGAAGGAAGCTCTTGGAGTGAGACAACGCCATCACTTCCTTTCACACTCGCTCAAGTTTCCTCGAAGATGAACGAGAAACCAATAAAACATACACACACACTAGGTGGGGCTGAATATGACCCCAAGAATGCGACTCATGTTTAAAGCGATAATGTGGAGTACTTCCATAGCCATGTTTGAGCTCACCAAGTTCTGTTGGCAGGAAGAGAAATGAGAGAATTAAGTACAACATAGACTGACTAGCAAACTCATAATAACTAAATGGGGACTATGGCAAATGAAATGGCTACGTTCAGTTAGTGTTATTCAGTTATTGGTTCAATGTATGTTGTACCAAATTCTCTCACTCTACTTCCTAACGACAGCATTCACTGAGCATGAACAGCCGGCTGTGATTAGAAGTAGTCTGGACTATTAGAAAATGCCAAGAGCATTCCAACCCATAGCACTGTTGATCAAAGTTACCAAAAGGGTGAAAAGATTGATGAAATTTGGTAGGCCGAACTGCCAGCTTAAGCTAACTGTTATGCGAATTTTTGTTATTCGAATATGAAATGTGAATAAGTTGAACGGAAACCCAGCTATAGTCATTGGTTGGCTTTTGGCTGCTGTGCATCTTGAGTGGCTTCCATTTCAAAGCTGTAAGGATCACAGTCATGAAATCCTGGCACCTCTTGCCTCATTAACACAGGCTTCCTAAGCTTGTGGCAGGAAGGTTATGCAGTTTATATACTTCTACCAATAAATACATTTCGTCGGTGTATTCAGTTGGTTTGTGCTTGTTGCTTTGTGTGCGTGTGTGTATATGTACTGTATGACTGCCTCTGTACAATACAGAGAGCACACTCATGTAACACTAGTTACATCATCCACTTGTTCTGTCCCTGTAGGCATGGCGACCCTCAGCCCGAGCGCGCTCAGTCGGCCCATGCAGCGGAAGCTGGTGACGCTGGTCAACTGCCAGCTGGTGGAGGAAGAAGGGCGCGTGCGGGCTGTGCGGGCGGGTCGCTCCCTGGGTGAGCGGACAGTCACCGAACTCATCCTCCAGCACCAGAACCCCCAACAGCTCTCCGCCAACCTTTGGGCTGCTGTTCGGGCCCGCGGGTGCCAGTTCCTTGGACCAGGTATGTGTTCTCAACATGTTCCACCAACAAACACACTCTCTCACACTGTGGGTTTAAACATTGTCCGAGCTCTTCGAGAGTTGAAATGAAATTTAAAAAAAGGCTTCAAAAACTTAAGGGACAGACATTCCCCTGCACATGGCTAAATGCTTACACTCTGGTGGTTGTGAAAGAAGTGCTTTCACAATGGTTGAACATGTGCTCTGAACATGCCCTCTGATTGCAAGCTTTCTTGGGGGAACTAAAGTCAAGGCATCAGGTGCAGATTATGCACGCACCTTTTCTCTCACAGAGCTCGGTGAGGTGACTTCACTTCACTTCAGAAAGGGATTGCCATGCCAACTAATTGATTTCACCTGAACAGGTGTTCACCTGCAACAAATAAGGACCTACCTGCTCTGTATTACTCTCTTCTATTTCATGAGGTCAGATTGTAAGGCTATCAGGAGTAGAAGCAGTGGTTAAAGATCAAAGATAACGTTCAGATGCTGAATTGCACTGGACAGTGGAACATCAAAGATGTTTATCTTGTTTTCTGCCCATGTGTGTGTTTGTCTGTGTGTGGGTTGTGCTGCTGTGTTTGTTCTCTTCTCTCTGGCTTGGTGTTGTCTGGTGATGATTACTCATAGGGCAGATTCTGAGTGGGGGTAGAGCACCGCTCTCTCTCAGATGATCTCAATATGAGTGTATCAGGTCTGAAGACAAACATTCTCCATTGATGTCCAATCTTCTTGCATCTTAAAAATATTTCCCACCGTCATATAAAACATCTATTGTTTGTGCGTGTGTGTGTGTGTGTGTCTCCAGCCATGCAGGAGGACGCTCTGAAGCTAGTTCTCCTGGCCCTGGAGGATGGCTCGGCTCTGTCTCGGAAGGTTCTGGTTCTGTTTGTGGTCCAGAAGCTGGAGGCCCGCTTCCCCCAGGCCTCCAAGACCAGCATTGGCCATGTGGTGCAGCTCCTCTACCGGGCCTCCTGTTTTAAGGTTGGTTTACTGGCCCATGCCATCCATACAACACACACACACACGCGCGCGCTAGCAATATTGCATGTCCTGTATGCATGCATGCATGTATGTCTTGAAGTGGATGGGACTGTGGCTAGCAGCATGAGGCTAATGGTAGCAAATAAGGGAATTTCCCAAAATGTTGTTGTGTTCCTTTAAGTTCATCTCGCCATCTCAGTGCTCCATTCTTAGGGAAGTTAAATGTCCCAAATGTCATTCCGTATGCCTTGAAAAGAAGGCTCGAGATGTAATTTCCTGTCATTTAATCTGATGTACAGTATGTAACATAATCGTCTGTAAATGTAATGAGCGTAATGTAATTATCACAGTATGGAGATGTAACCCAATCCCTCAGCCCGTACTCTGCACCTACTCATAACTGGTGAATTACAGTGGTGCAGTGTGTGCACGTGCATGTATGGGTCGGGTCAGGTGATAATGGCCAGGGGGCTTGCCTGGTCAAGTCAGTGCGGTTGACGGGGCAGGATTCCCAGGCTTTCTGAACCCACAGGTGGTGGGTCAGCTCCAGAGCTCCAGTGGCAGCCAATGAGCAGACAGGGGAGCCTCCTCGGAGCTGTGTGAATGGGTACAGACAGTCTCGGGCAGCCTGTGCTAATCCCTGAGTCTGTATAGCCAGCCAATTACAGCTCCCAGAGGCACAGTTTGTACCAAGACACTTGATGGTGTGTGTGGTTCAATGAGCTTGGAGGGGCCACTTGACACTGTTAAAGTAGCAAGCCTTATAAACCTGTCAGAAATATAATGACTGCATCCACATGTGTTTGAAAGGAAAGAAGATGAGCTTGATGGGGCGGGGGGGGGGGGGGGGGAGGCCACAAACGTTTATAGATA
>JASCQY010000022.1:10254244-10269244 GCA_030264315.1 Sardinella tawilis
TTTCATGACAAAACTATAAGGAGTTGGGAGCTAATATTTGGCACTTTTCCTATTGGGAAGTGTGTGAACCTCTTGAACTTTTTTCAGTCAAATCTGAGATGGTCGAGTGGGGGCATTCGGACGTTTGGCGTGGAATGACCCAATACCATGTGCTGGCTGCTGTGGAAAGAAGTGCAATTAGAAGATTCTAGAAATGCTTCTGGGCGAACCAACGATGCCATGTAAACCCATTTGATTTATCAGTGACCCTTTGATCCTTTTTGTGTCCCTGCCCGGTCCTTTAGCATGATGATGATGATGATACAGATGTAGATGCGCTGGCTTCCCAAAGATGTCTCAAAGATGTCCTATCTGCAGGTTTTGGTTAGCTGTTGAGTAGACCTTTACAGAGGGAGTGAGAGAGAGGGAAAGAAACAAGGGCTGGTCGTTAAGCAGGAATCCTTTTTCCCCCGTGTGGAAGGATACCACCGCGCATATCAATGAAACGCTCCCTTTCATCTCCCCAAAAGGATCCGTGCTCAGACTGCCTTCCACTGAATGCTGTATGAAACAAAACATCCAGCCACAACACACACACACACACACACACACACGCACCATCCACTGCATACTGCACCGAGTTGTGGTTTGTTCACTGCTGCACTGTAACCTTGTGGCTTTTTTGTAAACAGTTCACTTTATTTATTTATTCATTCATTCTCAATTGTTGTGTTTTATAACAGATTACAGCCCTCATATTGGACACGGAGACTACAGATGGGGCCCAAGAGGTTCTGACTCGTCCAGCCACTCCAGCTTCTTGGAGAGGTGGGTAGAACCCTCCCTTTGGTCAATCACATTATGGATAACATGATGCATTATTACATCCTGTGTGTTTCTACTGTGTATTGTCTTTGTTTGCCATTTATATTTGTTAGCAGACATGCATGATTAATCACATACAGTTTTTATGCAAACCTGAGGGGGTTGGCAGGTCTTATTTCAGATACAAGCCCCAACATCATAAAAGTGCTGTGTATCAATTGCAAAACTTAAAACTCCTCTCTGGCTGTATTTCTAGAATTAGAACATGATGTAGCCTATGTCTGTTAATCAGTACATTTGAATATAATACTTCACTGGTTTGCATCATTTTAATTTGACAAATGAGTTAAGACGAGCAAATTTGCAAGGTTGTTTACTTCTCTTCGACCAGACTGGTTCAGTCAGTGCCTTTTGGTAGCCCTCCACTGGCCCATAATAGGCTACTTTAAAGTCCGGGTAAACCAAAATCAGTCATTTTCTTCTGAAGACGTTAAATGTATCAAAAATGTCTTCCTTAACACGTGTAAAAAGCCATTCAACCATGTATTGTGTAATTGAGGAGCTACGCTTCACAAATGGTGTGAAACATTTCTGTCTCGGATTTAATGGGCGGGTCTAAAAGCAGGGTATGCTTGTGTAAGCATGCCCTATTAGCATAACCCCTCCTGCTGTATAAAAACTTTGAGCGCTGGCTTTTGAGTCTTTGCTTTAGCTGGCTTGCACTGCAGCTAGCTTAGCTAAACAAGGTTAACTAGCCTGCCTGGGTCTCTGATCAACCTTGCTGGCCTCAACATTATTATTTTGTCAACTTCGCAGAAATTTCATGAGAATCAACATAAGATCAGTCATTATTTATTTTTATGGGCATTATCTTTGTTAGGCTAGATATTAAATAAGCATTCCTCCTTACAAACATTTCACACAAACTGAAGGTGGGCAACACTGTTAGCCATCTACCAACCCCATGGTAACATATGTTAGGCTACTTGCTATGTAACTTATCACAACATAAATCCTTTAACATTTACTGTAATAACTGTGCTCATAGACACAACCACAGCGGTTTGTCATGTTGCTTTGTTGTATGCAGAGCGGTGGAGAGATTCTGACTGTGCATTATGGCAGGCTCAAACCGGGGTTATTTCAAATCTGCATGTAGCATGCTAAAACAAGTGAATCGTGGTCAACAAGTCGCAGCTCTCAGGGCATCTCAGTTAATTACTGAGTAGCCAACTACTGTCAAGTGTGTACAAGCAGAAACGGTTTGCCTCATGGTAGAACAGAGCAGTGATTTTCAATCATGTCAAAGCGAAAATGAATGAACTGTGGCCAGCAAGCTAACTTAGCTAGTGAGAGAACCCGGGCTCTGCTAATGTTACCAAAGTCCTTCTAAGGCCTATATATAAGTGTCTCTGATGTTACAGTCCTGTGGTGGTTCCCTTCCTGCATGTGGGCGTGGCTCCAGCGCCTCTAACTGATATGCCTCCAAAGTTTCAGAGCAGAAAAAATGCTTGTTTTTCCATGACTTTGAGACCTAATTTCAAATATTTTATATATATTTTTTAAACCCTCAATGTTGGCAGGGTGAATAACAACGTGGTATGTGGTATGACAAACTCTGAACACATATTCTAACTTTACCCGGGCATTAAGTGGCTACAGCAGAGTCACTGTGCAGCATGTTTGCCAAATGTAGGTGAATTGTTGCTGCTGAATCGCACCCTCTCTCTGTGTATCTCTCTCTCTCTCTCTCTCTCTCAGCCTACTGTTGTGTTCCACTGTTGTGCTGTGCTTCTCCCTCCAGTGTCTAAAAATAGAACCACAGTCACCAAGTTCTCTCAGTTCACAGCTCCTAGCACGTTCATCAGCTGTGTGTGTGTGTGTGCGCGTGTATGTATGAAGAGGGAGAGTTGGGTGGTGTTTCAGTCTATTCCCACTCTCTTAATTCAGAGATTGTAACACACAAGGCTTCCTTTTGATTTTGTAATCTCAATATTAATGCCATCAGCACTCTAGCAATATCCAGAAAGATATAGGCCTATGTGTGTACATTTTTTTTTTTGCTAATTTTAACAACTAGTCTCATACATACTTTTATTGTCTGTTAGACATTAATATATTAATTTATTGTGTGTGTGTGTGTGTGTGTGTGTGTGTGTGTGTTAAATAGTGACCAGTTGGGTGTGACGGAGCTGCAGGCTCGCCGGCCCTCTCTGATAGGTGGCGAGAAGTTGGGGGTGGAGCTCCTTCATCCAGAAACAAGTCCCGACTGTGGTGAGAGTGAACCGGACCGGGACATCGAGCTGGAGCTGTCTGCCTTGGACCTGGAGGATAATGAATCCCAACAGAATACCATACAGGTGCAGGTTCACCCATGCAATACCTGGAGAACAGAGATGCGAGAATTGGCATGCATACAAATTTAATTAATCATGGCTGTGGATTGTACAGAATGCATTGCCTATATGCATTGCCTGTATGCACCAGTTAACGAGCTAACTACTTTTTAGCCTATTTCTGCTAATGTTTTGAAGGCAAATGTGTATTTCCTATTATAATCCTCATAATGCCTAGTAAGTAAGTAGTAGTAAGTTCAGAATCAGTTCCTAAAGCAAAGCGCATGCTGCTCCTCTCCCCAGGAGCCTCTGGAGGTGAGGGTGCCCCCCCACAGTGTTCATCTCTCCCCCTCCACCACTGAGCCCCAGGCCCAGAAAATCTCCTCTGATGGGATGGACCCCCACCTGCTTAAGAAAATGGCGTTCAGGTAATCAATCTCGCTTTCTTCCTTCCGTCTTTCCTCTCTCTCTTTGTTTATCTTGTATGTGCTGTATACAGTAAATGTAGCTTTGCACGCTCATGTATGTCATTCTGAATCTTGTGTTTCCGTTTGTGGGACAGGAAGGCTTTGTCTCCCGGAGGCCTTGGCTCTGGGCGACTGGGAATAGGGAAGCTCATGATGAAGACCGGGCCAGTGACCCCCGCCGACAGCCCCCACTCGTCCACTGCAGGGCCTGAGGTGCTTCTGAATGGCAGCTAGGAGGTGCAGTAAGGGTCCTCCAGCTGCAGGGGGCAGCACAGGCAGGCAGCATCTTTTCCCCCCTCACAACTGGTCCACACAAAGTGCTGACTCGCATGGGTGGAGAAAAACCATCCATGTTGGGAAGAAGAGATGGCTACAAATGGCAACATGGCACCATAATAGTTAAGCCCCCCCCCCCGCCCCATTCTGAGAAAAAAAAAAAAATCATTTGAGCCAGCAGTGTGCTGCAGTTGCGCCACGTCGGAGTGATCGATTCGCCCTTTTCACATCATCTCTGCCACTGTGTGCCACCCGAGCCTCTATTGTATTGTTTTGTTTTGTTTTGTTTTGTTTTGTTTGTTTATTCAAATCCGGGGTTCTCTCTCTCTTCCACCTGCTCAGTAGTTTACAGGGGGTGTGTTGGCCTGGTCAACAGGATGCACGCACCCCTCTATTGGTTGTCATTATTATCCAATCAGAAATTTCCAAAGGTTGCTCTCAGGCTTAGTGTAGGGGATTTGATGTGACCTTTTGTCAGCAACATTAAGCTGTTGTCGGATGTATAGCAGGGAAACCCAATCTCACAGGGGCTAGCGTAGCTCTTATAACGTCATTTCATAATTACATGCCACGGCTGCTCTAACTGGGGGGTCTATTTGCACCAACTCAAACGTTGTGACCCTCAGCACCAAGCTTATAATATTTGGGTGCACAAGAAGCTCATCCTCACCAGTCTAAGTACAATGGTTTTATAGCCTCCCCACAGACTGTATATTCCAGAAATGTTTTCCACTGTAAAAGCAGAGAGTAAGCCAAGGTGCTGAGAATTCAGTATGCTTATTGCAGTCTGTATCATTTAGCTTAAGCTGCTAAAATATTTGTCAATGGAATGAACCTGCATGCGAGTAGTTTGTCACATGGAACGTTTGCACTTATTTGCTAATTGTTAGCGTTTTATTTATTCCTGTTTTTTCCATCTGTGAGAGTAGGCTACCCATCCTTTGTAACGTGGCCATGTGACCATTTGGAGATTGTGTGTGTATGTGTGTGTCTGTGTGTGTGTGTTGCAAGTTGGGAGCTGAGTATTGTTCTAGAAATGCTACTTCAGCCAAACTTTTTTTTTTTTTACCTTTTGAGATGCCACTCAATGGTTCAGTGGTATAGTTTACTTGCTTGCCACATTGACTGATAGGAACGTTCACATCGCTCAGTGACCTTCATTTCAGGACTGTCATGTCTCTGTAAACTGTAGACTTCATAACTAGGATTATAAACTACAATGAGTAGAAATTGATATAAAATAAGTGTCAAATTAAGGTAAACAATAATAATGCATTTACCATATTACCTTATGTCACAGCCTACATTACTGTCCAGAGATGCAATGCCGTGTGACCTGAGGGACTGTGTGTGTGAGAAAGAGAGAGAGAATGTGTGTGTGTGTGTGTGTGTGTGTGTGTGCGCGCGAGATGAGGACTCTGCTCTGAACTCTGTGTGAGACTCATCGTGCTCTGCATTTTCCCTGGTGGTCACTGTGGGAAGCTTCATGTTTACAGACAAAGGTTGATGGTCAAATCAGTTTGTCTTTCTTTGTTTTGAGTTTTGTGGATGTTTTCTTTTGTGGTGTTTTGTTTCCTTTTCTTAAGGAGTATTAGACCTTAACAGCATAGAAAGTACGGCATTTGACAGGGGCTAACGCTGCATCTAAATGATCCTTCTTCCAGAAGAGCTACAGGATCTCCTGAATGGCTTTTACTTTCATTTTATTACAAAAGAAGAAAAAAAAAAGTCACTAACTTCCGTGAAGTTGTTTGTCAAAATATTTTGTATCAGGATCTGTCTCATTAAGTTTTGGTCATCATTTCACAAATTAAATATATACATATAGATATATATTGCAATCAGTCAATCAATCGGTCTTTCCGGTGTGACGGTAAGCGTAGGATGCATTGGTATTTGGTATTTTGCATTTGGTATAATAGGAGATTTTGTCACAAAAAATGCCCGAAGAATGGTCTTTATTGTGGTGACCCTGTATTGATCAGGGAGTTGGTGTTTGTCTACTGTGGTCTTGTGCACTGAACGTTTAGTTTGCCGTCTCTTCTGAGAGGGTGATCAGATTTGGCAGGGTTGATGCTATGTGTTACATACAGTGCTTTGGGGGTGGGATCTCCTATTTATAATAGGGTTTATTTTTTAAATGTCAGGATGGAGGCATTCGCGTCTGTGGTATACACAACTTGACCAAGGCTTTGTCACCTCTTGAGAGTTCTTGTGATCAGATTGTTGGCAGATTGTGTTCGTATGCACTTTTTTTGTTTGTCACGTTATGTTTGTTCTTGACATGCCTCTGTCTGCCATATACATCTTTGTATAATCAGTACAAAATAATCTAGTGAGAAGAAATTTACCCAGACTGTTAAACAGTGCTGTTTATTGGCAAAGATATGATGACGCAGTGTATTGCAATATATGGCAGTATTAAAAGTAAGGTTATGTAATTTTTTTTTTTTTTTTTTAAGTCTTATTTCATGAAGGCTGTCTGTATCACACATCACAATGATACACAAACTTTTTTTTCTTAATCTTTTCAATACAATCTGAACAGAGGAACTGCATTTGCAATTAAGACCTTTCCTGTAACATCTAACATCATATGAGACTTTTTGTGCCGTCTGAGCACAATGTAATCATAAAAAATATATAGTGTTGTGCAGAATCAATACAGTATGCACTCAGATTATGTCATCACCATTAAATAGCATTATTATATTCATACAACCCAGTACAGTTTTTGCTGTCATACTGTAATTTCTTGAAGAGGTTATCTTGGGGACAATGAAGCATCAGGGATTGCTTTTGTAAAAAGTCGGCCTCCATGGCTTTGGTCAAGTTGGTCTCCATTTTAGGTCCGTCTGCCTCCAGTAGTTCAGGTTATCCAAAAGGTGGCGCTATAGCCCAGACATTATTATGCACTGACAGGGCTAAAATGAGCAAAGAAACATCCTAATATTTGCTATTTATATTACTCATGATAAAGCATTCAAAGAATCTTCAAAGAATATTGCTTCTGTGGCTTAATGATGTATGGTTGTATTTTACATTTGTGTTCCATCACCAGTATTTGTCAGGTCCTGGGAACAGGGTTTTGGTGTAGACAGGAGGTGAAATAACACTTGTAAAGAGCTTCAGTTGTTACTCATGGTGCCTGTCATGTACCGCTATGCTGGACTTCACCACAATGCCTGAGATGACTCCCTCAACTATCCCTAACCCCTCATCCTGTACCTCTTTATGGCCAAATCCCAGTGTCCTTCCTAATCCTAAGACCTGGACCCTCAAAGATTTAACGGCCATGAATCAGTTAATCATGAGGTCATGCCAGTTAAGACATAGAGGGTCCAGGCTTTAGGGCTTAGTGACATTGGGATTTAGCCTATCCTTTCTCATACCCATCCCTCTCGGCTCCATTTTATCCTACCTTTGTACCCCATCATTGCATTGTGTGGGTCCCCTGGCTCTGTCTTGGTTAGTCCTTTAGTACTAGGCCCCAGGTCATGCATGCTGTCTTTGTAGTTTTGGAAAAGGAGTCCATGATTCTGTAGTTGTGATACAACACTGACGCATTTCTCGTCGCATTTCTTCACTTGCCCACTGTGTGGCCACAAGTACTGTGGCTTGCCTGCAGCACTTAATTGTCAGCTTTCAAATTATTATATTATTATTATTATTATTATTATTATTATTATTATTATTATTAGTTGTATTTTCCCTGAAAAGAATTAGTTTCTCTGCATTTGCATTTTATTTACTCAACTGTAACTGTTTGGCAAGCATAAGGGTATGGGTAAAAAACTTGTTTGTCAATTGATTATTGAGATGTTTACCTATTTTTACGTCTGTATTAGACATTTTCTTTGCAAATCTATTGTTCGATTGAATTGTAAATGAAATAAGGAGATGGTACACATCCGTCATTTTATACAGCCAACACCATCGTTAGATGGACTTACTGCACATTTTTATGATATATAATCAACTATATTTAAATATATAGACATATAGGAACACACAGATTCTTTAAAGTGGAAAATCTTTTAAAGGAAATGTCTGCAGGAGTAATTTATATTGCATTTTGTTTCTTTTGAAATGCCACTTTTTGAAAGGTTTCCCTTTTGCTTAAGGTAATGCAAGGCAAGTTTCAGCCTTATTATAATTATTATTAGTTTTGTTTTGTTCTGAATGGAGTTGTTTCTTGAGTGGATTCTATTTGTTTTATTTGGTCTATCTGTTCTTGCACTGGCTTGTTCTAAGGCCTGTTCTCACATGTGGGACAGTGTGATGTCAAGAAAGGGAGGTTGGAGAAATGTAATTGCATGCTAAAATATTCAATAAAAACACACCAAACTGAATGGGTCATTGCTGTTCTGTACACAGCCCAATGGTTTCTGATATACCAATATAGTAAGTCTTGTCACATTGATTCCACGTCTAGTAAACAATATATGCCCAACACCATCTTGTGGTTATCAGTATTATTACATCTTTTTCAACATTTTTTTCCCCTTTGAAAATAGGTGGCACAATAGCCGGGCATGCACGCTTTATGGAATGCTGAAGACTTGTTGTGTGATATTTTATACGGTATATAGGCTATAATATATATATATATATACTATTTATATTATGTATTACACTTATACTTGACACACATTTCAGCATCCAGACATATTTGCAATGCTAGTGACCTGATATTCCAATGAAAGTCTGAAGTTATAGTCATATCCTGTTGAGATGTAAATCATTGTGTTGTGCTGGAATAATTGAAGTTATTAGACAATAAGCACTGAAGTACAGAATATAGTACATTTCCATTATGAAATGGCTGCCTGCAGACCACAGAGGAACTTTGACACGGAAGGAAGGAAACTTGGAAGGTTGATTGCCTCCACCAATGGACATTGTGTAATGAACATGTTTATGGGAGGGAGTTACAGTATTTCAAGCGGAAACCTGGAGCAGTTGGCTGTTGTGTAACTACAGCCTACTTTTTCATTTCCATTCCATCCAGTAGAGTAAAGGGATGGCAATTAACTGCATAAAGTCCTATGAATAATAATTATTATAGGACATTAACAGCAAGTCTGTATACAGCAAGTAAACTATTTAAGTTCATGTGCAATACACAAGTAGCCTGAATATCCGGTGCTAGCCTGGCTAATACACAGGATTTGTTCAGGAATATAAAATCACTAAAATGTAGTAGCTCAAATGTGAAATCGTGTAGGCCAAATGTAGGATTTCTCATATAGTTCTACATGTTGCAGTTGAAAAAGGCATTTGATGAAAAAAATCTGTCATAAAAAAATAAATTTACCAAATATTAAAGATGTTCTGTACATGGCATCACCTCTATTTTTAAGTGACAGCTGTCCCTCACATTTAAAGACTTCTGAACTCTGCGCATGCGTGCCTCAGTCGGGGTTTGGTTTGTGTTTACAGCAGCCCGAGTTCTGTTGCTGGTTAATGTAATACGTTACGATGTTATGTCAACCATCTTCGGAATAAACACACGTCGTGGACACAGGTACGACACTTATATTTCGTTATATTCCGTAATTCAGTTGAATGTGGTTTCTTCAGTAACCATTAAAAGACTTAAATAACCGATAAAAATGTTTCATGGGATGTGCTAGCTAGCTGACCTGAGCGCTGCATCAGCCTGCTAGCTACTGCTAATAACACTAACGTTAGCGTATCTTTTACTGTCTATGGTACTAGCAAGCCATACTCATTGACGTTAGCTTGAAAGCTAACAACTCTCTCAAGCGTTCGTTATCGTTCAGCCCAGCAACCGTGGTTGCCTCTGCAGCACAGGCCAGGGGTTCTGTACAGTGTCGCTGTCCATTTGACAGTGTGTTTTATTTCAGTTATCAATTATTGCTGAATATTTAGTGTTAGCTTGATAGGCTACGATTGGTAGTGATTGCAACGACACATAGTGTTGAACAATAACCATAAATAGTGACTAAACCTGCAACCCAACGATTCGACTGTTTACATGTTGGCTTTCTAACGTTGTCTGTCATGCTGTTTAGTCAGCCAGCTAACGTTAGCTCTCTAAGTGTAATGGTAGCTAATGAGTTGTTTAGCTCGCTAGCTGCATAGCAAAGGAAAACTAGAACTAGGATTCATAATGTCAGTCAGTTGTTGTCCATGCAGTGTTGTTTAAAACACGCAACTGTTCGACTAGACTCGCAATGTTATTGTGTAATGTTTATTATCTACACGATAGGCGCTTCGTGTTTCAGCAACTTTGTGTTAAATGTCGTTTTTAGATGACCAATGCTCGTACTACACCAAGCTGCGCTAACCAGCCCTCCAGCTGGGTAGCTAACGTTAATAACAGTTCATTATCTGGGTGCCAGACAGCGAGATTAATTTCGCATGCATGGATAGAGGTGCATGGAAAGAAGTTTAACGTTATCATGTCCGCAACGCAGTTTTGGAAATTGATATGGACTTTCTTCCTATCTTGCTAGAAGAGCATGCATTGAGTCACAGTGAGTCATTGGCCTCTTGTTCTGGTGAACTGATGAAAACACTGAACTTCCAACATACCCCGCAGTTATCCGCGCAGCTATCCATGATTGAAGATTAGCTGATATAATTACCTACGTCGCAACGCTACGAGCTAACGTTGTAGTCGTTTCCATCGGTAGTCGCTGGTTGTCCGAGCCATTTCTAGACCGTGGTGTATGTCTAGTCTACATGATATATCAGAAAGGGCCTGCTGATCCTCTCAGTGCTTGTTGTCATGCCTTCTCATGGCATGCCTTCTCATGGCATGACAACTCAGGGGTGCCATGACCCATGGCTAAAGTAAGCTTACATTGAGTGGTCCAGAGTCTCATAGACCTGCAGTTTCATGGTCTTTCACTAAGACCTCACCTAGATGATGTCTCCATCCCACTGGTGCTCAGTCTCCTGTCTTCACTAATAACCTGCATGGGCTCTTTTGTATTAAATGTCTATCAATGGACTTTGCCATTATGTGTTTGACAGTTGATAGGCATTTGGCCAGTTGGAATATTGGTATTCTCCATCAGAGAAAAGGGTTGAAGGCTTGAGGTTTGGTTGAAGCCATGCTGAAAACATCAAACGCTGTTATGTTTAAAAGCTGCAGCCACTGTTCAGCAAGAACAAAGTTGTGAACGACCTGTCACACCCTCCCCGTACCTGTGTTGTGCAAATATTTACTCGAAGTCAAATAAGAACAAGAGAAAGGGACAAAACACAGTTGGAGAGAGAGAGAGAGAAAGAGAAGGAGGCAAAGTGAGAATAGGGTGAATAGAAAGCACAAGGGCAAGTTTTCGCAGCAGGTGTGCAAGCATGGCCAAAGTTGAACTAGGCTATTCAGCGGGTCTTTGATAGTTGATCTCTTAATATCCCATCGGCCCAGCGTGGAGCACGTAAGCTATTCCCCGGAGGTTGTCAAACAGATGGCTGCTGTTGCAGCACAGCTCGCCTGCTGTCTCTGTCCAGAGACCTGACACGGGTTTTGTGGAGGGGGGGGGGGGCAGTTTGAATGTTTGAGTCTATATCACTCTGTGTACATCAGAACACTCTAGCCACACCTGTGCTTAGCACAGAATGAAGACCTAGAGAAAGGGAGACACATTGGTGCTTTGGGTTCCTGTCAAGCTGGGCGGTAGCCTGTGTTTTGAAGTCCAAGCCGGAGTAGTGTGCACAACACGCGATGGGTTGACTTTTGGTTTTGCTGGCCCAGCTAAAACAATGCGTCGCAGCATGTCCACCATCGCCTTATGTAGAGGTTTCGTTTGATGCTTATCAGTTGCCCAGCTCAACAAGAACCAGTTTCTGTCTGCTCTTCCTCTCCCCCCTCTCTCTCTTTCTCTCTCTCTCTTTCTCTCTCTCCCACATCTGCATGTCTCAGTGACACCCATGACCTGTCCTCAGTTCACCTGCTCACTGTCAGACACACAGGCTTTTTCCCTGGGTCTAGCACACTCAGCAGAAGTGCTGCTGTCATGTGCCTGACTGCATGGTGTTTCACTGCATGTAAGAGGGCTCAGGTGGCTTGTCGGAATAACAGCTGCCTAAACTACCCCCTTCCCGATTTGAGCAGGGAAGCTGAAAGTACAGGGACTGTGTCTCTCTGATAAACACAGACACACACACGTACACACACACAGACACACACTCCCTCACTCACTCACTCACTCTCTCTTTGTCTCTCTCTCTCTCTCTCTCTCAAACACACAAACACACACGGTTACGATTTTGTGTAGGGGGAGAAATTCCAGTGGTCTAGAATGATGAAGCATGGTGAAGAGAGATGGGCGGGGATGCAAAGCCACATCAAACTTGTGCAAGGTTGTGTGTGTGTGTGTGTGTGTGTGTGAGAGAGAGAGAGAGAGAGAGAGAGAGAAACAGGCAGAGAGAGAGAGAGAGAGAGACCCAGTGCTCTGCCCATGCACCACTCTTCAAAGCTCTTCTCTTCCCCTGCTGACTGTGATGGCTGTTGTCCCAGCCTGACAGTGAGAATCTGTGAAAGAGGAGTTAGGCCTCTGTCCCCTCCTGTCAGGCCAGACCATAGTCTCTGTGAACAGGTTAGGTGGTGTGGAAGAAAGAGAAAGCAGAATGAAAAGAGTGGGGTTACCATGGCAACGGAACAGCTGACTCCAGGTCTGGAGGAAGAAAGAATGCTTTTTTCTCACTCTGTAGCCCCGCCACACACTCACACACAAACACACACACACACACACACACACACACACACACACACTCTCTCTCCCTTCCTCTCTTTCTCCCCTTTCCTCCATCAGCCGCCTCCTCTCTTCCTTCCCTCCAGAGACAGAAAGACAAAGAGGGAGGGATACACAGAGACACGGAGAGAGTGAGAGTGAGAGTGAGAGAGAGAGAGAGAGAGAGAGAGAGAGAGAGAGAGAGCTGGAAACATCAGCTAGTGTTTCGTCCAGCGCCCCTTGGTTGTCGGGTGTCGACGGCCGCCTATGTTTGGCCGCAGTGTCCCGGGGCAGAGGCAGGAAACGCATCACAAGGCCCCCATTATGATCCGCCAGTGGGGGCCGCAGAACAGAGTGGCACTGTGAGGTGGCATGAAATACTGCCCTCGGGTCGGCTGTGTGTGTGTGTGTGTGTGTGTGTGTGTGTGTGTGTGTGTGTGTGTGTTTAGACTTCCTTTACTAAGGCCTTACTCATCAATTTCCTGGCAGTTTCATGCATGCTTTCAGCAGGTGTAGGCTGTCTCACATTAAATATTTTATCAGCGTCCCGTGAGTTGGCAGATGGATGATGATACACCTCAGACCATCCACTCCTTGCTTTTTCGGACATTCAGTAAGTGAGGACTATCGCATTGAGCACAACCCCTTCATCGTCCCACCCAGGGTCTGCTTGTGAAGCTGGCCTCACCTTATAAGGATGGACTGGCTCGGTCGAAGCTTGTTCTCAGGCCTAGGATGGGGTGCTGTGATTTGCAGTAACTAATTTAATGTTATTTCTGGCAGCTGTTCTTACATGATCCCCGGTGACTCAGAGAACTCTTTGGCTCAACCCCTTTGATCTCATGGCGGCAAGTTCCCAGGTGATGTCGTCATTGTTTGACTCTGGGCCTGGGACTAGTAGAACCGAGTGTGCGCTCTGAGGAGCTGGCTTAACCGACCCAATCTATTGATCACAGTCCCACGTATCCCATGTAATCAGACGCTTTAGGCTATTCCCATTCATTTACTGTAGTAGAGGTTTGAGGATCTTGGAAGACAGGTGGGGTCTGCAATACTTTGCCAGTGGTGTGAATCTTGGGACTGTGAGCATTGTTGTTTAGCTGTTCAGCTGCAGCACATTTTAGGCATAGGTTGTACAGTAGGTGTGTTTGGTCCTGAGAAGTCTTAATGCTCAGTCAAAGATACTGAATAACACTTTTATCAACCGTCTCTGGCTCAGTGTTGTTTGTTGGGTGGTCTTTGGACTCAAAGAGTGAAAAGTAAAACAAAGTAAAAACAACATATTTGCTAACGCAGGCGAACGTTTGCGAACATTTCCTCTGAAGTTTTTTGGCGGACAAAGGCGAACAGAGGAGGTAGTGCGCCACGAAGAGTAATAATATCAAAGATACTGAATAACCGTATCAACCATCTCTGATAATACAATAGACGCCAGACTGCAAGAGATGTGCGCCCAAGTGTGACTTGCTTGAAGGTGTAATTACAGTGAACATAACTTCAGTCACAGAGCCTTCAGTACAGCAGTCCTACAGTATGCTGCTGCAGGAGTAATTTCTTTTGAGTTCACCATTCCTTTTGACAGTTTTAAACAAACATTTTAGAATGTTACGCAAAATTCGTAAACAATTCCGCTGTTTAATGCGAACATGTTCGCGTCAAGCGTTCGCTTGTGAATCTGAACGCACCTTAGATCTCACTGAAGGTGCTCAGTAAGATAAAACATCTGTCATAGTGACGTGCACGTCCTTTGAAGAGTAGCCTACGTGATAAAACTGTGTCAACTCTCAGCTGCATGACCACGTCTTCTATACCACAAACCTTTGTCCTCCTTTAATACTAATGGGGATGTGGGAGATTTGATGCTGAAATTTGTGGCACTTACAGTCATTGGTTTTATTGGTCAACTGTAGGCCATTTCCTCTTGGTCAACACTGCACAGGACAGGAAGCATCGCCAAGCCAGTAACCTATGGTCTTTGTAAGGACTTAGGCTATCAAAATTAGATTGTCAGTTGCATCCACAAAGGAATCTGTGCAAATGTCAGTTTGCGTTGTTCTGAGCAGTGCGTTTGTTTTCAACTATGGTCAGTTTTTGCAGGCTGCTGCAGGCTTCTGGATGTTGAGAAATGGGACACTTACTGTGTAGGTCAGCTCCTATTAAAACAAGTAGGCTACTGGATGTGTGCTTGATCAGGGCACTAAGAAGTTGTTTGCTGCCTTTTTCAACGTTTGCGTTTTATGGTTTATTCGGTTTGTCCTTTCTTAGGCAAGTTATGAAGCCATAAAATTCCCTTGAACTAGGTGGTGGTGTTGGTTGGCTTGTGGAGCCATTATACTGCCTGCTGAATGAAGAAGACACAATAATAATGCAACCATTTTTGGGCAAAGAGGCACACTGGACTGGAAGGCG
>JASCQY010000022.1:10296761-10307777 GCA_030264315.1 Sardinella tawilis
TTGCAGGTGTTTCCATCAAGGATTTCTTATTCGCCCAACTTAAAAGCGCATTTACAAGTTGGATGGAAACCCGTCTAATGTCAGTTAGCCTACCCTGCGCCAGAAAAGACAATCACCATAATTAATCTTCATCCACTTGATGGAAACTGTTTACATGTAGATCTATTTTGTATGGACACTGATACTGGCTGAGTTTCCATCCATTATTTGACATTCATATTCGTATAACATTAATTCGGCTTGCAACTATGCATCTCTGCATGTGTTTTCATCAACTGTGTAATGCGAATAAGAAATGAATGTTAACGCTAATCAAGTGACGTGTTCCAACCAGCTCTGAAATTAACGTCTATGGACAGAAATGCGGATAATGCGAATATTCACTAATTCAACTGTTTCGATCGACTGTCATCACATATGCCGTAGTCGCATCAAAAGTTAAACTGCCTCCCTGGAGCGAATTTATAGTCGCATTAAGGGATTGATGCGACTTTGCAGGTGTTTCCATCAAGGATTTTTTATTCGCCTTACTGAAAGCGCATTTACAAGTTGAATGGAAACCCATATACTGATAGCTTAGGGAAAACACATTTAATTGGTTCAAGGTTGATGTTTTGTAACAATACACCGATAGATGCCCCATGAGCTTCAAACACTGGTTTGAAATGGTGAATGGACTTCAAATTCAAAAACTGATCAAATTAATGAAATCATGCTTGAAAGCACCCACTGATGATGTCCCAACCTACATTCCAATGGAAGCAGTGGTCGAGTACAACGAGCTGACAAAAAAATTAGCCGAAACGATGCTAGCTGAACGGAGTTATGACGGTTTTAGCGAGGCAGCAAAATAGCGTAGCAATAGGGGCAGGCTTTTAGCGTAAAAGCTACGTAAACTGCCTGCCCCCATTGCTACGCTATTTTGCTGCCTCGCTAAAACCGTCATAACTCCGTTCAGGTAGCATCGTTTTGGCTCATTTTTTGTCAGCTCGATGTACTCGACCACTGCTTCCACTGGAATGTAGGTTGGGACGCGCCGGCGTTCTCCTTTAAGGCTAGAGAGGACTCTCTCTCTCTCTCTCTCTCTCTCTCTCTCTCTCTCTCTCTCTCTCTGTCTACAGTCAGTATGTCTCTTTGTGTATATCTTGTCTCTCTTTCATTTTTTTTGTCTGGTTTCTACTTGGCGTACTCTAATGTCGAGAGTCCATCTTGTCTCTGCTCCTCAGGCTTTACCTGACTCTCCTTTGGCTGCTCTGTCTTTTCCTGCCTCGCTTTCTCAGTTGCTCCGTCTTTTTTTCTCACTGGGTCACTGATTCATTTCTTTTTGTCACCTTTTTGTCTCTTCAGTCTTCAGTCTTGTACTGTATCACACACACACACACACTCACACACACACACACAGACACACACCTCAGTGCACACCACTTTCCCTTCCCTCATCTTTCTCTTTTCTCTCTCTGTCTCTTGCTTTCTAATTCTCCCGAGGCTGGATCACACATTTTTGCTGCAACCTTTCCTCTTCTCCTCATCTCTCCCTCCACTCCTTTCCTTTCTTTTCTTTTTTTTATCCTTCTTCTGGTACAGTGTGGTATAATTGAGTCAGCAAGCTTGACTTGATGCTGGTCACAGGGCTGCGGAAGAAAAGACAGGGAAAGATGGAGAAAGAGAGGGCTCTTTGTGTCCTTGTTACCCTCTCCACAGTAGGTACATAAATTCCTGCGTTCCTATAACCCCCCCTCCCCACACCCCCAGCCTATCCCTCCTAGGGAGATTTACAGACACCCCCAACCCCACGTGTCTGTTTGTTCCTCCATGGTGGCACGTTACCCTGGAAACAAGGTGGCACAGCCCACAGGAGGTCGCCCGGCATTTTAATTTTTTCTCTTTTTTTTTTTTTTTGGTGCAGAATGCCACGGTGGCGTCAGCGGACCAGCCGCTGGAACAGCCGTGTCCTGCGGCAGCGCTGGAAAGGTCTTGTAAACGCTACGCGGCCAAGCGCTCTGCTCCGCTTGGGTTGTCTCTTCGCCGCTGTGGTCAACGTTGTTTTTCTTTGTTTTTCGGGTTGTTGTTGCTGTTGTTGTTGTTTATGCGCCAGTGAGAAGGGGTCGCGGGAGTCCACAGGGGCCTCAGGTCAGAGGGTCCGTTTTCATGTTCTTACTGCCGCCACCTCAGTACAGCTGCTTCACATCTATATTGCACATATACAGTACACCATAGTACATACAGTACTGTATACAGTACTGTATATATTAATATATGTGGGACTGCATTCTATGAAACTGAGTTGGTGGCATAATTGAGCCAGATGTGAGTTCAGTTTTGACAATCAGAGGCAAATGACCTCGGCAGATGTGTTTTCTTTCAACTCACAAATGGGAATGTTCTTTTGTAAGAATGGCCAATAGTTTGCTTTGAAAATGGTAAATCTGTAAACTGTTTGCCTCCACAGTTTGCCTGTGGCAGTGAATTTGAAGTTACCTTTGGCTTTATGCATGGCATCAGTGAATTTATTTCATGGTGCAGAGCAGACCACCCTCTGTTTAGCCAGACCTGGCCTCACTATGTGTACTGTAGTACCTCTAGGTTAAAAATGACATGGGTTAAAAATCCAAACAGCAACAGATTATGAAACAGTTGCATTAACTTTAGCGCAAAAAAAACGCCTAAGCGTTGCATTGTCCAGATATCCCTGAAGTAAGCATGCAAATCAACTAGTTTCAGTGCTGCTTACCTAAAATATCATGTTACCATGTGTGGCTGTTGTGTCATACAATGCAAGTGAATATAAAACTGCGTTCTTGATGGCTTAAGACAGAAAGTGTTCTTCAAGACACATATCATATGTGTCAGTCATACAGCTTTAAGAACCTGTATACTGTAGGTGCTGTTTACTGTGAGCAAACAGAAGGAAGGAAGGACAGAATGAAGGAATGAACGGTTGAGCCGAGGAATGAAAACGCTGCCTTCTCAGCGCAGGGTCATGGTGAAGAGCATTTGTTAAAAAGAGCTTTTTTTGTCCCTGTGTTCATTCTGAATAAATGGCTTGTCGACTCGACCGTGAGGATACTGTGTGTTCGCCGGATCTGATGAAAAAGGGTTTTGGCTTAGAATTGCTAATTCCTCTTTAATGAACATCACTCTGTATTAATGTAAACATATCCAGCTTGCTAATTTCCATCTGCTGTCAGTGGAAAGGTCCATGAGGCTGTTTACACTCCCTGATTCGTCACAGCACCCTCCAGGGTGTCGTTCGTGTCATGTCCTGTCACATGCTCAATTAATTTTGAGGCTCACGGCGGTATGAACATGTGATATAATGCTTCACGAGGATGAGCTTGTTAAGATATGATAAGGTTAAGGTTTGATTTAGAGAGAGGAAGAGAGAAAAAGAGAGATTTTCATGGAGAGATGACTCTCATGTGTGAATCACTGGAGAATGACAGTTTATGTGGTTTTAGTGGAATCAGCACTTGGCAGAGCTAGTCAGTGTTCTGTGCTGTACTCGGCTTAACATTAAGCCCTGTAACAGAAATGTGATAGGTGGATGGATGGATGGATGGATTGATGGACTGATTGATTTTATGCAGTTGTCTGACATGCCTGGCTAAGGTGAGGGAGAGAAATTATGGAATACTGAATCAATCATAAACATCTTTCATCCTTCCAGCATGTATCTTTCTTTGAACAGTGCTCACTCTTCCCAAAAAGCATTTCCCAAATTGATCTGCCTCAGTATATTTTATTTTTATTATTATTTTTTTTTTTCTTGTTTCATTTTCAAAGAAATTATTTTCTTAGATACCCCAGAATGTATGGGCTGGAAGTGTACATTTGTATGCCATTATTGATATGTCTAATGCGGTGGGTTAAAAACCTCTTACCCCAGCATTGATGTTGACAGTTTGAGCTATTCTGGAACAAGATCAGTAGACTGTTGGGTTTGGAGACTGTAAAAAAAAAAAAAAGGAAAATACATTTTTAATGTCCTGTGTGTGGGCTCGTAAAGGCATGGATTTTGACAGCTCAAAGCTGTGTTGGGAGTCACAAAGAAAATGTTCTACCAGACTCAAATGCATCATCAGAAGATTACTTTCACAATGGAAAGAACTGCTATCAATAGAGTTTAGCCAAGTCATTAGTAAGAAAATGTTTAAGGGTTTACAATAAACAAACAAACAAACAAAAGCAGGCTCTTAGCATTTGGTATGACTTAAAACGTTTGCATTTTAGTATGACCTGGTGTGTTGTAATTGATTTCAATTACCTTTCCAGTAGGCTCTGTGCATGGACAGCGAAATGTCCCAGAAGGATGGTTGTCTTACGATACTACTCTTTTTCCAGTAGTTAGCTTTTACACTGATATTCAATTGTAATGAGGCTAATAGCCACGAGCTAACTATGAAATGAACCCTGAACTGGCGAAGAACATGGAGAGGTTGTTAATTAGGCTTCCTTTGAATAGTAAGCTACTATACAGTAACTATGCCATACAACGAACACGTATGCTTACTGTAATATCAATCTAGCCTACCGTACTTCACAAAAATTAGACGTACACCGGAAACGAGAAGGTATCATGAGATGGACGTCCTTCCATGCACAGAGCCTGTTGCAGTTTCTACAGCTATATCATGGCCTGTGTGTGTGTTAATGTTGCACTTACAGGTATTTCAGGTCTGAAAGAGAACTAGTGAAATATCTTCTGCCATGTCGAGTAACCCTGTTCCTCTCCTCCTCAGGCACATGAACCTCGCAGTGCGGCCCAAGCAGCTCCCAGCGCTCGTCCGCAGCGGCGTTCCAGAGGCCCTCAGGGGCGAGGTGTGGCAGCTCCTCGCCGGTTGCCATAACAACGACCATCAGGTAGAAGAGTACCGGACGCTCATCACAAAAGTAAGTCCACTCAAAAAATCTTGTGATGTGAGCAAGTATGCAGATGCGCTAAGGATGATGTGGGGCGTAGTTTGTTTGACGGTGTGCGTCACATCATATGATGCAGGGTTCTTTGTTGGTTTTCTTTGGGGCACTGCATTGTTTTGACACATGTAATAGAAGTTTGGCTGTAAAAACAAAACTTTGGAGTGGGATTAACACTGAATTTGTGTTTTGCCATGACCTGACAAATGTGAAATGTGCGTGTGGTACGCTGACGGACTGATCGGGGGGAGGGGGGGGGGGGGTTAGTGCTTTGGACGAAAGATTGTTTTGCATTTGCTCTTTGTTGAACTCGAGACAATTCAGAGAAATTGGGTCTTACAGCTCCAAATTTCACTTTAGAAAACGAAGCTTAAATGATTTAACTGAAGCCCTCGGTGGGGTTGAGGTGTGCTCCGTGCCGCTCCTTTGAGAATTCATGACCTGTCAGTTTTATTGCACCTCTGATCGTAACATCAGGCCTGAAGGAAAAAAAAAACCTTTTGTACATAAACAGTCATTTTATCTGAATGTCAGAGAAGGCTAAGAGGTGTGTGTGTGTGTGTGTGTGTGTGTGTGTGTTGCTGTGTATGGCTTTGTCTTTCTGCTTGATTTGTATGTGTGTGTGTTTAAAGAGCAAATTGGAAGTTAAAATTTTTCGTGAATTACACATAATGTTGCTCAGAAATGAATATGGAAACCTTTAGGACTGATAAAACATCTCTACTAAATGAACTCATACAGTAACATGCTATTCAAATAGTCTCTGACTCAATGGTTAAGTTACAAAGATAACTTAACCGGCTATCGGTTAAGACAGTAAAATTCGCTCCTTGTGTCCCTGAGAATGCAAGACTGCTCTATCATAAAACACGAATGACCCGTAGGTTAGGCTATAACTGTCAGAGGCAAAACTACAAACTGACAGTCTGGTGTTGTGGTTTGTGCCGGGGGAACTTGTTTCTGGGCATCACGTTAATTCGCCATCACACAAACGCACCCAGCACCCCCTGTCCAAGTTATTAGCTAGTAGGCTTAGAGTTGTATTAGGCTACTGTTTGGAATGAGATAGCAGGTGGTAACGTCTTCGATTTCTTTCATTTCCCCGTTTGTATCCTACTGCTATAGCTAAGACAATCGTGTCGTAGTTGCCAACATACTGTATGTTTACACTATCATAGTTGCCTTTATGTATTAACTCGCGTTAAAGTTTGTTATTTTACTCACTATGCCCACTTCTCTCCTCAACCAAACAAATTTGGTGATGGACATTAGTTCCCCAAATCACGGTCTGTTTGATGCCAAAGATGCTCGTAATGGCTTAAAATGCATATGCCCATTTTCAAATATGCCGGTCTTTGACATGCTATCATAGTGCATCATAGTGCATAGTTATGGATATCATTGACCAACTTGGCTGGACGCCCTCATATGATGTAGCCCTAAGCAAATTCTATTTTGGAACGTAAATAAAGGCATTTTTAGAAAACGTCTAAAAATTCTATCTACTGTAAGTATGTCTATAATTGAAAATTAAGAAATTAGATCTTACTTTATTATTGTACACAGTATTGAAAGGCATTTTTTAGCCGTTTCAAGCTGCACTTTGAGAGGGCTAGTAAGTGTGTTGAGAGAGTGGCGTGGCGTGCGAGTGTTATGTAAGCAAACTGTTGATCCAGTTGCCTCCCATCTGGCCCCACTCAGCCTCATGAAGCCGACTGAGTGACTGTTTAGATAAAAGCCATCTAGATGAGCTGAGATGATGTTGGGTCGGGATCCCTCCGTAAGACAACTTCAGTTGAACCGACTCTGGATGACCGGCCGGGATGGGCCTATTTGCAACGGGGGTGGGGGCTCAGGCCTTCTCCCTGGTGACCGTCCATGGAATGCCAGCTATTCCTAATCCCTGAACTTTGACCTTTTTCCAGTCACTTCCTGTAAACGGTGTCGTGAAACGTTGTGTTTGTGTTAACGTGGGGAACACTGATATGCTTGAGTGACCAGTTTACTGTGTGTGTGCGTTTGTATGTGTTTGTGTGTGTGTGTGTGTGTGTGTGTGTGTTAGGGTGGTAGCGGACTGTGAGTTTGTTTTTTTTAGTGAGTGTTGTGTGACTCAGATGCTTTTTTTGGGGTTAGGAGACAGCAGGGTGTGTGTGTGTGTGTGTGTGTGTGTGTGTGAGAGTGCGTGACAGAGAAAGGGCGAACCGCAGGATGTCCGCTGTACCTCTTCTCTCCTTTGCCAGGTGCAATATGGGAAGGGACGACTGATTTTCCACTACATCGCCTCACATCACAGACTAAGCTGTTCTAGGCAACTGCCAGCCATCTCTCTCTCTCTCTCTCTCTCTCTCTCTCTCTCTCTCTCTTAATCTGTCTGTATTGGGAAAAATCCTGCCTTCTAAGATCTGGCTTCGGTGGCAGCGTGACATTGAAGCATGTCTGTATCAAATTTTGTGTAAAATTCTTCTCGAAGATAACTTCATTTTGCTGCAATTTTAAGACAGCGTAGCTATGTCCTTCACGGCGCCTTCAACGTCCCAAATTTCATCAAATTCTGAAATCAGTTGTTGGTATCCTGGCAATGGGGTTCCTACAATAAATAAATGAAAGGTGTCATTCAGTACTGCTATTATTGGCCAGTATTGGAATAGAGCTCAGCTCCAGTGCTTTCTACACCTAAGTGACTCCTTGGACAGTTGCAGGAAGCATGGCAGAAAGCAGCTGCCTCCATCCTCTCACCCCTTCACTCTCTCTCCTCTGTCTCTATTTTTTTTCTCTGTTATGTTCTCACTTTCTCTCTCCTTCTCTCTTTTTCTCCCTTTCTCGCCCCTTCTCCCTCTTGTCACCTCACAGCTGGTGCTGCTGTTGAGTTGGACACAGTGCAGGCCACACAGCTAAATAAAGAACCATGAGAGCAAGTGTCACATACAGTACTGCAGTGTGTGTGTGTGTGTGTGTGTGTGTGTGTGTGAGAGAGAGAGAGATGTGTCTGTCGGCATTACTCAATCTGATCTGGCATGTGTGGAAACCCCCCTTGGAGGATTCCCATTCTGCCATACCTCAGGAAAGCAGGACTGACTCGCTCTCTATTCTTACATCATTTTACATTTTGTTCCTTTTTTTTTTTTTTGCTTCGCTATGATGTGTGTGTGTGTGTGTGTGTGTGTGCATGTGTGTGTGTGTGTGTGTATGTGTGTTTCGGAAAGCGTGAAACCAAACTGTGTGTGAGCTTTCCACTTGACTGAGCTGTTAACCCCTACAGGGCCATGGTGTTCTACATCTGCCACATGCACTATGGACTGGTCCACTGAGCGGCTTTTGCTGCTCAGAGGAATCTGCAACAGACGAGATAGGTACCGTACATGGAAAGAAACATCAATGCCTGCAAGCGCAACGTGGAATATGCTTTTGCATTTATGACACAGACCAGTCTCAAGAGTTCACCGAAGAGCCAGAAAGTACACTTTGTCCTGCTCTGTCATTTTAATGCGCCTCCGCTCGGATTTGTGCCAGATCAGCCCGCGTTTCGTTCTCGTCTTCAATGCAGGATGTCTCATTTATTCGAGGGCCCATATAGGAGTGCCTGTCATCTCCTTGGCAACACTGGTGGGAAAGCCCGAACGACATAGTCACATGGCCCCTCCAGTTCACCGCTCAAGTGGAAAAGGAGAGAAGGTTGAATTTTAGACTGCCTTCACCATATCTCCAACAGATTCGCGATAAAGGAATTGAATTTGGCTGAATGAATTGCATTTATTGGAAGCCTCCTCAAACAAGATTACGATTACAAGACCGCATCATTTTATTCCCCCCCAGCCCATAATAATTTACGTTATGTGACAGACTAACCATGTGCCTTCAGTGTCCTTTTTTTAGGACAAGGTTCACATCATGAAGAACTGCCACATCATGGACAAAACCTAACTTGACGTCATGTTATTAATGCCATTTTGTTTTATGTAAAGGCTGTTTCAGAAGCTTGCAGTGTAATGTGCAGTGAATGACTGGAGTTTACCGATTACGCATGTTCCTTCTCATATTCTTGTTTGGCGTTCCACAGCTCCTCTGAATAGGGTAAATCAAATTGGCAGAAATATCCCTGCGCGCTGTTCAATTTTGTGTACCAAAAGCGGACAAGATTACAGATTATGTTATAGTGTACGACAAAATAGTGGAAATTTGCCTGTAAATATGAACGATGTGTACATTTTTCCTTTAAGTAAGTAAAGAGTTCCAAACGTATAGAATAATACAGCACAAAGTATAGAACAGAAGTTTTAGTGATGGATGGATTGATGGAAGCTGTAGTGGTTCCTTTATCAACGGTTTTCCGCAGCTTTTCCCACATATTTCCACCATGCTGACTGTATCACCTGGGGGGCCGAGCGGCATTCCTTGTGGAACACTATAGAGGCATTAGATGCTTATGCTTCATCTGTGCATCTCCTACGACCCCCATCACACACACACACACACACACACGTTCTCTCTCTCTCTCTCTCTCTCTCTCTCTCTCTGGTGCATTAAAACTCAAGGCGCATGGTTTTATAACCAACAGCCCTACAGTATACTGACTCCTGGAAGATGCTGGTTCTTATTCAGTTTCCAGGGTATGGGAAGGGCTGTCTTGTAGGGTCTGCAGTGGGTCCATCGTTCAAATCTGGGTCCTGTGGCTCATTTGTGCAAGAACAACAACAGCAAAAAGACATCTGATAGAAATGTTTGTAGTAGATATACATCAGAAGCCCGGGGCATGTTGTCATTACAGTGGATGCCGACATGCATCTCTATCGGCAGTGTTTGGTTTATCGTGCAATGGTGTAACATATAGCTTGTTTACATTATTGCATATTGTATTTTATGTTGACTATTCAGTTGGCAGCTTTTGCCTGTCCACCTCACTCTGGTCACATCAGCCAAACACACACACACACACACACACACACACACACACACACACACACACACTCAGCCCAGCTGCACCCTGTTTGAAACAACGCACATGCTAGAGCGCAGCTTGACATCCGTGAAGCCACAGAAGTGTCTTATGAAAGCAGTTCATCTTGAACTGAGTACACTCCTGTCAAAATCCACTTCAGGCAAAAAAAAAGGGGGGATGGGGGAGGGGGGGGGCAGAAAGAAGGAATCTCATTCTCATTCTCCTCCTCCCCTTTCCTTCTTTCTCTCTCTGTTGCTTTTGCTCCATAATTCTTTATATATATGTACTGTATGCTCTCGTCTCCTGGTCAGTGTGCCCTGTTCTGTCACATCAGGGTTATCCTCTGTGAAGGCTCTTCTCAGAAGCACATGGAGATGAAGGGAGAGAGAGGGAGAGAGGGTGAGAGAGAGAGAGAGAGGGAGAGAGAGGGTGAGAGAGAGGGTGAGAAAGGGTGGAGGGAGCACTTTGCTTCAAGCCTGTTTGTCTTTATTTTATTTTGTTTTATTTTTTATTTTTTTTTTTTTTCGGTAACTCTTTTTTTTTTTTTTCGGTCCACCCCTCAAGTTGGGAGTTGTTTTTTGTTCTTCCTCCGTCTCTCTGGCTGTCAGCTCTGTAGGGCGAGCTTGGCCTTCCAGCCACCCAGCATAGCACACTGCAGGACAGGACAGGACAGCAGCAGCAGAGGCAGCAGAGGCAGCAGCAGCAGCTTCTCTGTATTGCTCTCCGAGCCCCTGCTCCCAAACAGGCCCGCAGAAACAAAGGCAAGCAGCCCTCACAGTTTTGCCCACCGTCAAAGGCCAATAATGACACCCACCATCTCATGGCCCTCCATCTTGGCTCCTAGAGCCGTGACGCTCAGCGGTTTCCTTGGTCCTCCGACTTTTTGTGTAGCACTGTAGCCACGCGCATGTCGGACTTACAGACTAGCCGGTAGCCTGCGTACTGTACATGTGTGTGCAAGTGTAACAGGGAAGGGCCTAATATGAACAGATGCTTAAAAGTACTGTATGCGCGTGCGCGTGCGTGCATGTGTGTGCGTCTGTGTATGTTGGCAGTACATTGTATTTACCATGCTGAGCACACATTTGGCTCAGGGCTGCACGTGTGTGTGTGTGTGTGTGTGTGTGTGTGTGTGTGTGTGTGTGTGTGTGTGTGTGTGTGTGGCT
>JASCQY010000022.1:10351320-10361833 GCA_030264315.1 Sardinella tawilis
GTAACCATTGGCCTTCATTAGACACCCCCCCCCCCCCCCCCAAAGACCAATCTTAAAATTGTTGAAATGCCACTAAGGCAATTCACCTTAGCCCACACACAGGCTGTGTCCTAAGAGTCTGCAGACCACCTCTCAGGCTACATTTCAAACCAGTCAGATGGTGAGGAGTGAAAAGTGCTGGAAGCTGACCAATAATGTTTGTGTAAGGGATTGAATGGCCCTGCTCTGCAACCCAATGCGTTCCCAGTAACTCGCCAGTTATGTTTACAGTTTGATGGTCATCCCAAGGCATGATCTGATGACTTCTCACTCTCCTGACATGCACAGGTCCTACAGCTCCAAGTTTGTTTCTGGCTAACAGAAGACTTGTCCTTAGCAACAACTTAAAGGGCATCATTTTTCTGTGTGCATGCTTGTAGGTGTTTATTAAAAATACATGATCACACACTTAGGCTACATACACACTTTCATCCATGTGTAAAGATATAAAGCACAAACAATTGCAGGGTTGGGTATTCATAAATACTGTTTATTTAAAAAAAGATGGTTTACATGTTTAAAGATTCAGCACTTATTTGTTCAAGCATAAATTATGGCAAGTACAGTGACAAACAAACCACCATGGTGCTTTCACAACTAATAGTTTTTAAATTTCATTATCACATCTAGCAAATATCTACTGCCTTCGCTTTAGATAGCGTCTATTCAAGCTCAGCTTGCCCACTGAAGTTGTGCACACTCACCACTGCACATAAGAATGTTGTCTCTTTAGCAATTCAAATCTAAATACAATGTCATTATATGTGTATGTACCTTTTATATATAGATAGATCAAGTCACATTAAATTGTGAGATGGGAAACTGAAACTTTTGGACAGTTCACTGACCCACTCTCCCCCCACCCCACCCCCCTCCCCTGCCTTGTGTATGAAGAACAACAAAAAAAGGGGCCATATCTACACATGATTCTGTGGGAGTGTTTGGTGAATCCTCACCTTTGCACTCAAGATTAAAAACGGGACCAATGTAAACACAATTAGGCACAATTGCCCCAAAAGAGTCACTCAATTTTTTTTCCTTATTTTTAAAAAGGTTTATAGACATATACATATATGTATTCATTGTACGCATTTGTATAAGTGTTTATAAATAATAAAAAAAACAAAACAAATAAATAGCTCTTCTATATTTATACATTCTACTGGAGCTGTGTACATTCCAAATCTAAAAAGCTCTGATTGTGTGAGATAGAGTATCGGACATCACTCAGTCCTACATCAAGCTTAACCAGCGTAGTGTGACCTGCTTCAAGGAACACTAGGGCACAAACAAATTAATAACCAACCAAACAAAAACTTCCGTCTTTCTAAAAGGAGGCTATATGCTGGATAGGGCGTGGTGCGTGAGGAAAAACATTCAGCCCAGCAAGCAGAACTGCAAATCTTACTCAAGCACAAACTGAAACTGGATCCTAGGCTATTTCAGCGCTGGGACTTCCAGGCTTGCAAATTGAATTTCCATATTTCCCCATTCTATCTATTGCTTTCTCTCACTCAGACAGAGACACACACACACACACTCACTCACACCCAAGTCCCTTACCATCTTTGCTGCCATGGTTTGATAGCATGTAAGAATTTCTCATAAAAATAATTAATAAACTTATAAAACCGGCAATGAGGTTATTGGCGTGTAATTTCATTATTGTTCATAGACAGAGCACCAAGGTTATTTGTGTTTACAGACTGCTGAGAGACTAGATCTCCTTTCATTAAGGACAGGATTTATGGTTCCTAAATCTAAAATAAACAAGTAAATAACGGTAATAAAAGTCCAGGGGAAGTGTTCAAATGCCACTAATTGACTCTTGCACACCTTCATCACAGCCATGAGTTAGAAGACAAGAGTGTATTGAGGCCTTACCCATGTCGAGAGCTATAAGAAAAGCAATCAGATATCCTAGCGTCTTTGTGAGTGGGCAGAGGAGATTGCAATGTTCTGATGGATGTTTCCATCAGTTTTACAGTGCTGAGGAGGCTAGCTAACTAGCTGTCCCTGTCTCGGTAGCAGCAGTAGCCTGATGAATGGGTCCACTTCACGCTACATAGTAGATCGCTCACAGAGAGCGGCTCAGCAATATCTCCGCTAACAGTGGCTGTTAGGAAGAACATCACTCGGTGGGATTAAAGTCTGTGGTCCTCAATCCAGGATGTTGGGGACCCCTAGCCCTACGTACAGTACTTGATCAAGCTCATCAGAGTGTGCTCTTGATCAGCTGACCACATTTGGTTTAGGCTAATCCAGGTCTTCCTTGAAAGGGAAAAAAAAAAGAAGATCTCAAGGGCCTTCTCTTCTTCCATTCAGTAACTGTTAACAAAGACAAGCTGTACGTCATAACTGGCATTCAGGTGTGGCTGGGACAAGGATAGTTGACTATAGGCTATGTAAGAAGTGGGGATCAAGAAGTACAGTAGACTATGATGGAAGTTAATGGGGGGTCAAAGGTCAGAGAGCTGAGAAAGTGTGTCTGGCACGTCTGAAGCTGGTCATCAGGTGCCATGTGGCCCTGAGTTTGTATTGCTGACAAGGTGCCAATTGAAACGGCTTCCAGTCTAACACCTCAAACACTGGTAAGTGTAGGCTACCATCACCACGCACTTCCCTGAATGCTGGGGACAGGGCTTAAACCCTCATAATATTTCCTAATGGTTCAGTCACCATTTATTGCCATTTGAAGTTCAAAAAACAAAATGCTTCTAGTGCAGTGGATGATTTGAGCTGATTCAGGCATGCCAGGCTGACAGTCAAACAGTCAAATGAGTTTGAGATGGGAGCTAGAATGCTGATTGAGAAACTGGTTTTCACAGGTTAAACCAGGAGCAAAACCGTCAGCAGATGAAGCTTTAGTGACAAGATCTTTAAAGGACCAATGAGGGATGACCATACGTGTAGCTGTAGTAGAACAGAAGGGGACAGGTCCATGCACTGCTCCTTACGGCTTGTCACTAAACTAGTGATGACAAGATGGCTACGTTTATCACACAAATCTTCTACTTAAGCTTTGGTTACAGACATAAGTTCAGAGCAGCACAAAGTAGTAGATTGCCCTATGCAGCTGTTCATGCCAATGAGGCATCATCCAGCCCCAGACCTGGGACCAGGGCCTTCCTCTCTCAGTGCTGTGTCTGAGAAAGGCTACCGAATGGAAGACTCCAGCTTTACATTCAGGATAGCATGCCATGCTCTGATCTGAACATACAGTACTGCAGCTATGTGCTAGTCTTCTCTCTTGTGCGATCGACTTCAATTACAGGGGTTGAATGGTTCATACATGGCGTGTGCGGTTTAAGGGGATGCCCAGGTGGCCTTGTAAAATGGCCATCTAACCACATGCAGAGAGAGGGAGAGGCTATTGCTTGCTGACATGGTTATGCAGAATGAGAGCTAACAGGACTGGGGTCATTGGGTCAAACTCAGTAGGGAGAGAATCGTTTCTGATTGGTTGGATCCTAGGACTCATAAATACTCTGAACCGGAGTTCCATCCAGGCAACACTTACCCATGAAAGACTTACCCACCTTTCTAATTCAAAAATGACTGGAGCCTTTCTGTCCTCTTGGGGAACAAAAAAAGCAAGGTCTTTTAAGGTTCAAGAGTTTCCAAAATTGCTCATATCATTACAGACAGAAAAAAAAGACGGGGAAGAAAAAAAACAACAACTGAGGATCAAACGCATGAGGGAGTAAAATCAAATGGCTTCTGGTTCGCATTCTAGAACATGAAAGCAGTTCCATTTGACTCACTGTTCCATCCTCTCTCTTGTAAAGACTGTGAGACTGAACTTCCAAGAGAGCCCCAGCTGAACCAAACGTCTGAGGTGCTTTGCTTTAGCAGCTACTGATCCACACAGAGAAACACACACCACTGACACACACAGTCACATCCCAGTTCTGGAAAATTCCTCTGATATAGCAGGACAACAATTATCTTCAAACATATATGTATATATGAATATATAAATGTATATTATAGAGATATATTCAAATATTTAAATACAACTACACGGATATGGCATACCATAAAATAAGTGTACATAATTAGGTCAGGAATAAACTCTGGGATACTTTTTTTCTGACCACATTCTTTCACCATATACAGTAATATTAACCTGATGCTTTAACTTCTGAGAGGCAACCTCTGGATTTACGTTAAACATTTACATACAGTTTAGAGTTATAAAAATCTTCAGCTGATCTCCAAACACATATCTCCCTCAGCCCAACATTTTTGGAGCAAACCACCAGTCTGCCTAAAATTACATTCTTCAAGGGTTTATTGGGGGCTGAGAGAAATAAATGGCCAGAGCTGGTACTCAGTCAGGATCTACTATCTAAACAAGAATGAATATGAGAATCTCCTCCTCTGTCTTGCTTTCACAGACAGACAAAGTGATATTTCTGGTGGTGGAGGTGGTGTATAAACATTTTTGGAATTTTTGAATGTACATATTGTAAGATTTTTTTTTTTGGATAGGCATCTGTTAATTAGACAGCCTGAAGATTTCTCCTAGTGTTCATTAGGCTTCTGCAGCGGCGAGGGCAGAGCTTGTGGGGCCCATGTGCTGGTTTCTCAGGAGCAGGATGGATGGATGCATGGATGGATGGATGGATGGATGGAGTGAATGAGGATGAAGAGGTACAGATGAGGGCAAGGAAGGAAGGAAGGGGAGGGAGAGGAGAGGTGAGGAGGAGGAGGAGGAGTGATGGCACCTTTACAAACAGTGCCATTTTGTGTGCAGAGTTCACTGTGCTTTATGTTGGCTGTGTGTGTGTGTGTGTGTGTGTGTGTATATGTATTATGCTCCATCCAGGAGGACTGTGGGTAATGCATGAACTACCTCACTGTCTGATGTCCAAGGACACACAGTTGGGTTGAAGTAAGTGCTGTGCCTCTCTGACAAGACTGATACAGTGCAATAAATAACAAATAAATAAATAAATACATACATACATAAATAAATGGGTGTGCTTTCAGACATTTTTTTTTTAAACAGGAGTTTGTCTCCCATATGGGTATATCAGACAGGAGAGTGAATGTTAAGAGGTGAAATTTGTCAGGAGCAGCATGTGACATTCAAAACACACACGCACACACACACACACACGCACAAGTGCAAACAAATGCTCATAAACACACACACACTAACACACACACATCAATGAGCAGTGATGTACACTTTTTGAGATGGAAGTGATGAAACATCACTAATCTACTTTGGACCGGTAGATTAAGACAGGATTCATATTGCATGTCTGCACATCACTGATATAATTGCTCAGTCTGTGTATATAAAATTGGAAGAAAGCTATACTCTAGGATTATGGGTACATTTCACTTTGCAATTCTAAAATAATTTATACCAACAATATTTATATGTATATGTATATATATACATAAGTACATTGTTTATATCTGCACATATATATTTATAGTAACACATACCATACATATATATGCATGTATTTATAGTATAGCCACACAAATCCACAGGAGTGAATATACACAATGACAACAGAAAGAAAAGTAGAGCAGTGCGACACTGGGCAAGACTCAACCGCACATTCACGTCTTTGAAGGTCAAGCTTTGAGCCCCCAAACCAAAAGGAGTTGGAGGAGTATTGCTATAGTCAAAGAGGCTCTCGGTCCGTCCTCGGTTTGGAGCTGAGGTCCCAGATGGGTGGGTGGGTTGGGGGGGCCAGGAAGGGAGGGGGACGGAGGCCAAAACACAAAGTGTCAAATTAAGAGTATTGCTCTTGGTCGTGTCCTTTCTCTTTTCTTTCGTACAGTTTTACTCCCTCTCGCTCTGAGACTTTGACAAGGAGGAGGGAGTTTCTCTTGGACAGAAAAGAGAAAGATAGAGAGAAGGACAGAGAGAGAGAGAGAGAGAGAGAGAGAGAGAGAGAGAGAGAGAGAGAGAGAGAGAGGAAATGATAGTGAGAGAGAGAGAGAGAGAGTGTGTGTATGTGTGTATGCAGTCTGACCGCCCGTGTGTGACGTAGGCAGCCAGCGGGTGGTTTGTCGGGGGCCGGGAGAGCAGAAGCGACACTTTAGAGCCACACAACCTGATGGTTCTAGAAGTCAGAGAAGAGATCTTGAGGACCCAAGTGAATTATAAAGGGTGCGATGGTCCGAGGCTGGTAAAAGGGATTGTCAATGAAAAGACCACCTACAGTGAGGAGAAGAGCAGAGAGACTGCGATTACTGACGCGCCCTGTAGGAGGCAGTCTTGCACACTCTGGTTGGAGGCGTGGAAGAGTGGATGGGTGGGGGTAAGGGAAGAAAGGGGTGGGGGAGTGGTGGTTGGAGGCCTAACTGTCCGTCTCTGCTCTTTCTGCTGTACGTGGGGTTTTCATTGCATGAGGCGTCATCAGGTTAATAAACATCAACAACAACTGAAGTTGCACGGTTATCAATTCTGACAAAATCAAACCGAAATGATCAAATGTCATAATTTCAAGTGGTGAAATTAAGAGCTAAGCGAGGTTTCCCAAAACAGAACTTTCTTGGAGAGGGAGGTGGGCATTCATTGGATCAAACAGAAAAAAAAATAACAAAAACAAGGCAGATCATATGAGGACAAGGGTTTTTTATGTGGCAACTTGGAAGTACAGACAAATGTGATTAGTAGAAACTCTGACAAATCAAATCCAGTGTGATTTTGGAGAGTTAAGCATAATAGCTGCCATCACACACACACAGAGAGAGAGAGAGAGAGAGAGAGGGAGAGGGAGAGGGAGAGAGAGGGAAAGAAAGAGAGAGCTGAGGGACCCATTAGGTGTGTGTTATCCAGGTGGAACACAGCGTGGGCTGGCCATTTCCAGTGTGCAGGAAGGACTTCCCCTTGAATATGAAAAACCAACCACTGTGACCTTGTGTGACTTCCCCCATGTCGTCCCTCCTTTCCCAAAAAAAGAGCCGTTACTATGGAAACAGCCATTGCCCTTGGGGTTCCAGGATCTCTTTCTTTCTCTCTCTTGTTAGCGATGGCGTTGTCTCTGCCATGGGCCAGCACAAGCCCCAGCTTTCGTCCTGACAGAGCAACATGCCCCATGCCGAAATCCTTTATCTCTTATCCAACATCCATCCACCCCCTCAATCTCTGAACCCTGCTCAATCTCAAGATCTTTCTCTAGTAAACAGAAGGGAGAGCACTATCCATGACTAAACCAACACTGTTGTGTATTACTGTATGGGACGATGGAATACAATGGAATACAGCCTCTCCTATTCCACTTGTGTGTATTCCATTGTCCATTAGGAATATATTCCATCGTCCCATGATTGAGAAGGCATTGCTCTATTCATTGAGGATCTATTGTAAGACATGGAAAACAATGATAGATCGGATCAATCATCATAACCGAACACATCCTCAATTGGACTAGGAGCGTCTCTAAAGACCAGGTCCTAATAGTGTGTGTGTGTGTGTGGGGGGGGGGCACCCACAGAGTGCCCCAGGGGAGAACAGACCCAGTGTCTTATCTTAGAAGAGAACTAATGATTCAGTGGCAATGGGGGAAGAGGTGCACAACTAATGATCCATAACACAAGTGATCCATACTGGAGAGGATCTAGAGAACGCTCAAAGAGCTGCACCTCTAAGAGGAAACCTCCTGGCAGGGACCAATACTGATTCAACAGGACAATCAATAGTGAGCCTGACTATACGAGCCAAGAGGAAAGCTAGCCAGAGATGAGCAATGCCCACACATTTCTCCTAACTTGACCTTCAACTTCAAATTGTTGCAATCTTTCGATCTCTTTGTATTTGTGTCAAAATGGGAAATATGTAGATGATGTCTCCACTAAAGCACAGCAAAAAGAGGGACATGGGGAGACCTCATTAGTCCTGACTCTAGAGGGAGGGTGGGGAAGGGTTCAGGAGTGACGAGTGGTACTACTGGAGAAGGAACTGATTGGCTTTGGTGGAGGATGAAGAGGATAATGATAAGGGGGCGGATAATGACAGAGAGAGGCCGGTTGTGAGAGTGCCCATGACAAGACGCAGTGAGTTAGCTTGTGCTGGCCCCATGGCACAGGACATGACTCAGACAGACCACAACAGAAACACTCACCAAGAGGAAAAATAAAGAATAAACAAACAAAATAACGACATAAAACAAACAAACAAAAAAACAAAGACAATTAGGTAGCAATGTCTCCATGGGGTCCCTTGTTGCTGCTTTCGATTCTCCAGTGCATGGCTTTGTCATCTTAGGTAGTTTTGAGTTTGCATTTCTTGTTTGCTGGTGTGTGTGTGTGTGTGTGTTTTTGTGTGTCTAAGTCTCAAGTGAGTGTTGACAAAGAGAACAGGGTGGTTATAGAGGAACATGGTGAACCAGCCAACTAACCAGCCATATCTGATAGCCGTGTGAATGAGGAGAGCAGATGTCTAAAGTGTGTGTGTGTGTGTGTGTGTATGTGTGTGTGTTTCGGCCTTTATAGTTAGAGTGGGTGGAGGACTGTTCCATTCTATTGAGCTCAGGGGAATGCCTTCATTCATTCTCTCTTTCGAGTGACTGACAGGATCTGGGTAAACGTTTCACCTGAGATGCTGCCTGTGTCTGGTTAATCTCAGTAGTTTATACTGTATGTCTGCACAATAAAACCTAATGGTTATGTTACTTCAATGTACTTTTAATTCCAGGATTATACAATTTGAGGTCATCAAAACCAGAAACTGAGACAGCATATGCCCCAGCTTCCACTTACAGTAAAACCAATGTCACCTGGTGGCTAACAGTGATGTGACCACTTGTCCTCTCCCTTAGTGCTACAGTACCTCTACAGTCAGACACACACGCAGACAGCACCTTAGCTCTGGTAGGAGATAAAGGTTTATTATTATCATTATTGTTTTCATTATTATTGTCAACATTAGTTTCATTACACCTATACAGCTTGCAAACAGCGCCTGTCAATTTTACAGAGATTGTGTCTGTCAGATCAAATGGCCTAAATCCCTCCTATAGAAAAAAAAAAAATAACAAAACAAAGGCTGGTATAATTTACACTCCAAGAATGAGGTAACGATTCACAGTACAAATCCTTCAAGTCTTTTTTTTTTTTTAAAGAACTTACACCTGCATTTATATCATTAAAAGATGGAAACAGTAAAAGAACAAAAACAAAGAGAAAAAAAAGCACTTTACACATGATCTTCCGCTCAAAGTCCTTATAATCCCCTGTTCACCTGTGCCTTATCTTTGATTTAGACGTGTGTGTGTGTGTGTGTGTGTGTGTGTGTGCATGTGCATATGTATGTGTGTGTGTGTGTGTGTGTGTGTGTGTGTGTAATGATATGGTTAGGGATATGAGGACAAAATAAAAATAAAAGGACTTAATTTCTCCCTTCATTGACCTTGTGCTGGGTATAGACTCTGTGTTTGTTTGGTTTTGGTGTATATGTGAGTCTTATGTGCAGTGTGCACATTTGTGTGTGCTTGTGTGTGTGTGATGATTGTGTGTGTGTGTGTGTGTGTATTTGTGTGTGCGTATTTTTGTGTGTGTTCCATGACTGTGTGTGTGTGTGTGCGTGTGTATGTGCGTGTGTTTGGTGGGCTCCTGAGCTAAAAGAAGGAGTAATGAGGGACGGGGAAGGCGGGGACTTTCATGACGGGCAACAGAAGCATTCTCTTGGGTAAACCTAGGAGAGGAGAGAAGAGCACTCCACATAAGTCCAGCTTAAAAGCATCCAAAAACAAAATGAGAGAAAATAAATAAACAAATAAATAAATAAATCTCTTCTACTGCTGTGGCATTGCCACACCAGGGCAAATTAAAGCCTCATAACATTCATTTATTCTGAGCTCTCTGGCCCAAAATGAATAGGAATTAAGTGAGTGAGTGAATAAGTGAGTGAATGAGAGAGAGAGAGAGAGACAGAGAGGGAGGGAGGGAGAGAGAGAGAGAGGAGAGAGAGAGAGGGAGAGGGGGAGAGAGAGAGAGGGAGAGAGAGAGAGAGAGAGAGAGAGAGAGAGTCAAGTAGTGAAGGGTAGAAAAGGAAAGGAGAGGAGACACATTCATTACTCAAATGAATGAAAATCAAAATCATTTCCATGTGTAGCTGTGCATGTCAAGGTTTAAATGTGTGTCAGAGATTCATCCCTGTGAACTTGTTTCCATTTACAAAATGCAACAAATTCGGGTTAGTGGTGGCATGCATCATCAGGGCTCTCTAAGAGGACTTGATTTAATTAAGATCTAATAAAGAGCTCTCATTCTCAATTGGCTACTAATGAAATGATTGAAGTGAGCCTACACTTCCTCAAGGCATGCAAACACAAAAATGAACTTCATCACGACTGGGAACCAAACACAGAAAAATGGATTTGATTATTCATTTGTGTTTTTTTTTTTTTTTTTCCAAATGGTATTTAAAGGAGAAGTTTGGTGTGAATCAATCCATAGCTCTGTTGTTCAAAGTCACTGAATGCTGTTCATAGGAAAAAGA
>JASCQY010000022.1:10539017-10550292 GCA_030264315.1 Sardinella tawilis
AATGAGTTTTTATGTGCATATAGCTTTTTAGGGATGTGTGAATGTTTATTTTGTGTATGTGTGTGTGTGTGTGTGTGTATGTGTGTGTGAGAGAGAGAGAGAGAGAAAGAAAGAGAGAGAGAGAGAGAGAGAGAGAGAGAGAGAGAGAGATGACTAATGTTTCCATAAATGCAGCAGTGACTGAAGTGTTGATCTCAGTGGCCATTCCATGTTCCGTGTGTGTGTGTGTGTTTACTGGTCATCCCAGTCTTGTCTCATTAGGGTACATGTATGGACACAGCAGTTTAATTTTCAGCAACACAATCAATGGAGAGAAAGTCAATGTAGCAGCATACTGTCAATGGTGGTTAAAGACACAAATCATGTGTTGATATGAAATTATGAGATTACCCCTTCAGCCTCAGGGTGGGTTCAGTGTCTTGTCTCAGCAACACTGGGGAAGTCAAGCTTAATACACACAGCCGTGTGTGTGTGCTTCTTTGTTTTTCGCCTGCCTGTTAGGGTGAACTGGAGTACCAGCTTCAGGACCAAGATAATGTGATCTTCATCTCTACTCTACATGGGGGATAACCCCCCCCCCTCCCCTAAAAAAAGAAAAAGAAAGACGGTGGACGCTGACAGTGGACCCCCTTCTGAAATCCCCCTACCCCCACCAGCGGACAGCCCCATCACCCATCTCGTCAAAGCCTGGAACGAGGCGCCCCCATTGACGCCTTTAATTTCTCCACCAATGCTACGCAGGACCACTGAAAGGTTCTGATGTGTGGTTCACCCCGACTTATGACCTTCCACACGAGGGATGAGAGGTGCATGTTCATGGTGTGTGTGTGTGTGTGTGTGTGTGTGTGTGTGTGTGTGTGTGTGTGTGTGTGTGAGTGAGAGAGAGAGAGAGAATAGGGGGATACCCTTTGAGCATCACAGATGCTTGACCAGCGTCCTATCAGGCCTGGACACCTGAGTCCAGAATGTGTTGATCTGATTGTGTGTGTGTGTGTCTGTGTGTGTGTGTGTGCTGGACAGAGGTCGGTCTGTCTAGACAGTGTGCAGATGGACCTTTGAGGCACATACAGAGGTCAACCTTTAAGACCTGCATGCTCATTTCATTTTTTTTTTCCCTTAAATGCTAAATCAGACCGTCTGACCCCTACATATATTATTTTATACCTCTGTACCACTCAAATGAAATAAAACTTTTCTGTTGAAATACTTTAAATTCTAAATATCAGATGGCATGAAGCTGTGCTTAAATTATATCATCATAGCAGCTGACTGTATATAATGTTTTGCAAAAAAAACAAAACAAATTTAAAAAATCTCCTCAAAGCTACATTGTTTTTAAACTATTAAAACTGGCAAAGACGGAAATGTAATTTTTTATTTTTATTATTATTATTATCATTTCAGATGTTATTAAAAAATATACAAAATTTCATTGATTATGGTTCACGTTTTTTCCACGTATGGGCCAGCCTGAGTTCAGGTAATTGCTAAAAATAAGCATCACATCAGCTTATGAAACAACACGCATACTTGCCGTCAAGTGCGAATGATTGATGGAGAGTCGTATTAAGAGCTGTGTGGAGCCGCAGCTCATCTCCTTCACTACACATTCATTCATAGTAGGCCATCCCAGGCAAGCCTAGTCATCAGGGCAACCTCTAGGATCGCGGTGGGAGGTCGCAGTTCCGCTTCAGGCGCTGCCTTCAGTTGTGAAGGGAAGACTTTCGGTTAGGATGCGATTTGTAACGGAAAACCGACTGATAATGGATACAATACTGCCCATGCTAATGGCGTAGTATTATCAGCCTCACTAAGAAGCAGGCCTGGGCCTAGCTTAGGATGTATTTGTGCAGCGAGAGCATGTAGGATATAGGCCTACTTTAAGCCTAAAATGGAGAATAAGCGCACATGCAAAAGACCGCATGACCCATCCAAAGACTAAGATAGAACAGGCCACATTAGACAATATTTTACTGGTGTAGGCAGTGAAATTAAACTGAACAACTTTATGAACCTGACAAAATTGTTGGATTATTGTAAATTGGGTTTACCAGGTAATTGGCTCCCAAAATGTTAATTTCCAGAACAGTTTACCTAAACAAACAAGGCTACAGTGACTGTTTTCATTCTGTTTTCAGTCTGAGTACATGTTGGGTTGTGAATGTAGGTTTATCCGCGTCTTTATGTACCAATTTGTGAAACAAACGACAGTCTGCAATGTGTACAGTGCGTAATGTAATTTCTACCTTATTATACAGTTTATGAAACCAGAATGGACTTATGGGTACATTCTTTAAGGGGAAATAATTAAGGGTTTATTTAATAGTTTTTAGACATTTAAACAGTGACGAAAAAAATCTAACTTGAAAAGACCTGAATAAATTGGCTTGGCAAACCCAGGAATTTATTGACATTTTTATTTGATCTTATTACTCGTAGCTGCATGAGTGTAGCCAAGGAATCCCTTCACTGAACCACAATTTGCTTAATACCAATTAGGTCTTACATGTAGCCTATAGGGTGCTTACAGCAGGCGTTCACCAGTGTAAACAGGCGGCATCCTTGCCTCGCATGTGGCCGATCGAATGCATACTATAGGCCATCCGCTTGTTGTGACAGGAGCGAATAAAATATCTCCAGGCTATGATGTCCAAGGTTGCGCCAACCAATCGGCCCGTAGCATCACCTGCGTCCCCAAACTCCACCCCGCACCCCCAAACCATAATTGACTTAATCATACAGTGGTGGCGTTTACTATGTAGGCTTATGCCCAGTGTAAATATAACTCTGAACTCCCACCCCCCTTAGCTGTTCCACCTGATGTTAAACTAACTAACCTGGGTAAGTGCACTTGACACAAACGTCTAACATAAAAGCTCGGCCTATGTAATTAGGCTTCGCCGTCTCGTCAGGTAGCACGGCCTAGTCCTATTATATCCTATGGTAGCCTACTTATGGTCTGGAATAAAATAAAGACTGCCCAATGGAATCTGCTTTCTAAAATATTCAATGTTTGCACACTGTTTGAATTGGGACTATAGCCTATTTTCTGTTACGATCCTATGAATTTTTGGCGAAGGAAAAAAAAATTGTTGTAGCCTATTAAGAATTCTTAGTGGGCCGTTTGCTTCTGCTTTTGGTTAGTTTTGCTGATGTCGTAAACAATTTTGTAAGCATCACTTTTTATGTCAGAAATGTCATTTTTGTTTTTGTGCATATCAGCCTGCAAACTGGGATTAGGCTATTTTTCATTTATCTTGAATAGCTCAAAGCTTATATATCCTCTCTGTCCACACGAGGTAGCCTATAGCCTAATCATCCTGTGCCACTCAGGTAGGCTGCTGCTGATGCTAGCCTAGCATCCTCGTATCCTGCTCATCCCAGATCCACCAGAGAAGAGCATTATTAGACAGTTATCTTTATGGCATCCTATGGCGGTATTTTTAGGCTGCTTGTGAGATACGTGTCTGCTAATGGGCCGGCTGTCCACACTGCATAGTCCTGGGTCAAAATGCAAGCGCTGCAACATAGGACAAATATACGACTATAAGCTTTGTTATTATTAATTACTATTTATTTATTTTCTAGAATTTCATTAATCTTGTCTAACCACTGTGTTCGTTAATTTTACCATCGTAGCCAGTGATAGGCTAGCTGATATAGGCCCTCAGGAATATTAAGAAAAATAGGCTACATCTTTGTAAAAAAAAGAAAAAAAAGAAAGAAAGAAAGAAAGCGCCTATCCTAACCCTAAACATGCATTAGCCTGTATCATACAGTATGGTGCTCCCTGGGTCGTTTTAATCTTCTAACCAAAATGTGGAGTGTAGGTTAAAGAGACGACTGACTGGCTGGCATGTTGATTTAATTATTTCTTTGCATTCAGATATTCGTGTTGTTATGTTTATTTGGTAGCCTAGTCTGTGCGATACATTTTCAGCACAACATGGTATACTATTTTTAAACACACAGGCTACAATCAGAGAGGAAATAAAGTTAATGAATAATGCCCTAAAACAAAAATAAGACAACATGCGAACAGATATAAGATAACCTTGCCCTGAAGACTATTTCCAGACGAAAGTACAGGACAAACCACTCAACGCCTTGTCTCCCCTGACGCACGTGATTCAGGTGTGTAATTCAGGCCTAATTACTAAACCCTGGTGTTTTGGCTTCTAACGTCATCAGACCGTCCTCGGTCGGGACAACTGCTGCCCCCCTCTCTGTATGTCGCTCCCACTCAAAACATTGCCGTATAGCCTACCTCTCAGATAGGCCAAGGTACGTCACTGGACCGCATTTGTAGTGTAATTAGCAGTTTATTGATTGGAGCAAGTGGTACTTATGGTTACCAATCCAATCCATTGACTCTCTAGAATATCAAATTAAGCCCTTTTTAGTCAATTTCTTAAATTTCTCAATTAAGATCTTAGAAACTAGTAGTCCTAATTGCTGGGTGGGGAGTCTGATACACTTGCAAACAGACACTCAAAATACAGTAGGCCTAGATTAAATACAATGGAGGCAAATGTAAATTAAAGAAAAACGAAAATTACGAATTACGCCATGAGCTAATGAAGTTTTCATGAAAATATTCCGAATGCATCAGAACATATTTAAACACACAGCCTACACGTATGAAATGTTAGCATGATGCCACAAGCTCCACCTGTTCGAGGAGACAACTTTTAGCAAGCAATTGACAACTTTCATTTTCCCCTAGCATGGCCTACATACACACAGATACACAATTTAAAAATACTCGCAGAACCCAGCACACTCGACAGCATGAAGCTTGTATTCGCTTTTGTTTGTCCTTTTTCCTCCCCCTCTCTCATTCACAGCCTCCCTAGGTCTCTTTCCCGTTAACAGTTTTCGTCATGTGTATTACTATTTAGATAACTATTGAGCAACTCACAGTCATCGTTCAATATATCAATGGCCTAAACCAAATCTCGCCATTGAAAAAGAAAAAGGATGCAATATGCATGTTCGAATGTATCGTGGTTACACTAAGAGAACGGCAGTGCAAATAAAACAGAGGTTCGATTTCCAAAATGTTATTTATTTTTTCCCTTTCCCTGAAAAGGATTGCTATCAAATCCCTGTTACTCCAGTCACATAATTCAGGCTGAAACAGGCTGTTGGCCTTCCTTGGAAACAGAAGTATTTTTGAAAATATATAGGCCTATCCATGCTCCTAAAACTTATTGTCTTTTTTACAAACCTATACAGCCTGCTTGAATAGAAAGAGGGCTGATATTTCGTTCAAAGGCAGATGAAGTGGAGTCACCAGCAACAGATGTCCAGGCACAATTCTTGGGTTAAATTTACATTTCACAAGAATTGCGTTTGGACAATCAGGTCCTGGAGCTCTTAGATGATCTTTTTACACAGTCATTAAAGCACGCAGGGAGAACATAAAGCATAGAGGGGTTTAACCGCTTCAAAGAAAATGTCATCACATGCATGGGTCTACTATCATTTGGCATCATTTCGCTTCTATGAAGTGTAACCTCTTACCACTAATCCACGAACTGATACAAGCTGACTATTTCTAAATTACAATACTATGGTTATATGAAATCCACAACCACACCATTATGAAAACTATACTTTTAAAAGTCAACAATCCCTGGGTTATATATCTTATCTTACAGCAGTAACGAAAATATTTTCGATTGCTAATAAAAAGTAAATACAAAAGAGTTGATGTAGCAGTTATTTTGTTGGAATTCCTAGTACACCCATATAGATTAAATCGTAGGCCTATTAACTTATAGGCTAAAATAACACATCCTGCCTCCTTTCAGCGTGTAGGCCTGTCTACATAAAAGCTATACCCAAAATGCATAAACTAGATCTGTACACTTCCAGGCCACACAGGCACATACAAGTCTGATACTGCGGTTATATGCAATATATTCACGACTTCTAATATATTTCAATAAAAAAATAATGGAAAAATACAAAAGAAGCAAAGTTAAAGGCACTTTTTGTCATTCCGTGGCGCCAAACAGCAACTCCTCGTGATCTTCGAAGAATTCGGTCTCTTTCAGCACTTTTATTCAGAAAAAAATCTGAAGACTGAAAGGGAAAATCGAACTAGTTGAAGACCGTCTTAAAAGTCCAAGTTGTGGCTTCAAGCCTACGCTTCGCCATGGCTGCACCTGTAAGGCGCACATTCGTGTAGTTTCCACATCGCGTCACCAGAAGAGCAGCAAAAGGGTCTAATCACCTCGCGTTTGCAAAGACGTTAAACATTTCTGAAAAAAATCACTACAGCCTTCAGACATCAACGAAACGCAAGCGGTTTAGAGTTTAGGATGAGGTTAAGAGCCAAAGACGCGTTCCAGAGATGTTAGTATGAATCAGTGATGAAAAAGGACGCTGTTCTGCGCGCTCCCCGTCTATTCCCACGACGAGCGCTGTATCCTCTCTTTAGTGCACGCAGAGAAAATGGTAAAAGGCGAGAAGAGGAGGGATGCTTTGGGCAGGTCGAAGAGCTCGCAAACCCTGGCATTGACTTGCTGGGACGGTTCTTATGGAATGGCACTAGCGAACTGCTCTGGCTGCTCTGAAGCCTTTTTCTTGAGCGCTCCTAACAATACCGGTGTTGCCACGACGGACGGCGAGAGGGAGTGGGGATGATCTTCGCTTGGTACTGAATTTGAATAACACCACAGGGTGATAAATGTCCATTGTGCTGTAGAAGTAATGAATCTCCACTGTCTTCTATAGCACACAAGCCAGCAGCTGCGAGCGAGGGACCAGCAGCCTCTTAAAGATACAACAGCCCCATTTTCTACCCAAAAGAGATTACAATCCATACACTGTTTATTCAGCGCCAAAACGTACTGTCAACACTGCATGACGTTTGTTTTCTGGACTGCTTTTTTTGTGTGTGCAAGTGCAATGCCGTAACAAGGCACTTGCATATAATGCATCCCCTCTTAATTTCTGCAAGATAAGTAAAATGAATTTATTTATACATGGACATGATGTACCCTTTTTATACACACCAAAGTGTAGATTTTTTGTTGCTTAAAATGTTATTGCCATTAATGTTTGAACAGCCTGTTTTGCAAATTAATTTAGAATTTATAGTATTTTTATTTCTTGTTTTATAATTCTTTATGTTTCTGTACGCAAACAAATTGGCTTCGAATTAATTAATTTTAGACTACTTTGTTTTTCCCCCTTTTATTAAAAAACAGAAAGGAACATTTTTAGCTAGGCCTGTACATTTGCGACACTATTGCTGTCATGCCATGTCAAGTAGCCTAAAGTTTAATCTGGGTTTATGTTATCTTTTTCTGAGAGGAAAATTGGATGTGTTTGTTAGTGACAAATAGTATTATTTGATTGTAAATTCCATAACAGTAATAAAATATTACCTATTCCATTTTGCATTTTCTTTGTTTAACATTGATGACATAGTCTATAGCCTAACTATATAAAGAAATAAAATAATGTTATAACAATATAACATATGAGCATAGGTCCAAAGTTGTCATTTAATATTTGCAAATGAACAAACTATTTAAAATTACACAGTTTCATTTTCTCTTCCAACTTTGACTTCCATATGAAGTATTAGACTATCTCCAACAGACATTGTACACCAACAGTAAACACACAGCTCACTATATAATGCTATCCATGATTGTCCTACTAATGGCACGTTGACAGGTGTTTCTGGTGCAATGTAAAGGGTTTTATATGATAAAAGTGGCTTTCTTGAATTGTTTTGCAGCTAAATGAATTGATCAGTTAAATGAAAGTGTTTAGTGTGTAGAGTCAATCCTGATACTCTCCAGCTCCTAATCGTCTTTAAATTGTTCCTTCCATGGCATGTCTTTTATGCTCATGCACGCGCGCGGAAAGCTCCCCAGCGCCGTCCCCTTCTAATAAATCATCCGCGAGAGCCCGCCCTCGGGTCCCGAGTCCTCCTCCTTAAAGCGAAACCATCTCATCCTTTCACTCCTCTCTCTGAAGGAGTCGAGTTAACCTCCCCCTTTTTTCGGCGGGTGTGCTCCCTGAGCGCAATTCATTGCTCATTTGGACCACGAAAGAAAACGGCTGCGGTCGCCTTTTCACGTTTTCTTTTCAGGAATGTTTCAGAGCGGGAATTCTGTGGAAATCATGGCGGACATGAACCACGAGCCTCGCTCGTCTTAATTGGCCTTTTGAGAGGGAAAGTGTGTGTGTTTAATTGTAGTGCCCCAGGCTTCATTTTTGAGGTCTCATTTAAGAGTTGTAAAAAAAAAATATTAACTAATAATTTTGTTAGAAGTGAGTGATCAATCAAAGGCTGTGAGTCACACATTTTAATTCAAATACTGATACTTTTATAAACCCTAATTTTTAGCTGACATGTTTTTATTTCTGTATATTTAGAAGAAAAAAGAAAAGAAAAAGATAGTCTTAGAGAGTGTGGAAGAAATAGCCTGTGCCACTAGTAGCACCTGTAGGGATTTCAAAAGTGGTGAATCTGTTAAGTTGCTTTCTTACAACAGGATGAGCAGTTTGCTAACTAACTGTGCTAGGACATCTGTGGGGTTTATCTGAGCCTGAGCAGGTTGTTGGATGTCCTGCACGCTGGCCAGCAGGAGCAGTGGGAGTCGTTCCTTTGCCATGCCACTGCGCTCGGCCCATTCACAGATAAATGTTTAACCCAGTGCATGAAAGGAACAGTGGGGGGCAGGAGCCCGAGACTGCAGGGTGGGCAATGAAACTGCCCCGACGGGGGCAAGGGGGGGGGGTTTGGCAAGAAAGAGGGGGGGTGGGGGTAAACAATGGGGCCAAGGAGAATCCTTAAATAAGCTCACCCCGATGAAGGCATCTCAAGCCCTCTGCTGGAGTCTGGGTCAAGATAGCCAGCCAGGCAGGCAGGCAGTCACTTTCATTTCACTGTGCTACTGGGCTACGCCGCCACCACTATTGCTAGCATCAAACTGGTTCCAGTCAGGGGCATGTTGTTATGCCAGTGTAAGCTGCTCTTCAGTAAGCGGAAGAGGGAGGGTTGTGTGTGTGTGTGTGTGTGTGTGTGTGTGTGTGTGTGTGTGTGTGTAGAGGGAGGGCGGGATGAGCTAATTGAATTGGTCGAAATGAAAAGCTGGCCACTCTCGCCTGTGGTTGCTACCCTGTTAAGCACCAGGGGTTCGAGTGCTGGGTTCCTCGGCCGCTTGATGCTGCCTCACAGAGGTGCCAGTTTATCCCCCAGCTCCCCCCCAGTGTCTCTGGGAGGCCACAGAGCAGAGCAGAGCAGAGCAGAGGCGCTCTTATCCTTGCCTCTGTCCGTCCTGACCGCAGGTGTGGGGGGCTGCCTGCAAAACAGTGTCTGAGTTTAACTGTGCTGTGTGTGTGCATGTATGTGTGTGTGAATTTAAGTTTATGTGTATGACTGGTTACCACAGGTGTGTGAGAACATGTGTGTGTGTGTGTACATGTGTGTGTATGATTGATCTCTGCATTTGAATCTGTGGTTGCCACTAAGTGTGTGAGGGATTCAGGGCAGGTGTGTGTGTGTTTGTGTGTGTGATTTAGGAAAATGCTTTAATTTCAGACATACTGTATAAGTACACTACAAAACCTCCACCCGAGGAATGTCTGTCCAGAATGACTGAGCTGCCTTACCTGAGACCATTTTTACACAACGCTGCTAAATCACTTTTATGCTTCCTATAGCACATAGCTAATAATTCCGCAGAAGAACGGCACTGAATTGATGTCCGTGTCACTGGCATGCAATGGGCTCATTTACGGCGACTTTCAGACATTAAATTACAGACAGACTCAGGTGTTGGTGATGGGCACTTGAGGACCCCAGAAGAGAACTTCGGCGAACTCCCTGAATTATTTAGGCTGCCATTAAAATAATCAAACAGTCAAGTAAGTCCTTTTAAAAGGCTCTTGGTGGTGTTAATGTGGTGTTGAGAGCGTGCAGGAAAGAAGTCTAACACTGGCACCGTCTGAGAGGCAAGGAAGCCAAGCTGCTTTTTACTGTGTGGTTTTCCTACATTCTGCAAGACAATAGTGTGTGTGTGTGTGTGTGTGTGTGTGTGTGTGTGTGCGCGCGTGTTTGCACATACATGTGTGAGAGGGAGGGTGTGATATATTAGGAGAATGTGAGCAGAAGAAGAGAGCTAAAATGTTTGTGGCTTCTATACACACACACACACACACACACACACACACTCACTCACTCTCACACACTTGCGCACACACTCACACAGTTTTAATGAAACCGCTCCAGCGAAAACCACCATTATCTACAGATTATTTTTTATCAGTTGCCAGTGGACGAGTTCTGTCACATCAGCTGCATAGATTTTCTCCATATAACTGTTATCCACACATATTATGGAATATGTGTCCAAGTGGGAGACATTTCATAGAAATCTGTGAAAATAATACTTGCCTGTGGGGCCAACTTTGTCATTGATTTCCTCAACGGCATCAATGCCTTTATGGGTAGACACTGTTATCTCAATAGTTTTTCAATGGTGTTTTCAGTCACAAGCTCCATCTTGCCTCTCTAAGCCATCAAAGTTGAACCATGGAGCGCGGTGGTCATCCATGCATGCAGGATAAACAACTAGTGGACAAACAGCCATGGCCTGACTGGAGGACGTCCCTCGGGCGTTTACATCTCCGTACCCAAGAGAACTTAAGATCAACAACAACAACAAGAAAACAAACACCTTTCGATTACTCAGATGCGCTTATTGATGTCCTTTGATGGCTATTAAGTATAAGTGCACTCAATGGTGTGTAATGTACGGTTTGCTGGCGCAAAAAAAAATATAAAAACACATTAAGGGTGTTTTTTCGACAAATTTTACTAGCAGGGCTAATAGCGTCACATTGGCCTAATGGGATATTGAGTAGTTTTGATGATTGCAAACATGTAATTGATTTTTAAAAGGAATCTGACATCATTTTTTGCACTGATGGCATCTCTGCTTCACTGGTGGACACTGAGTATCCCTCCCCTGTAGTCATTAACTTCCGTCTCCTGGTTCCCCATGGCTGGCTGGGGAAATGGGAAGGGGACCAGGGACTCTTGGGCAACACTTTGCTACCCCACTTGCCCCCCGAATTTAGAGAGGAAGAGTGAGAGAGAGGGAGAGAGTGTGTGTGTGTGTGTGTGTGTGTGTGTGTGTGTGAGAGAGAGAGAGAGAGAGAGAGAGAGAGAGGGAAAATAAAGGGAAAATGACAGTAAAAAAGACAGCAAAAGTTCTTTGAGAGTGGCTGGTGGGTTGCCAGG
>JASCQY010000022.1:10570720-10580983 GCA_030264315.1 Sardinella tawilis
TTTGCTGAAATGTTGCTGAGGTGGTTGGTACACAGAGAAGACCCTGTGGTTTTGCACACACACACACACACACACACACACACACACACACACAAACACACACAAAGGGGTTTCAATGTCATTTTAAGTTGTCCGGTTATCTGATAAATGGGAAAAAAAGAAAAGTCTTGTGGTGATGCAAGAGTGTGACCCCAATCCATTCTTGCCCATAAGTACTGAGTTTGTGTGTGTGTGTGTGTGGAGAGAGGAGGAGGGTGTGTGTGTGTGCATAGCTTCAGTGTGAGGAGGTCAGTGGGACAGTCTCTCCAACCCCACCCACCTTCTCCACCCCATGCTGGCTCTCTCCATTTAGTAACTCCACACAGTGCATCGTGTCCCCCCATATCACTCTCTCTCTCTCTCTCTCTCTCTGTCACTCACTCTGCCTCTCCCTCTCTCTCTCTCCCTCTCTTTCTTGCATGCACGCATCTGCCAGCTCCGAACATTTCCACTTTTAGCCTCTCAAAGTCTCTGTGCTCTGCACTTTCTCCCTGCCCGGGGCTGCGCAGACCGGCGCAATCCTGCTCCCGCCAGGGGGGTTGGGGCGCCTTATCTGGCCTCTGATTGGCTGACAGACAGGGGGAGGGTTTTGTGAGGTCAGCAGCTTGCCGTGAGGCGAGGCTGGAGGGTTTTCAAGTTTCCCTCCATGAGTATTTTTAAGCTGCGTAAATGGCAGTTATGTCAGAAGGTAGATATGCACCTTCTGATGAAACAGGTCGGTGCTATTGAGTGTGTTGGTGGCTGTTTCGTGTTCAGGCTTGGAAGAAGTCTTGAAGAAGTGAGGGCTTTAATGTGTTAAGATTCACAATCTTTCATTGGATGGCCTTGGAGTCATTCAAATATTCACATTTTAGTCTGTTTACATAAAAGTTTAAATGTTCACAGACAAGCAAATTAAAGATATTCATGTATTCATGTAAAAACTTGAAAAAACACTCTATTCATAGCACTAAGCCACAGACACCAGACACACACACATACACACACACACACACACACACACACACACACACACACACAGTGCTCCCTCTCTCCTGCCCTTGGGTCATGTGATAGGTGACCAGCTGAGTCTAGCTTACTCTAAGCATCCACCAAATCTCAGTGAACGCGTTGTGCCTGTGGAGTTGACCTGTCAGAGACTGATAAGCCCTACAAACCTCTGTACTGCCAGACAGGTCAGACTTGTCTGCTCAAAACGGTGTCCCTTGCTGAGACTTGTCAGGCTAGCTCAAACCAAATGAGAACATTTTTGCAAAATTACTTCAAATCCTCTTCATCACCCACTCACAGCCACTGAGTTGGAAGCACGTGTATGAAAATCAAATATATCAATCATGGACAGTTGTATGTCAATCAAATGGTCGTACTCAACCCCCCGCCCCCTGGAAGACTTTTCATTCTCTAATTGTGTATCCATTCTTCAAATAGGCGACATTGGAGGAAAGGGGCAGGACCATGGGTGGGAATACACTCCGTCAATTAGTCTAGCTAACACCAAGAGGATTTCGTCTCCGAGGAGGGTGGGACTCTGCAATTTAAATTCATTGGCGTTCCCTTAACCAATCAGTAACCTTTTGGAATGACGTACATTACATTGGCGTTCCCTTAACCAATCAGTAATCTTTTTGGCCAGACTATGTACGGAGCCCAAAGCTTTTGGTGGAGAACATAGGATGGCGTCGCCAGGCTAATGCACACAGATGCCACTGGATGGAGGCCCTCGAGGAATAAGGGAACAGATGGGCTAGCAAATAACCTAGATATGTTTTACAGATGGGCTAACAAATAACCTATGTTTTATATAGAGAATGGGTTAATAACCTAGATATGTTTATATAGAGAATATAACCTAGATATGTTTTATATAGAGATGGGCCAACAAATAACCTACATATGTTTTATATAGAGATGTTGCCTGTAACATGATTTAAACATAGGCTATATTTATGTGCTGCTGATTCAGTAATTCATTCATTTTCATCATCATTTTCATTCATTTATTCTTTCTTTCTTTCTTACTTTATTATTATTATTTTTTTTCACACTTGGGCACCATAGTCTGCCAGGGCAACATTCAAGTACAGTAACTAGCAACAAGACCTGTAATGAAGGAAATGGAGTTTATGATAAATGACTCTGTGTTCACAGTATGGCCTAACACAGTATACAGTAGGCTATAGTGGTTGTTGGGTGCTATATTGTCAAAAAAATATTGTCATTACGCTGTAGTTCCCCAGCTGCATTACTTGTGAAGGTGTAGCCCAACCATAGTCACCCTCTTCCCAAGGGTGCAGAAGAGGAGTCAGTCATGAGCCACCCATCATCCATATCCTCGGTGGTAACACTTTATTTAAGGGGTTCCTATTACAGTGTATTACTTGAACTAATTAGGTACAGTGTAATATGTACAGTGTGTACAGTATAGGCTAACTGGTGTAACAATATGTATTATCATGTACTAGCAAAGACACTTCATATTACATTGTAATTATATTATGTAGGTACACAAAAATACATGATGTCAGTACAACACTAGTACATGATATTACATATTACCCCAGTTTACCACTGTACCTAATTAGGTACATCAGTGTAACAGTCAGGGACCCCTTAAAATAAAGTGTTACCTCATCTGTATGTATATTTGTGTTAGTCGTCAATATACGTAGATATAATTTTTGTTTAATTTTAGCTAGGCCACATTCTAATATGACATATATTACCAGTTTATACTTTTTTACATTCTAAGGTCTGCTGTACAGCACAACGGAATATTTTAAGCTAATGTGATCAAATGTAGCCTGGGAATACCCATGCTGCCTTGCACGCTCATTCCGAACTGCACAGCAGCCTGGAGACCATGGCTGAAATTTTCGCATGAATTTGGGAACCAATCACACAACGGGGAGAGATGGCAAGATGCTGCACAAACTTTTGGACAAACGAAACCTGAAATCCCATACGAGAAAATGTATAGGTGGTCCCCAGACTAAATCTCACTTGAGATTTAGGCTGGTGTTAGCCAGGCTAGATCAAATGGGTAACTCATTTGCAATATGGACTACTTAATTACTTTCTGTTGTAATGTTTAATATGAGAGCATGTTTGTTATCAACTCTCGACATTCTACAGTATGATTGTAAGCAATAGAAGTAAAACCGAGTAAGAAAAAAAAACATGATGCCTCAGAGCTACAACTAATGAAAGTGATAAAAGATGTGGTACCGGTAGAGTTGTAGCGTGTGATTGACCATGCATTGGGAGTATTCAGTGGCTTATGGCACTGAGGTAGGGGGGCCACAAATGAATTTCTGCTTAGGGCCCCATGTAGGCTTGGGCTGGCCCTGATTGTATCAGCAGTAAACTTCCAACACTATTTGTCTGTAGTGACCAAGCTGCTGTATGTTGACAGTAGACAACACAAAGTCAGAAAATGTTTGTTGGAGTATCAGAAGAAGGGCACATGAAAGGGATTGCCTACACACATAGGCCCAATGCCCTAGGCCTATACCACTGCATAATAGGCCTATACCATTCACTCCATCTTTGGTTTATTAATTACAGAAGTCAGAGATAACACTGAAGTTAGTCAATGAACAATGTCTCAAAATGAAGTAGCCTAATGGTGTTTAATAGAATATGACTCGAATTCCATTGTTCAAAAATCTGATGATTAAACAAGCTTTACATTAGGCGAACTCTTTTTAAAGTTATGTTGACGTTAGTGTACGTAACTTTGAAGTTGATCTGTTTCCCACTTGAACAACAGACTGAGTAGATCCTCTGTTCAGGGGCAGTAGTTCAAGTGTGTGTCAGTTGGTTCGCAGATGCGTGTAAACAGCAGCGAGCCACGTTCTAGTGCGTTAGAGCTTGGAGATTGGAGAAGTTAACTTTGTAACCACGTCATTCCTAGAAACACAGTCCATACCTATTTTTGAGCCCGGCATAAAGCAGCTAAGCAGGTAAGAAACAAAGCATCTGGACGCATTCCCTTAAGCTTTTTAGTAGCCTAAAGAATCGCAACTATGCGAAGACAGCTGTGCATTTTGTGAAGAATGGTGGTCAAGAAAGGCAACATAGTAGCAACACATGGCAACATTATTGTCTGCTCATCGCTTTCAAGAGTGTCATCTGTGTATTTTACGGTTGATTGCAATGTTAACCTTACATGAATTCATCCGAGCATTACAGGACAGCTGGGGGACATTATTTAAATGCACTTTAGCAGATGCAGACTGTAGCCATATTTGAGCGCCTTTAACTTTCCACACCGCATCACACTTGTGTAGGAGGCTTCCTGAAGTCGTAGCTGACTGTTTGACTTGGCGGACTGCACACACTCATTGAAATATACCTCAGTGCTAAAAGGTGCTTGCGTGTCAACGTATTCTGCACGCAAATCGGCATTTATCAGGTAGGCTAACAGTTTTGCTACCGGAAATAATATGCTATTAAACATAGGCTATGTTACCAGAGCACTGAAGGTTCATCGTGCTGTCGTGTAGTTTTTAAGCTGCAGCTACAACTTTTATCTTCAAATGGAATGAGGGCCAGTCGGTACATTCCTGTGTCTCGGCTACTACTCCTTCGAAATAGGCTAGACTTGGATTGTGCATAGCGACGACCCCTGTGTTATGTCACAGACTATAAGCCATTGCATGGGTAAAAGCATAGGAAGGAGAAATAGTGTACAGTAGCAGAATGTTGCAGCTTGCTTTGTGTTTTGCCCCGTTGACATACGATTAGACGCAGGAACTCGTGGTTCAGTAGGCTATAGTCTCCGGGCAAGTGGGCTATACGATCGCTCTAAATACGAGTTGTTGGTGTAGGTTACATTTTCAACTGTTTAAGTAACCGTAGTCAAAATGCCACCCAAGTCAATTGGCTTTTGACTGTAGAGTCCATCTACGCTGAAAGAGTGTCAGTTAGCGTTTCAGAGTGCGTCTCGATGTGCCGCCTGGGGTGAAGAAAGTTCTAACACAGCGTGGTTTTTAAGCAATGTTGTCAGTATCAAGGCAGTGTGGGGTTTCCAGGGACACTGAAGTTATTTGGTTGGCTAAATTATGGGCACAAGATGGGGGCCAAAGTCTGTACACAGTAGGCGATACATGGTTGATTTAACGGAGGCTTCTTAAGGTCAAGTCTTTGGGTAGGCTATTTGTAGGCTAGTGTGGAGGTTGCAGTTTTTGCATTTGAATGGTAAAATTCTGCAGCCTATTTTTTATTTTCTGATTTGTTTGTTAGTTTCATTGAGCATACATTTATCTGTTTTCATGTATAGGCCTATTTGGTTGCAGATTTATGACATGGCCTGTCATTCTCCACCTTTCTCAAAAAAAAAAAAAAAAGTTGGAAATGAAGAATCCACTGCTTAGGGGATTGTTTGTGTTGCTAAAGGAATGCTCCCATCTGCACTCTAATCCTTTTAAAGCATGGAGTTGGCCAAGGTGGAATAAAAGCGTTTCACCAAGTTTGATATTTTTCATTTAGACTGAGGTGGCTGGTTGCCTTAAACTTTTCTCTCATGTTGAATTACATTTCAAACTGAACTCCAGCAGGTCTTTTCTCCTCCCGGGTGGTTTGGCTTCGCTTACTCAAATGAAAACATGTCGTGTTATATATGGTAGCTCAGGTACTAGTACTGAGCAGTTCTAACCAGCCAGGTCAGTGGTGACCATGATGACCTGTCTTATAGATATCTTTACAGAAAGCTTAGGCAGGAAGCTTATAGGCTATCTTGGCTATTCCCCCCCCCCTCACATAACATTTTGATGATTTTCACAACAAAATACCTGCTTAGAAAAGAGATAAGAATAACCATATTGTTTATGAATGAGGATGAAAGTGTTAGCATGTTGATATTTTATCACCTCACCATTGTTTATTTTGCATCTTGAATTCACATGTCTTGTGTTCTTTTTGTTGGGTCTGAACATGACTCATGAGTTGCCCTTTCTTTTTGTTTTCATAGCTCCAGTCCAGACTTTTGCCAGCCAATACAATATCAACGTCAAATGGGTGTGCACTGGGCTTGTAGCTAGCAAAGTTAATATTTAGAGACACCTCCTTTGCAAACAATGACTGCAGTTACAGGAGGAAAACTTGTGGTTACAGTGTTTTTTGGGGGGGCTGGTCTATGAATTGTATCGCAGGGTATCTGAGGTGGTTGCTAGGCCATCATTAGGGTGGTTATGGTGGCATGACGATTTTATGTCCAGAATAACTAATTCTGCAATACAGTTCAGTGCAGCATATTTGCAGTGCTTTGTTTTCCAAATCCAGATGAAGGCCCTCATGGATATAAGAGACAAATTCATCCAAGACCAGCACTTTGGTGTGTGAAAAAGTGGAGTTATGTTTGTGAGGTATTATGAGCAGCCCACTCGCAACCTTTAACCTAAATGTCTTCATGATGTTGTTTTTGTGCCACTTGGCTGCGATGCCAAGTGCTTCATAATGTGAGCATTAGCCAAAATGGGCAGCCGTTAGCCAAAATGTATCACCTGTCCACACTTAGCCTACGCCAGTATTAGGCCTAAAGATTTGTGAATATTTTGAAAAGTACTGTAAAGCCTATCTGGCCTGCGGCCTACAGTATATAGAGGGCAATATAATATCTGCACTACCACAGCATTGGCACACAAAGTCTGTTGAGGGCTCTTATTGTTAAGCCTTGAACACCCTTGCATTGTCCCAGTTCTCTGGTCTATGAAACCTTGACTGGCTGGCTGTGATCCATGTTATGACTGTAATTAAGCCATCTTACTGTAGTAATATACAGTAGTCTGGCTAACACTAGCTTAAATCTCAAGTGATATTTAGTCCTACCTATACACTTTCTCGCGGGGGACTTCAGGTTCCGTTTGTCCAAATGTTCGCACATCGTCTTGCTGTCTCTCCCCGTTCTGTGATTGGTTCCCAAATCCATGCGAAAATTTCGGCCATGGTCTCCAGGCTGCTGTGCAGTTTGGAACGAGTGCGCAAGACAGCATGGGTATTCCCAGGCTAGTAATAATAAGGAACCTTCAGTGAAGTACCAGCATAAATCATGAAAATGTTCAGACTTGCATCTTAAAACAGCTTTATTCTATAACTGCCAAGCAAGCACACATACCACTAATATAATGGCGTCTAAGCCTTTCATGAGCAAACCTAACACTTCCCAGAAGCCCTCGCTTCACCTAATGATGTAACTGATATACACAAACACCGCATCGTCACCATGACGTCATTGCTTGATGAATCCTTAGTTTTTACTAAAAAAGCAATGATCATATTTTGTTCTTTTCCCTTAGTGGAATTTATGCTGCTATCTGCACACACCTGCACTGCACACATACTGTATCCTCCTGGACTATCTGAATGAGCTGCAGGATGTAAAATTAAGTTCAGTTTTTTCCCACTTGCCCTTGATCAACTTTAATAATCTCTGCAAGCACACTGAATAGCCTACAACAGCTGCTATCAGGAGAGTTTAGAAATAAATAAAATCATCTATTCAGTTTCTGTTGAACTTTGTGGTGGCAGACAAGACTGTTTTTTTACTCAAAGATTTTTATTTTAGTGTAGGCCTATATCCTCCCACTGTTGCTCTTCAGTCAGCTGAAACTAGAAGCGGATCTGGTTGGGTTTCAAGTCTTGGTGACAACACTTAGCCTAACACTGTCAGACTGTTTTCAGATACACAGACTAGGGGATGGTTGGGAAAGACTGGTTGCACACACTTCAGTGTAGTTACAGTATAACTACTTGCGAGGCTTACACAACAAAGTATTGATTGATGGGTTTTTGATTATTGATTGTGCTGTCTGAGTTTGGATGTTATGTTGGTCTTAACTACATACAGTAGGTCATGTTACTGCCGGTAACAATGAAATTGCCCCACTTGGCCACATTCTTAGTCCATCATCTCCGTCCCCCCAAACTTGTTTTTGTTATTTGCATACTTAAGGAAACTTGGACAATCTTCTTTTATTCAAAGGCAAATGTTAACTCTCTTGATAACAGTTAGCAATAGGCCTAGATCTGGATCTTCACAGTTTCTTTGTAATTCAGTGGCCAACACCTACTGTAGGCTAGTCTACATGCCTTTTCTGTCCATGTGGTTTGTGTAGTTTCTTTTCAAATGTCTCCTTGATGCTCCATAAAACTGTTATGCACTTCAAATGGCCAAAAGTATCCACATATTTTTACACAAAGCTGGCTTTATAGTGTTTTCTTTGTAGAAATTATTGTGTATTGTGTGTGTATTCTGCAATTATTTCTACGTTCACAAACAACTCTGTTGTCAGTTTCATCATGAGTTGTGTGAGTATTGAAATTACAACTCGACCTCCTTGATCAAACCCACTCAAGACTTCTGGTTGCATTTAGTTTGATTTTGTTTAGTGATCAATAGTAGCTGCTTAGCTCAGGCCAAACAACAGTATGATTTGGCTGGGTTGACTTTAGTCAGTAGCTACATTTTTGAAACAAAAACCCAGAGAGGGTAAAGGATCTAAGTGTGTGTGAAGTCTTATTTCCTCTTATGATTCAGTACGGACTGGTCAGTCAGGGTCACTGTGATAGTGGTGCCTGGTGAGTGTGAAAGGTGATAGTAGTGCTTGCATAATCTCTCTCTGAGCACCGTCTCCTCAGAAAGTCTGTTGGCCCATCAGCCCTCCTCTGTTCACTCCTTCTCACTGCTGAAAACCCTCAGCTGGGGTGAAGGCCATCTGCTCTGCTCTCAGATCTCAAGTGGTGGCATGTTGAGTTATTGGAGTTGTGCAGTTGTTGGGGCTCTTAAAGGCTCTTAAAGCACTAAATAGACTGCAACACTGCTTTGGCATCACTAGTGTCAATTGCAGTTGTATATTGTACATGTATGTCCTGATTATCTACATATGCGTCTGTCAGTCTACCTGTTTCTATCTGTTTATCTTTCTCTCTGTCTACAGTATATGCCTATCTACCTGTCTATCTAGCTATCTGCCTGTCCACCTATCTATTAGCATACATGTTTGTGTCTATAACATGTTTGTGTGTCTCCAGGGGCCATGGCCTTCTTGGGTACCGCCGCCGTGAGCAGGGCGCTGGGCTGCCGCGCCCCCCTGTCCCCCCTCTGCCGTGCTGCTAGCCGCTGCTACAGCGCCGCCACCCCCTCCTCCGAGCACCAGACCAAGGAGAAGAACGTGCCCTACCAGAAGACCCTCAAGCAGGACGAGGCCTCCTTCAGGGGCCCCACCAAGCCCCTGCCCCGGGCGGCCGACGCCGTGGTGATCGGTGGCGGCAGCCTGGGGTGCCAGACTCTCTACCACCTGGCCAAGATGGGCATGACCAACGTAGTGTTGCTGGAGCGGGACAGACTCACGGCGGGCACAACCTGGCACACGGCAGGTCTGTGTGTGTGGGGGGGGGCCTGTGCTGTTATCTGGATCCACTCAGCCAACTCATGCCAGTGCTGGGTGACTGAGTTCTTCTGTGTGTGTGTGTGTGTGTGTGCTCAAGCTTGGGACAAAGTGCTCAGTGCTTTGAGCTATCAGTAGATAAATCTCTCATCATCTGCTGTAGTTGACGTTTTGCAGTAGGAAATAATGATGTAGTATGTATGGACTTAAGTCAGTTATCCAGACATGTATTATTTGTGTGTGAGTGTGTGTGTGTGTGTGTGTGTGTGTGTGTGGATATGTGTGACTGTTTGTGTATGTGCATCTGTTTTCATATCTTTGCATGTCTGTGTGTGTGTGTGTCTGTATTCATGTGTGTGCGTGACTGTATTCATATGTGTGTGTTTATGCGTGTGTGTGTGTGTGTGTGTGTGTGTGTGTGTGTGTGTGTGTGTATGTGTCTGTGTGTGTGTGTGTGTGTGTGTGTACAGGTCTTCTGTGGCAGCTTCGGCCCAGTGACACAGAGGTTGAGCTGCTGGCTCACACGCGTAACGTCATCAGCTCGGACCTGGAGAAGGAGACGGGCCTGGAGACGGGCTGGATCCAGAACGGAGGCCTCTTCATCGCCTCCAACAAGCAACGACTGGACGAGTACAAGCGCCTCATGTCGGTATGATCTATGCAGATACACCACACACACACACACACACATGCACAGATACTCAAACACACTGCACAAAAAAAACTCTCACACACACACACACTCACTGCACAAATACACTCACACACACACACACACACACACACACACACACACACACACACATATACACACACACACACACACACACACACACAC
>JASCQY010000022.1:10639479-10646531 GCA_030264315.1 Sardinella tawilis
TCAACACAAGCAGAGCTCTGTGCCTTACTGTGAGCTTTTTTCCAAGTGTCATGAAAAACTCACAGGGTACCTGTACCATCACACCCTCATGCTACCCCTCGTTCCTCTCCTCCTCCTGAGTCCCCGCTCCATCCCTCGTTCTCCTTCCAGAAGCTTCTGGCCTCTGTGTGTGTGTGTGCGTGTGTGTGTGTGTGTGTGTGTCTCTGCTCACATGTCTGTCATTCCTCTTGTCCTGCGTCATCTGTCCTTTTTCCCTTCATCTCGTGTTTCTCAAAGTCTTAAACCAGTTAACTCTTAAACACCCCACACTTCCCATTGTTCCTTCTCTCTCTCTCTCTCTCTCTCTCTCTCTCTCTCTCTCTCTCTCATATACTCATTCCTATGTCTATCCGTACTCCAGTTTTCAGGCACCTCTGTTTGCATCCTGAGTCTTCTTTCCAGAAGATTCCATCATGCCAACATCTCTTTCCATTCCACTGCGTTCTTTCAGTCCATTACCACTCCAGTCCCTCCAGACAGAGTAACAACTTATATCTTTATGTCAGATATACTTTTTTATATATATGTCCAGAAGCCATCATCAGCATTCCTCAAAGCACTAGAACATTTTTTTTATTTTTCTTGAACCAAAATATCAGTCAAGTATTCTGACTATGGGAAGAGGCACTTGTATCGCCCCCTAGTGGCTATTTTCACACTCCAAATCTTCTCAAGTTTGTGCTCTTTTCTCTCTCCCGTAGTTTTGTTTATAAATAGTGTGTGTGTGTGTGTGTGTGTGTGTGTCTGTGTGTGTGTGTTTGGTGTTACACATGAGGGCATGCTGGACACAAATGCGCATGCATCATCTCAAGCCTCACGATTAGTAATATCTCCACATTTCGCCTCGCGTCATCCAGCATAGTGCAAAGGGAAGTGCCACAGCAGCATAATAATAATATGAATAATAATAATATGAATAATAATAAAAAGCAAAAAAAATCATAATAATAAAGCAAAACAATTAAAACGCGAAGGAAAATGTATTCCAATACATTTAAACCAATTTATTCAAGGGCTCGTCTATTAATTGAAGAATTGATAAGGTTCAGGTTTAGGTGATTCATAAGATGAGGGGGGGGGGGCCCGAGTCCTCCACTTGAAGATGTGTGGAGTGTGTCTGCTTTAAAGATGGACAAAGAGCAGTCTTGCTCTGTCCTACGACACAGTTGTGCTATCTCTTGTACCCACATTGTTTTTTGTTTTGTTTTGTTTTTGTTTTTGTTTTTCTCTTCTTTCATGTTTTTTTTGTTATTGTTATTGTTGCATTTGACTTATTCTTTTTGTAATTTTAAGTTATTTTGTGAGTGAAATTTATGTATGGATCCATTTTAATCTGTATGTAATTTTACTTTTGATGGTGATTGTGTTGCACTCGTCACAGTTGCAGGAGTAGATGGATGGATGGACTTTGCTTTAATGTCATGAGGCAGGAGGGGGGTGGATCACGCAGCATCCTCTGTGTTCGGCAGCCAATCCTGCTCCTGTCACTTGTGTTCAATGGGTCCTTTTGATCCATGTCATGTAGGTTTGTGTGTCTGTGTCTGTGTGTGTGTGTGTGTGTGTGTGTGGTAATCAGTCCCATGATAGCAAAAGATTCATCTTGCTGAGGCTCTGATTTTTTTTTTTTTAACATACATTTTGAACACACACTTGCACTCATTTCTTTACATAAATACACACACATGCTCACACACACACCGACTCTGTAGTACGCATTCACACAGACAGACAAACACAAACACACACACACACACACACAGTCGTACGCATTCACATAGACACACACACACACGCATACACTGTGGAGATGCATGCACTGGACAGAGTGTGGGTGAAAGCTGAGCAGCAGCAGCACATGTGGAGGGACACCTTAACTTGAGTGTCTTAACTCCCATGATCCTTCAGTCTGACCCTGGATCAGCCTGCAACAAGACCACAGTTCAGCTGCATCTCCTGGGCTACTGAGCTGCTGTTCTGTGGCCCATCATGTTGGACTCCATGGCTGTGTGTGGCAGAAGGGCTACTCTCTCCCTCTCCCCTGTCCCAGTGTGAGCTGAGGACTCGTCATCCTGCTGTCCCGCATACACCAAATTACAGTAGGCCTACATGCTGCCACCAGTTGGACCAGGGTGCCACTGTGCAGCCGTCATGAAACCTGTGTGTGTGTGTGTGCGGGTACACAGACATCTTTAGTAGTGTTTTCATGCTGTGTGTTTGTGTGTGTGTGTGTGTGTGTGAGTGTGTGTGTGTGTGTCTGTCGCAACAGCCTATTTTGAGGATATTTCCACAGGAGCAGGAAAGAGCACCTTGCAGTTCACCATTCCAGCCTCAGGGTGGTGCTGTGCATCATCGCTGCATTTCAAAAGTTTCCTTTTCCTCTCCAGGAACCCCTCTCCTTCTCCTCCTATCCTCCTCTCCTTCCCAGGATTTAACTTTGCGGTTTTCACTAGGCCACTTGTTCAGAGTATCAGTGCATTTCATTTTCTTCGGTATCAAGAAGATCATTTGGAATTTGCTAGTTTTTGTTTGTTTGGTTTTTTTTTAATGCACTGGTGTTACTGTGAGCCTACAGTACGTCTTTTATTTTAAATATATGTTTCGCTAGCTTCATTTGGCATTTTACACAACCACACATCACACATGCACTGTGCAAAGACAATGTTGTTTCATCAGTGGTCCACTTACTGCAATATATATATATAAATATATCTATACATTATATGATATTTAGCTTGTCCACATGTCCTCATTCTTGTGAGTTGGCGTGTCGACCAACATTATGGCAGCAAGCAAAGCACTCATTGCAATAACCGTTCTCACCGTTTTCTCTTCAGCTTAGCCAGGGGGACCAGAACACAGACCTACACGTACATGTACCGCAATGCGGTACATACAGATGGTCGTTTCCCAGACGCGGAGACACCCCCACCCACCCCCAATATGGTTCTGCTGAGACATTGGCCCCCTCCACCCCACCCCAACCCAACCCCACTCCACCCCGCCTGAGGCAACTCTTGGGCCACGTCACTCACTCACTCGCCATTCTCTTTGTGACCCCACCTTCGCTCCCATTCTATTGGTCAGCGGTTCACCCTGCTGTGTCTGTCATCCCCTGTGGTTTTGTTTCGGTACTCAGGAACAACTTAATGCAATGGTGGCAGAACTTAAAGAACGAGCGAGAGGAACCAAGGGATAGCTCGCATGTGTGTGCGTGTGAGTGTGAGTGAGTGTGTGTGTGTGAGAGAGAGAGAAAGAGAGTGTATCTCTCTCTCTCTCGAGTGTTTCTCCAGACTGTAGACAGTGCTGTGTGTGTAGGGGAGGTGTTTGAGGTGTGCAGTGTCACGCTGAGGTCCTCTTGTTGACAAATAAAAAAAGAAAACAAATGACTAGCTGTAAATCATGCTCTGGAAGTTTAAAAAAGGCATCTGAGAATCAATATTAATAAAAAAGATGTATACATTTTTGGCCGTCATGGTTTATTGAGTGATTGCGTTTTGGATGCATGTGTGTTTGTCTGTGCGCGAAGTATACAGTAGTGTAGTGTGTATGTGTGAGTATGTGTCACGGTAGCGTGTGTGTGTGGAGTCACTTGAGCCAGGGGATGGGCTGGCAACCTGGCATATCACGTTTTTTTTCCCAGTGGGCTGGTGTGTTTTTAAGCTGATCCCATCTTGTTTTTTTTATTGTTGTTTGTTTGTCACAGATCAGCAGCCCATTTCTTATGGTTGGTTCAGTCACTCAAACATTCCCTTGATCTCTGCACTGGCCTAATGGTCCCTTTTCTACAGCAGCCATTTTTCCAAGACTTGTGAAGTTGAGCACAGGTGTTCTCAATGACCGCCAATAGGATTCTGATCCAATGAAGTAGAAACAGATCCATTGGCTGTCATGTCAAGATGTTATTAGTACACATATGGCTACCATGCGACTTCCTTGAAGATTGCTGGTCCATTTAAAAGCATTTTTTACTCCAACCAGCCCATGAGAAACGCACATGTATCAGATGGCCCCTGTACTGGTGTGCGATGTTGTCATCAGTCAAGTAGCCCAAGATATTGAGGAACTGTAAAGGGGCCCAGAAAATAAATAGTGCGAAAATAAAAGAATTAGACAAATGTGCAAAATACATGGGCATGTTTGCTACAGCAGGTCTCTGGCGTGCACACGGAGAGCAGAGTGGAGAGAGTGTAGAACTTTTGGTAAGAACTTCTTTCAAAACACTTGTTGAACCTTTGAGAAGACCAAAACAGAAGTGGTGGTGATGATAGTCAGCAAATTTATGATGACACTGCAATAACATTTGCTGTCAGGCTCACACACTTGGCTTGGCTTAGCACAGGTGTAGTTGACTACAATCTGATCACCAAAACACAGTGCACCACACTGCTGGTTAAGTTATCTGATAACCTAATTAACTTTTGGTCAAGACAAGGTAATTAAACAGCAAGGAAGGGTGGTAGGCTAAATCGCACTGCACCTTTTGAGCTCTCTTGAAGCATCTAGCTTACAGCAGAGCTAAAATCACTTTTGAAATCATGGTGTCAATTTGGCAAGACAGAACTTCTTTCACTTATTGCTTATCAACTGCAACCGTCTAGAGAGCCTAGACAGTTGTGGTTGATAAGCGATAAGTGACAGAAGTTCTGTCTTGCCAAATTGATACATATCATGATTTCAAAAGTGTGAGAAAGCTATGCTCCTGCTGATGCTAGCAACAGTTTGACCAGAAAGTGAGTGGGGGAAAAATCGCCATGTAGCCTACATAATGCATGCAGTTAACTCCTAATATGTAACATTGACTCAGGGATGGTCCTGCTGTAGCTTGCACCTCTACATTTTACTCATTGAAAACATAACTTGATGCTGCCCAGGGTAGCCACTCTAGTTGCCCATATCAGAAACCGCCGCTGAATAGTATTGTAGACTACCTGAAATTGAACCCACCCCATACACCCTTAAGGGCTCCATTGGGTTGTCTTCAGGTCATTGTTAGAAGGTGCTCAATATGCAATGTTGTGATTACCCTTCTTCATGGATGTTTTTCTGTCATGGAACTTGTCCTTACATCCATGAATACCTTTTCCAACTTGTTTGATTGTAGTATAATCTCATATAGTAAGGCCCAGGAAATATGTGTATATGAAATATAATATGTAACAATGCCCTTTAATTAAATGTCTGGCATTGTTGTAGGTCTGCAAGAATTGGGCCATTGTGTCTATACTGAACATGCTGTGAGATCCAGCCTGTTGTGGCACCAACTCTTTCTACACCTCTATTCCTTTCTACACCATTCCTGATCATTATGTGGAAAAAAGCCTCATGTGTGTGATCTTATGGGCTAGTCCAAGTCAAAATGCCAGGGCTGTTTTTTTTTTTTTTTGTCACAGTCTGTCCTTGTTGGAGCCTAATCCAGCTCCCCCATGCTAAAACAACACTATGAAACTTTGTGCCACTCCTTGAGATAACCTTTTGATGGATTATTCCTATGTTCCCCAGGTCCTATGTTCCCATCTCTGCTTAGGGTTAGGGGAACATAGGACCAGGGGAACATAGACACGCTCCTCTTTTTATCAGACAGTTTGTTTATTACTGTCTCCTAATTTATTATAGTCATACTGGGTGGATACACATAAATGTTATTCACACACCAGCCATCCAGGATGTGCTCTTTTGGTCAATATTTAAACAGAGTATTCTTGCAGACTACTGTGGGTATTGGGCCAGTTGAAGTTCCTCATTTGTGTCCTTGTTGACTGTTGATAAGCTCAAGCAAGCTGAAGTTCTTCATTGCAACAGGGACATACAGGCACAGAGGAGAGGAGAGCTTTTTTCTGAGAGAGGGTAAGTTGTCTGTTTTGAAGGGATTGACATTGGGCAATGCACCGTTAGGGAACGGGAGTGGCATCCTCTTTCTCTGCTCGGATGCCCATCACAGGATCCCTGTGAGCGACAACCGCTGATAAGATTTGGCGCATTTTAAATGATGAGAATAAGCCACCTGAAATTGCAGAGCTGTAGTCTACACGATACGCCATATAGCCACTTCCAAATTTCTTGGGTTTGTGTGTATCAAGTAAAATATAGGCCGCCATACTGACAAGAGACAATATTCCCACTACAGCAAAGTAGAGTACAGCACCGTGAAATTGTATTTAAAGTGTGCAGCCTAAGGGTGAGGCTGTTCACAGTCTGATTCATAAAAAATGCATGAAATAAGCATAACCTATAGGCGTGGGGAGTGTAAGAATCAAAATGAGCTATTAGAATTAGCCCAGGGGGTAAAATGAAGGCAATGTGGGACAGATTAAGCTGATAACTTTCAGGTATTTGTGTTATTCCAGCTTGTTTATGCAGTCAGTACTCTATAATGTATCTCTGGATTATTTTTGAAGGTTTGTAGGTGGTTTTAATCGACTCTTTATCCAGTGCTTCACAGGTCATAATCTAAAGTGGTACCAAATTCTCTTAGACTATTGATCAATGTGCTGTGCCATGGTGCACATGGAGTGTTTTGAAATCAACTTGAACCCATGTGCACAACTGGCACATATTACCCATTTTTATAAGAAAGCGTTTGATTGGTTGGACTACCCATCCTGACAAACAGTGCACACCCTTTTTCCATGGAGGGTGATTTGTTGAATTTTCTTTGTTCCAAAAAAGGAACGACAACTGTGAATTCTATATATATCCAGTTGGATTGTTTTGATGTTTTTGCATATTTCTGAAGATGGACTTAAAGGGTTTTGTATTTAATAAATAAATATACATATATATATAATAATATATATTATTTTGGATGTGTCCTGTGATGGGTCTGTAATAGTTTTCCCTTTCACACTGTAAAAAATGATTTGTAATGATTACTTGAAAAATGTGTGGAAACTCGTTGCCTCGAATAACGTAAGTAAAGATTACTTTTCTCTCTCAATTTATCTTTACCATAACTTGAAAGAGACTAGTTATAGTTACTTAACTTGTTTGAGGCAACGAGTTTCCACACATTTTTC
>JASCQY010000022.1:10659836-10672124 GCA_030264315.1 Sardinella tawilis
GTGAGTGAGTGAATTGTGTGAGTGAGTGAGTGAATTGTGTGAGTGAGTGAGCTGTATGAGTGAGTGAGTGAGTGAGTTGTGTGAGATAGCAGCCAAGACTCAGCACATGATTCACCCCCTGTCTGCTCGTCTGACTCAGCCTGTGGCTGTGCTCATGTTTGTGAGGGCCGTGGTTCATTAAGCCAACCCTCTGGTCCGGGCCAAGGGGATGATGAAAGGGGCTGAAGGAGGGAAGGATGGAGAGAGAGGGGGAGAGTGTGGGCTCCTAACGTGTGGTGTGGCTAACCTATAGACTAGCCTCCCCAAAATTGCCCAACCAGGCTACTGCAGAGGGTAACACTCTGTCTGGGAGAATCAGATGAGGAAACACTGGGTCATGGACTCACTGGGTGAGAGATAGCATTAGAGAGAAAGAGAGAGAGAGAGAGAGAGAATAATTTCTGGGTGGGTAAAAGCGAAAGAGACATTTTGATGAAACGATAAACTCAGAGAGAAACTACTGGATAATAATTAATATTTTTTTCGATCTATACGTTTGTGTAGGTTTGTTGGTCAAAGTTAATAATGTGTTCCTCCTCCTAGAGACCTGCTACACACACACTCTCAAAGAGGTAACATAAAACCCTCTCATACTCTCTCTCTCACACAGACACACACACACACACACACACTCACTCTGGGGAGGGGATCCTTCTTTAAAACAAAACTACCCACAATCCACTGCGTTCTTTTATCCAGCCTGTGAAAGGACAGGGCCAAATGAATGACAAAAGGAAGAACAGAATGGGAATGAGAGAGAGGGAGAGAGAGGGAGGGAGAGAGGGAGGGAGAGAAAGAGGAGGGCTAAAGCAATTCATTCTTTACAGGACAGTCTGGGGGAGAGATGGAGAAGCATTGTCAGGGAGACACTGATGCAGGGTTTAATGATTTCTTTACTGGCTTGTACACAAACGTACAAAAAATATTACAGCACTCCACTCATATCCTCACCACACATAAAACATCACAGTGTTACAAACGTTCAAAATAAACACACAAACAAAACAAAACAAAAAAAAGAAGGAAAAAAAAAGACACAAAAACAAGAGAAAGCCAAACCAAACAAGATGGAACATTCGCATCACTCATGCAACTGAAACTTTTTGCTTGTTTCACCCCAAAGAACGCAAACAAAAACCAGAAAACTTGGTCCAAACCAAAAAAGAAAGAAAGAAATAGAAAAAAGGACAGAAAGAAAGAAAAAATATCAGCACTCAACTCTGAATTCTTTTACACCTAACTAGCCGTCTGCCTCTTCCTGTCATAAATGTTATGACAACACGGCGAGAGAAACGACTATGCATCGTGCAATTATTTTTCAAATGTTTTTGTTACAATGATCTTACCATCAAATGTATCTTCCCCCTTTCTAAATGACAGGAGCGGACCACTTCAAACACGAAAGTGCTCCGAAACATTTTTCAGCGTTTATATATCTTCATATATATATATATACACAGAGATATATATATATTTATATTTATACACATACACACGCTCACAGATACACACCTCTTTGCAAACATGATGTTTTACAAAGCAACAAACAAAAAAGTCAATATTACCTGGAGCATTTTATACAATAGTATTTGTTGTGTTCCTTTTTTTCTATTCAGAAAAAAATTATAATGTTGACATGAAGCCAACCAATTACGAACAGTCCTCAGTGCAATATTTAAAAAACAAACAAACAAAAAAGAAGAATAAAAAGATCAAGTTTAAGACAAGCGATGCATATTTCTTTTCTTTTTTTGTCTCTGCTTTCCACCAATCAGGATGCTCAAATCTGGTGTGTTGACCAAATCACAAAAGGAAAAAAAAAAACAAGAGTTGCTACCCAGAAGGCCACTGACTTTGGACTGGATCTGGTCCGGATCCTCTCCGGGTCCGGCCCGGTGTCAGCAATCAGCTGGGTGCTGTTGTTACTCGAGGCACAGGCACGAACCCAGCAGCCCTGCAGCACCAGCACACACACCACCCTCCCACTGGACGTGATTCACAATCACAAAGTCTGAAGGCCAAACAACGGGCTGGACACACACTTCCAGCACCACCAAAAAAAAGTGTTATGCATGCAAGGCACACACACTCACACACATACACACACACAGACGCACAGACACACAGTCATAAACACGCTCACATACACACACACTAACTGCATACACTGGGCTTTTCATAGAATGACTGTGATTCTGATATTTTGTCTTTCACTCATTGTTGGCCATTGAGTCACAAATCAGAACAAAAAATAAAATAAAACTGAAAACATATAAGCAGCATTGAAACAAACATCAGGGTGCCATGACTTTCAAAATGCAGCAGGCAGTTCTTAAGAATATGTGTAGATTTTCTTCCTGCAAGTCATATGACAGAAGTAATAGTCATCATAATAAAACAATAATATTTTATGTTAGGCTAATAGTCCTGCTCAGTAGTAACTATTCGTAAGCCTCAGCTCCTGAAGTTACCTGACCAGGCACTAGGGGGCATAAAAGGCTCCAGATTTTGTGCAACGAAAACTCCCTGCATTTAAGTCATGCAATACATTCCACTTTTTGTAACTAAATAAAACGCAACAAAAAATGGAAAGACAAGATAAGCATTCGGCTGAAATAAAACATTTACAATGTGTCAATCATGCCTTGCTGAGGAGGAGTAACCCCGTGTGTAGCTTAACCGATAGATCTAAGCTTGGTTGCGGAAAATGACTTGTCCCGGGTGGATACTGTTCAACAGCGAGAGAAGCCCACACTGAAGCAAGCGAACTTCAATGATGGCCTCTGGGGTGAGGTTGCAAAGAGACAGATCACCATTCATATGACCTCTCTTTTTTGTGTAGAATTTGCGCTGTCAAATATTGCTGAATGGAAAGGACTACATGGGAGTAAGCTGAATAGTCTTGAATACTTGAAAGTCGAGGTAGCTGGTTGAGAAAACCAAACAGACAGTAGAGGACTAGAGCCATTTTTTCCCGGGACAGTGATGTCTGGCGCAGGGCGGTTGGGGGGCTTTTGGGCATGGGGTCTCCACGCGGGACAGTTTACACTCTTAAAATCCGAAGCAGCTTAAGTCACCCTAAATATGTTTAAACGTATAGAGCTGATATCCACAACATAATTTAATCATCTCAATGTACCTTCATAAATAACCCAGCCTGTCTTCACAGTGATAACCAGGGTGTTAATACAAATACTGAAAGTAGATTATAAAGTGTATTCCAAATGCGACTTTCCTGACGTTTTGATACAAAGCGCAAGCAGCGGTTTAGTAACACATTGACCTTTGACATCGGTCGTTCAGGCCTGCGAGCTCGGAGACGCCATCTGCCACGGAGGGAGGCAGGGAGCATCTCACTACTTTAAAAAGGAACATAGTAAAGCTATTGTGTACAGTACTTAACAACATTTAGTCAATTGTTGTTATCCGATTACATTTTTTAACAAAAAGCACTGGATATCATAATGCCGCATTTAAACATGCCAATCGTTAGGCTAATTGATAAAAAAGAAAAACAAATCCAAAAAGCATGTAGTTTAGAGAAAAATAAAAACAGTGTTTAGCCAAATAGAAGATGGCCTTCATTCCCGCGTTCACCTCTTCCCTTTCAAATATTCCAGCATGCGTCCACAGCATCAAGTGCCATCTCGATTAGAATAATTTAGGCTATTCTGGTCACACCACCGGCGCAGGTCAACACCTCACCCCAACCCTCGGAATAAATGCGTTTCACACACCCTCCCCGTCTCCTACAGCTCGCCACGCGGCCTAATCTGATCATTTTACACATTCAAGAAAAACAAAGCTTTAGTACCAACGCGCTCTGCACACACACAGACACACAAAACGCGTTTCTATTTTTCAAGATGTATGTATATTCAGTCAGATTAGAATCACGCCGTGTTGTCCTCAGGAGAAAGAGAGAGAGAGACCCCATCCCCTGTTTGGTTTGTTGGTAAAAGGGAAGTTGCCGTCTTTTTCTCTATACAATTTGGCATTGGAAAAGATGAAACGCAGGTTTTATAGAGGCCTGTCTTTGCGTGTTTACCTGGCGGCGCTTCATGCGCTTCTCACCGTGCGCCAGAGGAGTACTTGGCCTTGGTGATGAGGTAGAGGACGATGTCCTGGTGTCCTCCGAACGCTGCGATGTGTAATGCACTCCAGCCTTCCCTGTTTGCCAATCGGATGTCGGCTCCGAATTTCACCAGCAACTTTACGAGTTCCAAGTTTCCATCAATGACTGACTGATGCAGAGCGGTCTGACCCTCCGGTCCGAAGGAGTTGACGTTGAACTCGCAGTTGGTCATGTTCTGCAGCAGCGAGTGAAGCTCTTTCGTGTTGCCCTTCTTCACCGCCTCCTGGAAAACTCTCTGTGGTGCGGAACCGGTCGATACATCCGCCTGGCTCATGGTTCAAACACAAGTGGATCCTGACGTTCACTGTTACAACTGCCTTACAAGTCTCTGTTATAATCACACAGAACTGGATAGACACCAGTTAAAGCACTTGGACTTGCAACGGAAAAAAAAACTATACTTAAAACAAGTTTATATCCCAAAAAGGACAGAGGTTAAACGACACACTTGGTGTGCAAAATGTAGTCAATGGCTGCGCAAAAACAAAAAGTTTACTAATTCCTACAAAACGCTTGAGTTAATGATCCAGGACTGTCAAGGTGTAGTCTCCCGTTTGGCTCTGTCGCAATAGCAGCACCAGGTTATGGCAGAGTGAGGGAACAGCTTTTTGCTATTCACCTATTTCGAGAGTGGAGGTATATCACCGGCGGTATCTCCACAGGGCGACGATTGGCTGTTGGGTTTTGGCAAAGTCTTTTATCATGGATGAGCCCCCGGCCGGCGCCTCGCGAGTCCTTTCCCGGTTCCCCCTGGAGTCACCGCAGTTTGACTGGATAGGGTGACTGCGTGAGAAGACAAGGCAACATCCACTTTAGTGCACTGAAAACGGTGTAGCAGTCTCACCAATATCCACATCATGAAGTCAACATTACAGTGCAGCTTTATAAAGAACATTTCCCATGTACTTGCCTGTGACGCTGGACGGCCCGATGCGACGTACTGTGAATCCTCCCCGCTAAGCCACTAGTTGCGCGTCCTCGAAGCGATCCCGGTCCCAGTGCGTCTCTAGCCCCAGCGGCGCGCCGGGGGGATATTTTAGACGGACTTTATTTGCATAACAATCAGCATCTACAGAGCCAACCAGTGTCGAATGGGCGGAGATTCGGAGAAAACAAGCGAGCTGATAGGCTTCATTGCTTGCTTGGGGCTGGTCCAAACCTGAGACTGTAGCGAGGGAGAGGCGTGGATTTGCTGGCCAAATGTCCCACAAAATAAAACAAGCTTTAAAGCTGTAAAATGTTTTCGTCTTATCGAAGGGATAGACAGTTGTTCTTGTTTTGATGCAGGGCGAACTTTTAAGGTCTGTGTTATAAAGCGCAATAAATGCACGGGCTAATTACGCATTGGTGAGGAATTCCAAAGCTCTCTTATTCGTCGGTCCAAGCTTTCCAACAGAGATACTTCTTATCCTGTCCATTTCCTACAGTAACGTTAGTTCTCTGTCTACTGAACTAGCCTTTGTCAGGATATGGTGGATTTAATTGTGTGAAAACGACGGACTTCATTCTCACTCACTGGTCATGTTAATTCGGAGATTACATGCGGTCTAATCATCCGATATCAAAGGCAAGGCGGGGTTCGCTACAATGTGCTAAATACTTTGTGACTCTCTTAATAGTTTGGTATAAATGATTCATCTTGCAAAAAGCAGGGAATTTGTTTAACTGCGTCAAATGATGGGGCAAATTCTCTGACGATTATTGTTCATGGAAAGAAAACCTTCCTGGAGGACTTTATTTTCCAATATATCTTGAAAATTAAATAAGGAATTATCCATAATGATCCATAAAACACAAACACATGTTGTATGATCAAAGCTCAACCGCAACCTTGCTGGTATGTTTCACTTCCCTGCACTACGTGGGAAAATCAGTGGGGCAGGTTCCAAGACAATAGCATGGAAATCGAGTCCCACACACTTGTAACAATGACATTTTTACGGACTCGGGTTTTCTAAACTTGGAAAGCAACAGCAAACGTTGATTGCTAAAGATATGTCTCACCCAGTCTATATCCCATATTACTCACATTAAAAGCCCATGCCCAAATCTAATGTTATAACACTTAGTTTAAAAACATATTTATAAACGATAAAACGAAAACAAATACATTCGTTTGTCAGGCGTAAAGTCGCAATTCCTGAAGTTTCAGTGCACTGGTATGTAACTTTAAATAACAAAAGCCTGACAGACTTCCTGTGCAATGTGAAAAGGTGCGCATTTGCGCCAGCGCGCAGCGCTGCTTAACCGTGGGAACCGGACAGTCACAACCAAGCGCGCTGTTCTCGCCTGTCTCACACGCTGCATTTGGCGTGGCAACCCACACACGGTGCAGTCTGTGGAGCCGTTTGCTCCGTTTGTCGACTGTCTTCAAAGATTTGAATCTTCAAACCGATCTGCGACAACGAAACCACTGTTGACATTCTGGCACGTACTCACGTACAGTTGGACAATTTCTCACAGTAAAATAACATTTGGTTCCGGGTTGGATCACGCTGATGGGAGTTGTGAACACCCCCTGTCCAAAATGAATTCTCTTCATTTTGTGGCTTGAGCAGCACAAAATGTGAGGCGTAGCCTGCGGAGAAAAGCCAGACCTGATTGCCATCTTCAATTCGTGCTCTCATCGTTTAGTTATATGGTGTAAAACAAATGCCCCCCTTTACCAGTGAAACAGTTCAAGCGAATTAAACCATAAAGTAATTAAGTGAGTGAGCTACAAACAACACGCATGACCATGGCCAGAGAGAGAAGAGAAAGAAATGCCCATATTTAGCTGCTCAAAAGAAACGGTAACATTTGTAAGAAAATGTGCTTTGAAGCAAAGGTGCCTTGAAACTAGCAAGTTAAACAAAACCAGGAGGTAATAAAACGGCCAGAATAGAACAAAGGCTCCCTCGGACAATCTTGCGCAGCAGGCTTGACTGATGTTCTAAGATTAGAGCAGACCCGAAATGGGAACGGGGAATCCTCTCCGCCCTGCCGAATGAAATGATGGCCAGTCCAGTCACATTAACCGACAGAAGGCCCACATCAGCGCAATACATGCATATCGGTGCCGTTCAAGCCACCATCACTGATTACACTATGACAGGCACCCGAGAAGCGACCTTGTCACATCTGTCGGCAGCCGTTTTGACTTGACCCTGGCGAACATGAAAGCTAATGCCACGACATCTGCTGCCGAGGGACGTTTCATATCAACGTTGCAGCAGATATAGCACAAAAGGGATAGGCTCAGGCCCAGATACCGTTGGAGTTTCTGATGACAGGGACGCACGGTTTCAATGTGGGTATAGGTTGACAGATGTAGCCTAGGTGCATGGACGTGTCTGGTCTGGTGGCTTGGCCTGATGTCCCCACTTCTTTGGGTTGTGGTCAAAGCAGTTTCTTGGGAATTTCGCGTAAAGGTGGATGTGTCCACATCTAGATCATACATAGGTTCCTCCTTTTGAGTTTTGTGATTGGGTGAGGGAATTCCTCGAAGCAGTTCTACCCCTGGTTTCGTTTACATTGAACCTCATGACCTCTTTCACTATCTCTCACCACTGCAGATGCCCATCAGCATTTAATTTTGATCCTTTCACACAGTGAAGAAGAAGGGCCTTCAGTGTAGAGAGCTCTCTACATTTTAAGCTTTCTCTTGATGCTACATAAAAATATTTTCTGTAGAAGTCAGCCGACGTTATATCAATGACTGAAAATATGAATTCCCTATTCTCATTTTCAATATTTGAGTTATTCAAGTTTGTCCCCATAAACTGCTGACCGAAAGCTGTATTGTGAGTCATTTTTAATTAGAAAAAAACCAACAACCTGACAACCTCTTCTGAGACTCCGACAGTGGATTGCAAAAGTGCGACTGTCTTGTGTGTTGAGATGTGGCGATGTCTTGGCAAAAACAAACAAAAAAGTTGCTTGAAAATATACTTCCACAATTTTACAGAGACAAAGGATTTGAAACTGCTTGAGTATGACATGGCAATGAAGTCCAGTTTGCAGTGGTGGTCAGAGCAGGGGACTTCCAGTCAACACTAGTGACTTAACAAGCATGTCCTCTTAGGCTAGTTGGTCTAGTAGTAGTCCTATACTACATACGCCCTGTGCCACTGGATCTGTTGCCTTCTCAGTCTAAAACTATGAGGGTTTGGTTGGCGACATAGGATGCAGGGTTCGGTTACAGATGTGGCCCAAATCCGGTATGGACCCGCTCCAGACGTGGCCCAAATGCGGTATGGACCCGCTCCAGACGGGGACAGGTGCTAATGGAGGGTTGAGTCGGGCGTGGCCGTGAGAAGAGCTTTGCCAGCTCTCACTTTCAGTCACACACAGTAACATGGCCTGACAGAGTGAGTGACGGGACAGGGGTGTGAAAATGTGTGTGTGTGTGTGTGTGGTTTGTTGTGTTGTGTCTTTTAGATAGACCATTCTTTTTCCAGAGATCGTTATGCTGTATCTTGATATGAGTGGGAAGGTGTATGTGTGAGATTGTGTGTGTGTGTGTGTCTGTGGGCTTGAGGCCAGCAGCATAGGCTGGAAAGTGTGTGTGTGTGTGTGTTTGTGTGTGCCTTCTGTGCAAGCGCAGCTAAGCTCGGGCAAACCTGTCCGTCTGGGAGTCCAACATCCCCGGCACATCTGTTGGCTAATCAGAAAGATGTGTCTGGGGTCTGGGCCCACTGGAAAATATTTGCACAGAAAACAGGAGTCTCTTCCCATTGGCGCTTATCTCAGTGCTGCTCGGCCTGTTCGCACGAATTCTCTTCTCTTCTGGACGCGCGCTCTCCCTCTGCCACAGCCTGTCTGGACGAGGGACGACGCCTCGCTCACAACCCAACACTATTGCCTGCCACCAGGTTGCCTTTTTTTGGTTTGTTTTGTTTTGTTTCTTTTCCCCTCTCATTTATTTTACAAACATTTTTGTTTTTGTTGATGTGTGGATGGATTTCCCTGCTGAAAGATGGCAACTCAGCACACACACGGAAAAGAAAAATAAAGAGACTAAGAGTGCAAACACACAGAGAGTCGGACACACAAACACACACATACCGATTTGTAAGCAATTTCATGGTGTGTGATGTGAGAGATGAAGACTCAACTGACCTATGTGATGAAATCCTGAAATCGTATTTTATAAGCCCTGGGTGATGAGTGCATGAAATCAGTCTCTCTCGTTTTTTCTTTAATATTTCCGCAACGTTGAGTGTTCTTTGGACTGAAACATGAATCATGCCTGCTTCACTCAGAATACACATGGCGGCATCTGCAGCTCCCACCACCCTTGCAGTGGCTGATGGGCCATATAGACTTGGAATTTATCATGTTGGGCCCACGCCATTGAGTCCCATTTATCAGTAACCCAAGCCCACTGCGGCTTGAAACGCCATTCCAGATGAAGTTGGCAACCGAATTTAGACTGGGTCTGGTGCAGCTTTGTCCCAGATCTGGCCTGTGTGTGTGTGTGTGTGTGTGTGTGTGTGTAAAAGTCTCCCCAGTGGTGTAAATGAGGTCACGCTCAGAGCACACATTAAACATGTGAAACTCAGTACACCTGTTGCATTGCAAACTTGAGCAGCGGCTTTATAGCGCCGTTGGGGGCTGTTTGGACTCCATGCGGTCATGCAAAGTTAGCAGTTTTATTTCATTCACTTAGCTTTTTGTTTTAATTCACGCTGAGGAAGATAGCTGGGAGGCTGGACATGTACACAACTGGAGAATAAACAGAAAGCTCACACAGCAAGGAGAAGCTTGGCATGTAAGGGCAAAAAAACCTCCACACACATTCTCTTGTACGTAAAGCAGAGAGAGAGACGCCGCACCAGTCTGAGAGGGAGGACAGAAACATGCCAGTGCTCCAGGGATCAGCACAAGAAGACTTGCTCAAAGGGAGAAAGAGAGAGAGAGAGAGAGAGAGAGAGAGAGAGAGAGTGTGTGTGTGTGTGTGTGTGTGAGAGTGAGAGAGAGAAGTAATGACTGTGTTAGTGTGTTTGAGAGAGGGAGAAAAAAAAGTGTTTTGTGACCTTGTGTTGGAAAGAAAGAAAAAAAAATGACTACAAGTGAGAATGGGACAGGAGAGAAAGAGAGAGAGAGAGAGAGAGAGAGAGAGAGAGAGAGAGAAGTGTAAGTGAGAGAGGAGAAAGAGAAGAAAAAATGTGTGTGTGTATGTGTGAGGGAGAGAGAGAGTGTGTGCAGACTAAGGCTCGTCTCAGGACTGTGTGTGTGTGTGTGTGTGTGTGTGTGTGTGTGTGTGTGTGTGTGTGTGTGTGAGGGCTTTGGCGCCTCAGCCGCTAGTGAGCAAGCGAGTGAGAGAGAGAAAGAGAGAGAGAGAGAGGCCAGGCGGAGACCCCCCGACCCTCCCCCCAACCCCCTCCCTCCCTCCCTCGCTCTCTCTCTCTCTCACTCGCTCCCTCCCTCCCCCAAGCCCAGTTTGAGTCAGAGCCCCGGCATTCTGTTGAGGGGAGTGTGACGTTTCAATAGAGCAAGGGGAGGGCCCTCTCCGAGCCCAATTCATCGGCGCACCACGTGCTCAAGGAGCGTGGGAAAGAGTCGAGCTTTTCTTCCCAGCAAAGAAAGAGCGCGGATCAAATAACATAGCACTGCTGCAGAGAGAGGAGAGGAGAGGAGAGGAGAGGAGAAGAGAGGAGAGGAGAAGAGGGGAGAAGAAAGGAGAAGAGAGGAGAGGAGAAGAGAGGAGAGGAGAGGAGAAGAGAGGAGAAGAGAGGAGAAGAGAGGAGAGGAGAGGAGAGGAGAGGAGAGGAGAAGAGAGGAGAGGAGAGGAGAGGAGAAGAGAGGAGAGGAGCAGATAGAGGCAGCTCGGTGAGCCAGTCGGGGCTAGGTTAGCCTCCTGCTATAAAGCTGCACCAGCAGACGCACACCACCACCACCTCCACCTCCTCACGGGCCGACGCAGGAGCCGTTTCCCAGCGAGTGCAAACACTGGGCAGTCTAAAGTTACAGTAATACTTGGATATTTCTATTCAGAGGAGGGTGGGGGTGGCTGGGTGGCGTTGGGTGGGCCACTATCAACAACAGCAACTCATACAGACAGAGACGGAGAGACTGCCCATGTCTGGGACAGCAGTTTACAAGTTTACAAGAAAAGAGAAAGAGAAAGAAAGAGGGAGAGAAAAGAGACGGAAAACAAGTGAGACAGAGCAAGTGGGGCAGCGAGTGAGAGGGAGAGAGGGAGAGAGGGAGAGAGAGAGAGAGAGAATCTAGGCAGTCCATCCTGTTTTGAAGTTTGGTAGGGCCTCCTCTCCCATTGGCTAGTGCCAGGACCCTTGGCCTTGTTTCAGACAAGCTCTCCCTATGTACATGTAGGGTCCAAACCATTTTTCCTGCAATTACAACAAAAACTGGACGTGGATTTATCTTCAAAAGCCTAAACAAAAACAACCATTATTTTTAAGTCCTCCGAGGGTTTGCTAATTATAGTGAAATCATTGGCTATAATTGGCTTGTCGATGTCAACAAAGCATTTATTTCTTTAATCTCAGTTTTTAAACAAATAAAAATATTCTGATGCAACATGTAAAAAAACACATTCAGTCAGTTTTATGCATGTTATCTTACACTCTTGACTCAGTTCATGTGAACACCTAAACTAACCATGTTTGCACATAAAAGATGTATTCATTTGATTCTATAAATCACTATGGGTTTCACCGCACAGCTGCGTTCTATGTTCTACGCACAGGATTTGAACATGTTCTGGAACATTCAACGAAACAGTTCTGAAAACAGTGTGATTCATAAAATACTGTACTTAAATTGTTACATTTAATTCAAAGCAAATGGTCGTTTCACATTTTCTTGAATCACAAAAAAACAAAGCAAAAAACAAAGAGGTATTATAATGTAGAAGTTTATGGCTGCACGAGGAGCAGACGCTATAAATACATATTGTAGGCCGTAAGCTTCCCAGTTAACGCGGAGGAGAAATGAGATGAAAAAGTAGTTTGTCTTTCCTTCGCTGGGCTATTCTGAATGTACAGGCAGAGCTAACGCAGAGAGAGAGGGAAGCAATGAGAGCTTTGGCTAACAGAGAGATAAACCGTCGAACAGGGTGAAACAGTGAGGGGTGTGGTGTGTGTGTGTGTGTGTGTGTGTGTGTGTGT
>JASCQY010000022.1:10780488-10790710 GCA_030264315.1 Sardinella tawilis
AGCTGAGCGATATCAGTCAATAGAATGTTTATGTGTTCCAGCGATGGAACACCTGGACAGGCGAGAAGAGTACAAGCTATGCGATGTCGCTGGTTTTGAGTTCAAATTAATTTAACTTTTGGGTGAGTAAGCGAGAAGCGAGTAAAGAGAAGCGACCTACAGCAGTTGGGGTGGAATTCTCCGGGATGCGTAAGTTCAAAAATCACTCATCCACATTGGCACGAATGGTGGAAAAGCGCACAGCTAAGTGATTTCTGAACTTACGCACACCGGAGAATTACACCCTTGGTGAGCTCAAACAACAGGGCTTTGTTCTTGGTACTCTGGACTACTGTTATTGAAACAGAGTTTAAGAAACCAGTGTTGAATACATGTCACCCTGTTCAAACCACTGACAAAATAAATGACAAAATCTAAGGAAAAGTTGGTATTTATGTCCGTTGACATTGATACAACACGTGATACGTGTAACACGTAATTCTTCATACGATAAGTCGGGGTAGTGTCTGAATGAGCTTGAAGTCTTTATTTTAAGATAATGAACAGCATGTTACTTATGTTACTTTAAAACAGTGTTTCCATAAGGTTGTAATTCAGTGTACTTCCAGCAGATGTCGCCAACACCTACTGTAGCAGATACAGTAGATACAGTGCAACAGCAATGCCGTTTTACCTCTACTAACCTGAAGCAGATGTCTGCATGTTATCAATATTATCCTTATCCACACATCTTACTCTGTGGTCCACAACACAGTTGCATATGCATGGCCTTCCTTCAGTGTGCCCATTACACATTCACTTATGCCAGTAGCGAATCAGTACTGTAGGTGTTTTGAAACTGGATTGGCAAAGAGGCTCAAAGTTCCTGCTCTTGTGCTCTGCTTAAGCCCAAGTCTTTTTTTCTTGTCTCCCCTCTACCAGGTCAAAACTGTGCATCCCACATCTTCTGAAGAGCAAAAATCCTCATATCCTAAACCTCAGTCCACCCCTTAACCTCAACCCCATTTGGTTTAAGAACCACACAGGTGAGTATTCAAGATTTCTGTGCTACAGTAGGATTTCGATCAAAACAATGTATAAATTTGCAGGTATGAAAATAATAAATCCTAAAAATAAAATAAATGTTCATATGCCTTACTCACAATGTAGCATACACAATGGCCAAGTATGGAATGTCCATGTGTGTGCTTGGAATGGCTGAAGAATTCAGAGGCTCCATTGCCGTTAATGCCTTATGGCCCAAGACAGGTATGTGTGCTGGAGTATTGTGACAAAAACATTGATCTTACAAAATGTGCTAATATATCATTCCGCTGAACAAAGCATCCCGACACAAGGTGCTTGTCTTACAGTTTTTTCCCTCCCATTATGATGAAACCTAATTTTGAGAGCAGACACGCATTTGGGAAAATGGTCCGTTCAATTGATTATTACTGTTGTCATGGACTAAGCTCGCATTTGTTTTAATATTGTCCATGTTGATTGTTTTTTTAGCCATCCAAACTGCTGCAATGGATATGCTGGGAGGTTCCGGAATTGGAAAACAGTGCCGAAAGGTGGAGATCATGGCCGATGCAGCCTACGCAATCTTCAACCAGCCCTCCAACTACACTGGAAACTTTGTCATCGACGAGGACATCCTCAAGAAGGCAGGAATCAAGGACTTTGATATCTACGCTATTGAGCCAGGTTTGTCTGCAAGAGTTGCAGCGTTTATAATCACACACTGTACATCAAAACCCTCTTACTCTTTTTACTTGTGTGTACGCACGCACACACACACACACACACACACACACAGAGCCCAGGTCAATAGAAGTGGACTGTTTGTGATAGCAATATGATGTATTCACCAGGTCGCCCTCTGCTGCCGGACTTCTTCCTGGAAGTCACACACACACACACACACACACACACACACACACACACACACAGTCACACACAGAGCCCAGATCAGTAATAGAGGAACGTTTGTGATAACCATATAATGCATTGACCAGGTCACCCTCTGCTGCCTGACTTCTTCCTGGATGAAGCCCCTGAGGATCTGGTCAAGCACATGGAGGATCACGGTGAGAGAGGAAGGAAGGATGTGTAATACTAGCGCCACTGGGTCACATGCCAAAGAGGACCTCATCAGTGTAATTGACTGTACAGTAGCGCTGTAGTTTATTAATCTGTCTGTAGTTTATCCTGTTGAATTGATTGCATTTGGATGGTACTTGAGCATGTCTAGAGTGGGGGTAAAGGTGTCTGATAATCTGCAGATACAGTAGATTTATCCCAAAGTGTTGGCGATGAAGTAAAAGTGTGTGCACATGAAAATGTACTCACTGGAGCCAAACTGCTTCTGTGCTGTAGGTGCAAGCCCAGCTTTCAAGTCTGGACAGGCGGGTGACGCCGCTGTAGGGAGTGGACCCATTGCAGACACCTTCAAGGCCATCAAGGGCATCATCAGTCCAGACGTGGTCAAGAGCACTCAAGGAATATACAGATTTGAGCTCTCAGGTAAGCATTTTTCCAGAAATTTCCATGATTGTAAACCTGTTGCGTTTCTTATTAGCTTCTTCCTCAATAAGTTATATTTGTCATATTTGAAGTCATATTTAAGCCCACATAATTCCCTCAATATATTTTTTACACTAGCTGAAAAGTTGAATGTGTAGACATGTTAGATGTTAGCATGCCAAGGGATTAGCAGCTAAAGTGGCCTATACGGAAGTGTATGTCTGTGTCTTATCACTTGTTGAGTCTTCATATGCTGACACTTGTGACACTTGTGAAATACACTGTATAAATACTCACCCTGCTTGGGTTTTTGTTGTTGTTGTTGTTGTTGTTGACTATTATTGAAATTCTGTTGGTGTTCAGGGGAGCACCCGGGAGTTTGGTACATTGATCTGAAGACTGATGCAGGCAGTGCTGGTAGCGGGGAGCCTCCGGCTAAAGCAGACGTGGTCATGAGCATGGACAGTGCAGACTTCATCAAGATGTTCACTGGTGAGCCAGACACAAATGTTCTTTAACGTTCTCACTCATGAGTAGGCTTTAAAAAAAGTCATTTTTGTGACGTTGTTTTATTTTGTTTCCTCTGTGTATGCTGAGTTTACTTATACTATTAGCAGTTTGTGACCAGGTGTTTTTCAATTGCTTTTACTTCAAATATATTTTAAATAAAGAATTTGCTTAGCCTCTTTCTTACTTCTGTGCAGTGGCTGTTAAAAGTTTTTTTTCCTTCTGTGAGTGCATTACTGGAAAAAGGAAAATAGGCTACCTACTGTACATACATATTTGTCCCTGTCTATCTGTCTGGCATGTACCAAGAAATGTTTTGACAGAAATGGTTCTTCTTCTACAGGTAAAATGAAACCAACGATGGCCTTCATGTCAGGAAAACTGAGGATCAAGGGGGATATGACCCTCGCCATTAAAATGGAGAAAATGATGGCCTTGATGAAACCCAAACTGTAAATACTAATTAAATGCCTTAACAGATGTGCACATCTTTCTATGAATGTGTGTTGTTGAACCGGTCCTTTTGTAAAGAAAAAAAAAACGAAACACTTTCTAATAAACTTGTGGCTAAGATGCTGCTAATTTTATGTTTGTTGGGGAGCGAACACTGAAAAGGGAGACATGTCAATGTTGAAGGATACTTGCACCCCTGTGTAGTTTGTGCCTAAACTGTTATTGTATTCTGTTTTTACAAAATTACTTTGTGAATAAATGAAATGAAATTAATAGTACTATTATGTCACAACAATATATATATATAAAAAAACATACGTACATAAAACATCCATTACAAAACAGAAAAAGAGAATCTGGTAAATACAACACTGGGGAAACACACATATTTTCTAGAGAACATATTACATAATACAGCGGCATAATACAGGGCAATATCACCATAGAATTTTTTAATTTTAAAATTTTTAAAAATTTAAAAATTTAAAAATTTAAAAATTTTTTAACGTTTATAATTCTATGAATATCACGCCTATGACCATTCCACGGGTTTTCCTGTGTACAGGTGAGACGCACTCTGATATTATCACTCTTTCTCCAGGTACCACAGGGACACAAGTTAAAATAAAACAACGAAAATACACACCATTTTAGCATGTATAATCCTCCTACCCTTTCAGTTTTACACTGTTAACATGTAAAGCTTAATTTGTTGGAAATGTACAGGCAATTGAATCGTTTATTGTTTTCATACCGCCAGCTGACAGACAAGTGACTTGTTACGCGTTTCCTGTCTACACGGAAGTACCCAAATGCGCAGACGCGAAGATGATCATTTTTATTGTGTAAAAAACACTGTATGCACGAAAATATTAGTTTAATGGGGGGATTGTCGCATATGAAGCCTTCAAAGAACGGATCTATACCCTTCTACATGTGACTGGTTATAACACCAACCGATTCTCCTACATCAAGGTATAGCTAAATATTTCGTACTTGATGTCTTTGTTTCAAAATGATGGTTTATCACCAGCCCATTACGTCTATTCAGGCCATCGGCGGCTGCTAGCTGGGGATGCTAATGCATGGTTAATTAATAACACGTCTGAACATAACTGTCATTAAGCCAGCAACAATGAGCTACTTTTTGGCAAACAAATCTTGGAAATGTTTTGCTGTTAATGGGTGTTGGTGCGTATTTTTAAGTTTGTTAAAGTAACCAAATGTAAAACAATGTAACAGTGTATAACAACACGTAGACGTGAACTTGTTTAATTTATTAGCTGCTTATAGGAGAATGAATGGTCTTATTGTTAAAGTAAGAGGTTGAACCCTCCCATCCCAAACGTTGCGTCTGGCCCCGGACCACTACGAAATAGTCCACTTCACTGCTGGTGCGCCTTGTGTACGTCCCGCCTGAGGAAATAGATTTCCATACACAAAATGCACATTGACAAATGCACATCTTGACTGTGCCAAGTATGGCATGTCAGTCATTTATGAACATCTGTTTCTGTAGTATCTACTATTTCTTACAACAAGCGTTACAGAATCCATACCCAACTGAGTATTATACTTTGAAAATCATTTAGGTGATTAAAGGTCACATTGGTTGTTTATTGGTCTAGTTTATTATTTTTACTCCGTATTTTAATAGTTTAGTGTCATTATTCATACTTTCTTATAGTCATACTTGATTAAGTCTTTGGATGCTCTTATTACCAGGGGAGGCAGCTCAACATGGAAGACTGTTTGCACACCTCATCTGACAACCTGGCCAAGTTGGTCAAGTGGGCACACAGCCACGGAACCATCTGCACCCTAATACCCAGCCTTAAGCATCTGCTCACAGAGGGTGCCCATGGCAACCTCACCGCACTCTGGGGTTGCAGTGCCGGCCATGCCTATCACTGGCCACTGACGGCTACCTGCAAGACGAGTCAGAAGGAGCGTGTTTGTTATCCCGACAGCCGGAGCATCAACCCGGAGAACCTGATGCAAGGATCCACAGGTAGTTCGGGCAGCCAGAGGGAGCGCTTCCTGGAGCGTGCAAGCAAGGCGAAGGGTGACTGTGTGCAGGCGGGCGATTCGTGTGACTTCTCCAACTGCAGCGAGCCTTCTGAGGCGGACGACAACACCGAGGAGTACAACGCCAACCTGTTCGACATAGTCTGCGAGTCGTCGGCCACGGATGAGGACGGCGACTCCGAGCCCCACCAGCAGCAGCAACACGCGGCACTCCGTAAGAGGGCTACGCCTGGCATGGGAGGGCAGCCTGGGGCAGACGAGCGCTCAGCGGACCCCGTTCTGAAGAAGATCAAGCAGGAGACATCGGAAGACTACTACACGGTGGCCAACGCCCAGCTGGCTGGTGCAGCGCTCTCGGAGGGAGGCCCTTCGTCCACCGTGGTCTCTCAGTCCCCTCGGCCCAGCTCCCAGACCCGCCCCTCATCCCTCTCCTCCCTCTCCCACAAACCCTCGCCCATGGACGGGGACTCGGCGGGGGTGTCCCCCCTGCCCACTGGCAGCAGCCCCTCCCCCCATCCCCAGTCTATGCTGCGGCCCATGCTTGCCCCCATCCACTGTGCCCAGAGCAAAGGCCCCGGTCAGAGCTCGAGCGCCCCAGCCTCGGGGGCCTTGCACATGCCAGGCAAGAGCGAGGTGCTGGACAGGATGCCCAGGGACGAGCTGGCCAAGGCCTCAGTGCCCTACGGAGACCTGGGCACGGGCCTGAACCCAGACCTGGACCTCATGGCAGTGCAGGCCTTAAACGCAGACTCCAGAGCAGAAGCCTCGGGTAAAGTCTTATGTCTGTTTTCTTCTCCCTTTTTTTCCCTTTTTTCTTCTTTCTATCACACTTCTCTATTTTTGTTTTGTGTGAAAATGTGAAATTAACGATAAAGCTTTTAACAACAATTAGCTTTTTTCCCAAAAAAATCTGTGTATTTCTTCTGTAGCTGTCTAATCTGTGCTTCAGTACAAAATTTACTCAAAATGATTACGGACTCTTAAGCTATATTGTCCTGGTATTGTGATCTGAACGCGTGCAAACATAGGGAATCATAGTGAATGCTGGTGGGAGTATTTTGAGAATATTCTAGACCTGCAACTTGTTTTTCAGACTAAAGTATGCCAATTACAAGGCAATCCACTTATGTTAATCTCATGCAAATCAAGAAGGGTGATTAGCAAGTCCATTAATTAGGCCTGTTTGGTCAAGGACGTTTGGTACTGTACTGTCAGTAGCTTGCAAGGCTATTTACCAGTTTTCAAAAAACTGCTCTGTTCTATGACAAAAAAAAATACTTTTCTGCATCATGTGAATGTCAATGACCCATTTTTGCATAATAAAATGGAGTGGAAACGGACCCATTTTTCCATTGGAGTATTAAATGGATTTTAAGAGGTTCGTATTCTCACAGAATGTCACTGACATGCTGTTGTGTGGCCCGCTGTAATGCTGTGTAGTAGACGGGACCACAAGCAAGAACACGCAGCATCACGCGGCTCGCCGGCGTGCATGTTGGTTCTCACATCGGCGAGCCCTCGCCCCTCCATGCTGCGGCAGCCTTTGTTCTGATTTATTCATTTAATAACATTTACGAGGCGTTGGCAGCAGCGGAGCCGTGCTGTCAGGACTGTATATTACATTTATCATGCTGCAGTGCTGAAGACAGGACCCCCTCCCCACCCACCCCCTCCCAAACCTACTCAAATCCCCCACCAACACGCCCCCTCCGCCCTCCGCCTCTTCCTCCCTGCTCATCTCCACTCCTCCATCTTCTTCCCCCGCTGACAGTGCTCCATCACATCACATGGCCGACCCACATCTAACCCACCCCCACTCCCCCTCTCTGTGTGACGATGGAAGCCGGGCTTGGGTGGGGTGGGCTGGGCTGGGGTGGGGTGTGGTGGCTGTGTGGAGACCGGGGGTGGAGGGCTGTCAGTCATCTGAGCAGTGAAGCCGAGGCAAAGCCACGCCATCCGTGTCAATGTGACAGTGAATGATGGGGAGAGGGAAGGGGGCGTTAGGGTGTTGGTGTGTGTGGGTGTGTGTGTGTGGAGGGGGTTAATGGAGGGGGGTTGGGGGGATGGGGGTGTCTAGAGGAATAGCGCTGTAATATGAGGCAGCGTTTAGCACATCACCCAGATGAGGCCGTCTTCAGGTTTTATAGCGCGAGGGAGCCGTCACTTTCAATTAACATACACATCAACATCTCTCTCTCTCTCTTTCTCACTCACTCACTCAGATACACACACACACACACACACACGCACATAGAAACACAATAGGTAGCCATGTTGGTTTCATGTTGCTTTATATGGATTTTTGAAGAGAGATCAGTCAGATAGCCCATCACAAATACATCACAGTCTCCATTCTGCTTTCTGACTCTCTCATCTCAAAGTAGGCTAGTCTCATTGTCAGTCCCAGGGCCTCTCTCAAAGGTCACGTTAAAGCCTTCTCAATGGATATAAGCATCTGCCAAACAAACCTTTAAAAAGTCTGTTTAATTCGTTTATTTCATAGGTTGCCATTAAAATGTTGGCGTAGTCCCTGAGCTTCAGTATTTTGTCTTGGCACATTGTAATGTGCCCTCATGTAAATTCATGAACCCAAACGTATCATTTATAAGTGCGTTGGGCCCACGCAAACCCATCTGGTCACACACATGTAGCACAGGCATTTAGGTAACTGTGGGTTTTGATGCCTTTGATTCAAAATAGTGTAAGTGGCCACCCCATTGAAAAGTGTGGACTTGGACTTGCTTAGTAATGGATTGGTTTTGCTACCATGTAAAAAAAAAGAAAAAAGATTTTTTTGCACAGTATGCAATCATTTTCTTCTGATGAATTAGCAATTAGCAACTGAGCAATAAGCAATTCAATGTAAATGGCGATTTATAATAGTATGCATTAGACTTCAGATTATTTAGTTTTCTTGATTTTTTTGTGATTTATGTTTTGTTGCATAGCATCATTGAGAGCAATGTTTGGAGAATTAATTGATTGATTACACGGAACAGTGCCTCGGTCTCTGCTCAATATCTTCTGTCTGTCCCTCTGACGGCTAGTTTTCATGCTCAGTATGTGCTGGCTGCCTGTATATTTGGCCTTTTCAGCTGAGAAAGGAACTCTTGAGGCCATATTTGATCGTCATGGCGATCGGAACTCATCACTGTACAGGTGAGTGATTGGTGTGTTTCTAACATGTTGTGCATGCTGTTCACTTTCAAATCCTTTTTGTGTGCACATTTAGTTCTTACATTTTCCCTTGAGTTCTGATTTACACTACTATTTTAACATTCAACTAATCTTAGCCAGTTAGTTGGCCCAATCACTGGAAACGAAAGTTAGTCAATCAGCTGAATGACTAGTTTAGTTGGTTGTATTTTATATAGCTATTTTAGTCTCCATTTGTTGATTTCAAGGCATGAACAAGTTTATGATCCCCACCCACTTACAGGTCTGCCACAGACGAAAGAAGATGGAATTCGCAAAGTGTTGGATGCCCCTGCCTGTTTATATAATAGGTTAGTTTGCCTGTATTTGTTACTTAGTAAAACACACTTGTATTTTTGATGTGGTTTACTTTCTCTTTTTTCCTCTTCTTGTTTAGTGCCTTGAGCCATAGGGAGCTAGTTTGACAGATTATATGTATTAGTAAAAGGTGTGAGGCTTTCTATGCTAATCTAGATTTAAATCCCTCTGTTCTGAATAGATTAATTCCATAAAATAAAAAGCATAATACCCACCTGATTATGTTATGTTTTTATTCACATTTCCAGGCAGTAAAATATATTGGGTTTTTTTTTCTTTTTTTTTTTTTTTTTTTTTTCAGGATTCGTATCTTAGTCATTTGACCAGTGGCTTGTGTGATTTGCTCTTTAATGATGTATCAGTCAAATTCATGTGTTGTAAGAAGTGTTGTGAAATACTTCAAACAGTATGTCCATAAATAGAAGTCACATTTTGAGTACCGTACTAACACCATATCATGTGTATCTTCTGCTCCTGCAATTGTGATGTTCTCTGCAGTGGAATCATGAAAGCTCTTGTATTCATACTGTATATAGAAGTTGCCCTGACGGACTTGTGCTTTGTGTACTGAGACAGTTACTCTAAAACCATTTCACCTAGTTAATTACTATTGGTGTTAGTGATATATCAGTCATCCCTCTAAACGTACGCTGTTTTCATTACAGGCTGTGCAGGTTACTCCACCCAAGTGGGAGGCTCGGCTGAGGGGCCCTTGTCATTTTTCTATAACACCACTAATGAGCTATCTGCTCAAGGCAAGCAGCAGCTCGAAGAGTTCGTTGCGGGTGTAGGTGAGATGCATCTCCTCTCACATAGTCAAACAGTTGTCTAACTCTGTTATGCCATTAATGGGTTTAGCTTAGCTTAGGTTAGCTTAGGTTAGGACAGGTGGGCATCAGACCAGGGTCAAAAAAACCATCCATGTTTTCCTTAAGTTGTTGATAAGTGTTTTTAAACTATGTTGCTGGGTAGTCCCTTGATTTATCCATGGTGTTTGATTGGATACTTGTAGTGATTTAGTCTCCACATGCCCTGTATCAACAGGAACATCTTACAGCTCAGGAATGTTTGTGCCTGAATTCAGGCTTGGGCGATTCTCATGAAAAACAGATTTCAAACGGTTCACACTTGAAAATTTTTAAATGAAATTTGAATACAAAATTCCTTTTTGTTATGCAAGATTAGGGTCTAAACTTCGTAAAACGCTTAAATA
>JASCQY010000022.1:10814600-10827746 GCA_030264315.1 Sardinella tawilis
ATAACAAACCACATTTCAGCCAAACACCAACAAGATGGTTAGGGGAGGGGGTGGGGGTTAGTGAGCATGCACATATGAGAGGGGGCAGTGAGAAAAGTTGATTTAATAGCTTGAATTTGAGAGTAGAGTTTTGTTTATTTAGGTGTACGTCTCATAGTGCACCCTTAACGTGTAGAATATTTAGTATTTGGTGGACAAACTTAAACTTTAGTCCAGCGATTTCCCCAGCTCGTATTACTTCACCAAGACCTCTCATGACCTCAGCTTTCAGAAATACCTACAGAGCTTACAATGATGCTATATTAATATTAATCAGGTTAACCTGGTTAGCCTTGGGGTGGGTGGCCGTACTTACCAGGTACGCTTCCTTGGCCTTTGCATTGTGTGCATGTGTCTTAGGGGTGGAGGGAGCTTGAAGGAGTTAAACGTAATGGATGCACATCACAGAAACAATCATCTTTCTCAACGGGCAATAACTGCCATCTACTGGTAATAGCCTACGTTTGCTATCGCTACACTCTACTGCCTATCCCCAGTGGAACATTAGGTTGCCGTCTAACACTGCGTGTTCTGTGTGACAGTTCTTACAGAATTGTTGTAAGGATTCTTATATGATCAAACACAGATATCTTAGGTAATTTGCGATTCATGTTGCTGTCGTAAAAGTAGGCTACTGTATAATATTAAGTTAGAATGGTATGAAAAATATTAATTCATCTCTGATATCTCTCACATAGGACTAGGAGGGAACTCTGTGAAACCTTATCAGTGACCAGAGACAGTCTGTGCAGATTAGTCTCCAGCAAGTGCCTGACCAGTGACCATTCATTCATTCATTCATTCAGTCATTGTTTATTCATTGACTGTTCAAAGCTCTTCTACAGCAATGTCCTGAGCGCTAAAAGCATCCTAAAAAAACAGTCACACACACACACACAAAAAAAAACACCACAAAAATAACAAAAAACAAAGTAGCCCACAGACAGGAAATTACAAATGACAATCCAAATACAATAATTTAAAAGTCAATGTGGTGCAACATATTATCTACTAAGCTCTATCTCTAAAACTGGTCAACTGCTCAAGCTGTACTCTGTCCTGAGGGGTGATGTCTCTATTGGAGGGGTGTGGAGAAGTTCTCTATGAGCCAGACCAGCCAGACAGTGAATCAATATAAGCCCAGTCATCATTTATTCATGATTTATTACACACTGCTCTCTTCGGGAGGCATGCAAACACTCACTCACTCTGAGTGCGGACATTATTTATTTATCCTTTATTTAAAGGTACCCTAGCCCACACAAGAAATTCCAAGTCATTTCAGACATACACACACTGTAGAAAGAAGTTAAAGCAACACTGTGTTTAAATGTCTATAGTAATGTAGCCTACCTAAAAGGCACACAAAAAAAATTCAAACACTTTCCAGGGCTTACCAGCACTGATGAAGATGCAAATTGAAGATGCCTATTGGTGTTTGAGGCCAATACAATCAGCAATGTCATGCTGTTAGGCTTTTTCTTGTATGCAGTGCTTGTTTCCTACCCTACACCCAGAATAACACATATCCTGGATGGCTGGTGGAAATAACACTTGTGTTTACCTACCTTTCCTATTTCCACATACGTTCATACATAGTGTACTTTAAATCCCTTGTCTGTAAAATGTTTAGTTACAATCAGTGGATATCTTCTCATGAACCACTAGCTGCCCAATCTGTGAGTGTGATGTAAAACACACACAAACACAAACACAAGAATCCCACAAAAAAACAGGAAACAAACTAAGTGGAGAAAACATGTCACCAAAGCGAGACAATCAGTGAATATGGGAAGAGGGGTGGGGGTGTGTGTGTGGAGGGGTTGTGAGGGATGAGTTCATTTTCTACTGTTGTGTTCTGTCCATCATCCAGGATCACATTGGCGAAGTCCTTTGGTAAGTCACATTAGTCCTTTGGTGGGTGTTTTGTGATTGGATGGTTACTGGCTTCCAGAAGCCTTGTTGCTGGGGAATGACTATGGTATGCATTTCATTGGACTTGTGACTGACTACATAACTTCAGTACGCGATTGACTGGCTTGTGATTTTTTTGGTGTATGTCCCAGCTCACATGTGATTGGTTGTTGTTGGCCTTCTGAGGGCTTGTAACTAGGTTCAGCTGAGGGAAACCATTGTGCACATCCCAGGTGCAAGGCAAGATGTGTCCAATTATTCCCCACACACCTGAATGATCCTTTTGTGTCTTTTATTTTCACATCTTTTTATGTTATTTGTTTTGCTATGAATGTAACTGGGTTCACTCAGATTGGTGTGGTGGCATGTCATAGGCCCACACCTGCTCTAGACCCGTCCCCATCGTGCAGCTGGGTATCCAATCAGGGAAAGGGTAGCGGCAGACAACAATTCTAGCGTTCGGGGAAAGCTCCGCCCTCAACTTCTGTTCCAACTGTCCCATCTGACACAGGATAATGCAATGCTCATTATTCACACACACACACACACACAGACAAGACAAGCAGACGCAGACACGCACGCACGCACGCACGCACGCACACACACAGGCTGTCTCTCAGACTTCTTCAGTCCCATGTGGTACTGCAGATTTTGAATATATTTAAATATATGCATATGAATATACTTTCTTGTTTGAATGGATAAAGTTGACTCACCACAGCAGGTGCTAAGAACACTGTCACAGTCTGGTATTTAGACAAGTCAGTCTGTAGGGAAAGAGGATTATAATATTAAAGAAGAAGAAGAAGAACTTCATGTACAAATGGCTGTGAATTATCACAGAAATACAGTAGTGTCTTTTAATGTTCATAATTTTTTACCGGTAAATGACAAATGATTTTTTTTTCAATGTCTGTATGGACACACATGTGCACATACACACTGACACACACAAACACACACACACACACACACACACACACACACACACACACACACAGACTTTAGCGAAGGCTCTCGCCCATGTACTGTACAGTATGGCCCCCTCGCTGAAACTCAGAGGTGTCCATTACCTTCCAAAAGTCCTGATTTAGAAAGCGGATGTGTGCTGGGGGGACGCCCCTCCACCAGATGCGGGCTCTGGAGTAGGCCAACAGCACAGGGTTGATCTCAAAGCCTGTGCACTGGAAGCCCATGGAGTGGGCGCCCAACACCTGAGGGATGAACAGGACACAGGACAGGAGCATCGTCATGGACTCGTATGCAGCATGTAGCCTGTTACTCCACAATAACATTGCTAGCATTGTATTACACTGGGCTATGATCACAAATTACATGACATTATTATTATCATTATTAGGCTATATTAGTTAATACATGATTAGTACATGAGTATTTACCCATGCTACTGAAATAGTAATGGCCCTTTGCTCAGTGTGGTACGGTAGGTCTGCTTTTTTATGTAAAATGGTTGAATCTGAGATCATAGTTTCACACCAAACGAGTAGCATAGGACAGGCTAATAATTAGGTAAATAATGAAGTATAGAAGGCCTATACCTTTGCTGGTATTGGTCTGGGAATAGTCTATGTACAATGATGATTATGATGACGATTATTTTTTTATCTGTACTGTTACGGCGGGCTTTCCAGGAAGTGACAAAAATGTGATCTTTGCATATCAACCACTGGCTCAGTGACTGTACAGTAAGCTTTCAGCTTGTGTCTGTCAGTGTGTGTGTGTGTCAGTGTGTGCATTGACCGAGCTCACCAGGCGGCCATCACCTGACCCTAAATCTGCCAGCATGCCTGTGCGTCCTTCCAGAAGCTTCAAAACATTCTGGGTCTGTTGCTCCGGAGACGGCAGGAAAGGCACCTAAATGAATCACAAAACGTTTTGTGAACATTACTTTCAGTGGTGAACATTTTGTAAACCTTACTTTCAGTGGTTGAGTGGTGAACATTTTGTGAACATTACTTTCAGAGCAGACTGGGTAGTATCATGATGTCATGCTCTTCCATAGAGACTGGTCTATAAAATCTACTCTCGCTCTGAGACTATGTAATAATGTAAAATTGCAAGAAAATAGGTCAAATAATGTAACCTTTGGAGGAAAATAATAATTTTAACAACTAAATGAAAGTACCAGACACAAGTCCAAGCAGAGGGTGATTTTGTTACAGTGGCAGATGGCCTGGATGGCCAGTGTTTCATGAACACTGAATAATGCAATATGGTTGAAATATTAAATGTAATTTCAATTAATGTGGATAAAGTGCATCATTGGGAAATGCTAAAGTGAAAAGTTTTGGGAGGATTTGAAAAGTTGACTGATAGGACATTTGTGGTGAGTCAATCAAAGGTCACTGTAGGAAACTGGAACTACTACTTCCAATTTGGGTCATTATGTTTTATGTCTTCTGCTTCGCATGGGCATTGACCTTCAATCCCATTGGGTGAAGAATATAGAACCCGACTGACAGACACAGGTAAGGTCCATCAATCAGGCCTTTGCAGACACATGGCGAGGTTGAAGTCATGGTTGTATTGAGTGTATAGAGTGGCTGCATACCTTCAGCCTGAGGGGCACGCGCAGAAAACCAGGCAGACAGAACATGGCCCACATCCCGTAAACACCGGTGAATACTGCCCCAATCGCCATGGTGAGGTGGCGGCTATTTTTATAACCCGGGGTATGGTTTTGGAGAAGCACTTCAATGTTATCTTCCATTCTGGACTCCCCTGTGGCAGCACAATGTAACAAGGCTCGCTCAGGACTGTACACATCTAAAAACTGAAATGATAAGCAAAAGGCAGCTCCAGTAGCCTGTTCGAGAGTTTAGGATACCTCTGCAGCACCTCCCTCTGTCGCCGTGCTGGTTCATTTGAGGTCGTGAGGACCGACACAGACACACACACGCATACATACTAAACAATCGTTTTAATGTCTTTTTTTCATTGCAAAGCTGAATATCTGAGACTCAAACTGACAAACTGCTACACGGTGCCTACGAAAGTCATTGTCCCGTTAGGTTTCACTTTGTTGGAAGTACAGTCACGGCTAAATGGCACAATTACGCTTCAAGGATATAATTCAGGAAGTAAAAAATGATGCATAAGCGGTAGGCTATGTTTGTATTATAGTTAGTCTAAAATAATACATTTGCATAGTCTGACCGTTCAGACGGTTTAACGTTGCCTTGCAAATAGTTACCGTGGATAGGTGGGACAGGGTGAGTTTACGGTGAACACAACTGAGAGCACATCAGTCTGCAGTGTCGACATCAGACTACCAAAAGCGCCAGGAGAGCGGCAAAACCCGAATCTCAAATTTACACATAACAGTCACTCGGTATTTCCTAGTTTTAAAACCATAGTCACGGTAAGATTATCTGACAGGTTCAGATTAGGAAGATTGACAGACGCTGAGCCAATGGAATCGAAGGTAACGTCCATTGGCGCTCGTTGAACCATCATACGCAGTGAGTAACACACGCACGTACACGCGGACGCACGCACACACGCACTGGTGCCCTTTGTATTGTGACATCAGGCCTGTGATGAAATGCTGCTCCTCTCTGTAGTAGGAAGAGTCGGCAGCTAGTGCAACTTTGAGTTTGAGTTGCCAGAGTTTAGAACAAGAGCATCAGTTTATCTGGACGTACATAAACACAATTTGTTTACACGTGAGGATAGGCTACATTTTCAACACAATGTAAATATCTTTGGTTGTAGAATTTTGGATGACTTACACTGACAAGTTTAGGTGGATATAGAATAAAGTAAGAGTAGCCTATATTCTGTGAGCACTTTATTTCATTTGGAGGACTGGACTAAACAATGCAGGGCTGGGCTTGCTCTGTGCAAACAGCATTTTATTTAATGACTATATAAATAGTGATAGAAAAACTTGTGCCATATTCCACATCAGTGACACTGCCATCATTTGACACAGTAGCATTACATGTATATTTGCGGTAGTGTTAGAGATCTGCACTGGCAGCATTATAACATGGTTAAGCAAATATTATGCTGAAAGATAGCCTATGTAAATAAAAGTTTCATCAGCTATTTGACAGTTGATGAAACATGAACGTGTGTTGAACTCTTTCAATGTGATACTCTGTGCCACTGATGTACATTTCATGGAGGATTGTGTGTGTCAAATAATACAGTGCACAAATACTATATTAAGTGTGCCTGTCTGAGCATGTCATCCATAAATGTGTGTGTGTGTGTGTGTGTGCGCTCGCTCCATGAGGGAGTGGTAGTCAGTCCTTTCAGAGTAGACTTCAGATGTTTTATAGTGCTGTCACAGAAATAATAATCTCTTTGTTCATATAAATCAACCGGTCTATCAAGTTACAACTCACAGGCTTCTTCACATTTCTTCAAATGGAATCCCAGTTTCCCTTCTTCTCCCATTCTGTCTTGGGGATAACTTCCCTCTCTTGCCTTCTCTTGTCTTAAACTGATCTTTTATCTCATCACACTATCTAAATAGCCATCTGCTGAGTCCAGCTGCACTTAAACTATGTGTATATAATTATGCCATCCTCCACGTCAGTTGGATTTCCTCTGTTTCTACAGGCCGAATGCTGACGCACAAGTCTAAATTCAAAATCTAAAGTCAAAATCTTACAGTACATTGTACAGTAATTATACTCTGCAACTATACTCTTAGGCTGTTGAAAATTTGAAGAAAAAAAAAAGTTATAAAAAGAGGCCAGTAAAAGATACCAGTAACATGATTGTGTATTTACAGAGGAGAAATGTTGCATAAAGAAGTTTTATAAACAAGCAATCTACAGTATACAAAAGAATACCTCGAGTCTACTTGAATATTCTGATTTATACACAATTCTAAATATATGCCATTTACAATAACTCACAATTACTTAAATCAAAAGCATCATTGCAGTTTATAAAAATGTTCACAAATAGGCAGAATCAAACCCATGCGTTTATTTTATTTGTTCAATATAAAATGTTCCTTTCATATTGTCATTCTCTAAATTGCATGTTCAGATAAGGATCTACAATGCAGTCCCAAAACTGCACATTAAAATAAAAATGAAGGAAGGTTAAGTCCTTTGTTGCATGTAATACATACCATATTGGCATAACAATAACAATACTCATAACAATAATAATTATAAGAGCCACAAATGGCTTTGGTCCAGGGCTGCTAAATTCTACAGTTTGCGTGTCTGAAAAGAAGCCCTCTATTGCCTTCTAGTGGTGAATCCAGGAGCAGGCTACAGCTATGTGTAGAAGTGTGTGTGCAGGCATCCAGGTCAACACCTGATGATCTAAAAGACCCCAATGCATCCTTATTGCCACCATGTGCAGTGACATACTTCAGCCTGCAGATGGCAACCAAACAGCTTGTGCCAGATGAGAGCAAGCATCCTGCTTCAACACCACAACCCAAATCCTATTCAAAAACTTTTGTTTGGTATTGCTCCATTGGAATTACAAATGCAGCCATGCGCTAAACCCTTCAGGTTAAAAGCCTCAGGTTAAAAATATAGTGCTTGTTCTGCCTTAACGCTTAGGCTACATAGATGTAGATAGATGAAAACTGCCAGCCAGCAACAACAAATGCAATAGGCTAAATGTAAGTAAGGCACAGCCCTGGGGCCAAACACCAGTGGCATTCTCCTCCTCATTCGGTTTGGCTTTAGTTTGTTTCTCTCAAAAGATCTAAAGCAATCTAAAGTGACTTCTCCTTCACTCATTTGGGAAAGAAAGTTAGCGTAAGATTAGCACGGGGCTAATAAGCCTATCCTCTTAACTTACATGTACAGTAAGTTACTATCCACAGGATCACTAGTAGGGATGATGGACCTAACACTCATCCTCTAAAGGTGCCGTCTGTAGGATTCGATGTGATTTATAAGGAGAAATGCAATGTAGTATTCACAACCTTGTCCTTAGTGTCTTTTTCATAACTCTGCACGTTGAGTATCGGAGGCCTATTTTACAGTGAGCCCTTTGTGAGAGGAGTGGGTCCTAGGTTTATTCAGTAGCTTTTTTAAGGGACATTAAAATAGCCTGCTAGCACTAAAGCGGGCCATTTCACTGTAGACACATGATGGCCACTTCTCCTACAAACTTGGCAAAAGAGAGGTTTGCTATTGGTAACGATCTTCTGCCTCATCCCTAAATGCCAATAAATTCTACTTACCACACCTTTAAATTGCAACATGACGGGATGTTGCAGTGGGGACCCAGTAAACAGACAAGAATAAGGTCAAGTGGTGAGGACAGCACTGGCACTAAAAGGATTCCATGTTGGACATAGATAGTGAAGATCTGGGGTTAAAGGTTCAGTCCACAATTGTGGTTGTTAATGTTGGAGCTCCACATCCAATGAAATACATTTTCAGCACAAACAATAGCTATGGACAGTCACAAGACCACAAGGATCCATTTGACATTTGAAGTGCATTGGCTTAGAATTGCGGACTGTACCTTTAACCGCTAACCATAAATAAACACAGCTCAGCATGCAGCCAGTCAAGTGAGAGTAAACTGCCTTTAGCTACCTGCTTTGGTCAGTGTGGTAGACATGATGCAACCAGCTCATCCCCATTCCATAGGACGACCTCAAAGTGCTGCATACACTAAGTGGCTCAAGGGGTGGAAACAAATGGACCTTAAAAAAAAAATATATATTAACCTCTACCAATCTCTCTAAATTCAGCAGTCATTCAGTAGAAAATCATTACTTTGTCTGACACGTTTTAAACAAGCATGTGACTGGTGCTAATTCCCATCTCCTCTGTGGCTCAGTCGGGATAGCAGACTAAGCTTAGGAGGCCTGCTCTTTGCTTATATCTCATACTACTACAGCTACAGCTCAAACTTCACCCTCTTTCGTGCAGGAAAAGTCCACTTGCTCTTAAAATGTATTCCATTAAAGGAACGTTTGTTACACTAGAAGTGTTTATGTGTACATGGATGCTATAAATCAATGTCCAAATACAAATCAGAGAAAACCTTGTTTGTAGAAATGCCGTTAAACATTAGCTGTATTAACAGTAAGCACTGTAACTACGTACAGTAGAAACACTTAAGTACCGTACTTCTGTAGCATTTTCAGGTGTCACTTGAGTATTTCTCTATAGCAGTCAAGTGACATATTTCTTAAGGATTTTTACGGCAGTTAATTTGGAGTAGGCCTAAAACAATAGTCAAAATAGTCCTTTGAACAACTTAGGACAGATTTTACTTTTATACTTTTAGTACATTTCAGAGCCTGAACCTTTCAATTCTTAACCCCCGTCCACATACGTCGCTTACTCGCCCAAAAGTTAAAGTGATTTTAACCCAAAACAATTCAATTCAAACAATAGTCTACCTGTGTCTAGTGTTCTATCTGACATTTAACAGAAATGGAATACATTTCAGCCCATAAGGGAAGAGCATGTTCACCACAGAAAATATAGTTGTTACGATCACTCAGACAATCAACTCTCAAGTATTCAATCAGAAGAATTACCCTCCCAAAGGTTAATCTCAAGAAAAACACTTCATATAGCCTACTAGTACAAGGGTTTGACCACTGACCACTGTTTAAAAGCGCTGTTTTTACACTGATCCCTAACCCAGCTAGCAAAGGCAAGCGAAGCTAAGCTGTGGGCAGGTGTTCAAGGCAATTGGTAACTTTCACCAGTTGTGGTGAAAATGAACACACTGGGATAATCCCAATGTCCCCCCTAAGCCTTGGGTCCTCACACACATCACTGGCACAGACTGACCTGAAGTAAGCTTATTCAACCATCTATTATGGGTATTGGGCAACAAAAATCAACATAATAAACGATGCATCATGAATGTTTTAAAACTTGCATCTTCAGAAAACTCTCGGGACTACAACTCAAGTCTTTAGTTAGCAAGCTAATAGTGCACCATAGCACCAGGGCAAAACTGCCATCATCCAAATCCTACCAATACTGCATCACCCCAACACCTGTGAATGCCAGAGGCTTATAATAAGGCCAAAGACAGTCAGATGTGGCTCTAGTAAATTAAGTGGACAAGAAAAATAACATTAGGGGGCAGTAATTAACATTAAGCAAACCCCCTCAGATTTTTTTCCTTTAGTCAAAGACTACACTCTCTCTCGCTCTCTCTCTCTCTCTCTTCCCCTCATGGAGGAGGAGACTTACAGTAGGGAGAGTCAATGGCAGTAAACTACAAAACCTGCAAAACAATGGAGCTCTGAGATTGGAAGATGGGGTTTCTCGAAGATGGCAGAGCTTTCTAGGAGACAAAAGGTGGCTGGGTTATGAAAGAATTGGTAGATGTTGCATTTTGAGCTTCTGAGGTGGTGTGTTGGTGTTGGATGGACGTTGGTGAGTACAAAGCTACTGTGCACTCAGCGTGGTTAGAACATGGGCGTGTGAGTTACAGAATGAACTGCTTAAGATGCTGGAGGTTGAGAGACTTTTTGGGGTCTTTAGTAACTTATGTGTTAAGGGATTTATGTTTTAAGGGCATTATATTTTCATAAGATAAAGAAGGGCAGGATTCCTGTTTAACAGGCACATCAGATATCATCAAACAATGAATGAACATGTTCTAAAATCAACATATTGCTGTCTAAAGCCATGTAGTGTAGCAAAGCAAACATTACTGTGAGGTGAAGTCGAGGTAACGCAGGGCAGCTGTATGCAATGAGTTGGAAAAGTAACAAATAATAACAAATAATTCAAAAAGGAGTTTGTTCAAACGTGCCAACCCCACCCTACATGGAGTGTTAAGGTGGTGACAAACATAATTAGCAAACGATCCACAAAACCAAGCAGACTTTTCTGGCCATGAGAGGAAGAGGAGTGTCCATTTAGTCAAATGTTACATAAGTGATTCCATATCTACAAAAGAACGCACGAGGCAACAACAGCTTTCTAGCTGAGTGTATAAATCTCGTTTAAGGAAGACTTCACCTTCAAAGGTGTCTGAACCCACGCACACATGCACACACAGACACACATGTGCGTGTGTACACACACACATACACACACACACACACACACACACACAGAAAAGGTTCTAGCACACACTAAAATAATGCAGACCTCTTGACAGAGTGTAAAAGGACAGAAGCAGGTAAACAACATAATACAGAAGCAGGGCCAAATATCCCTGAGAGCAGAGACACATCACCCCCTTTGTCACGACTCCCTAGTCTACTGCCGGCATACAACACACACTGCAGTTTGAGATACTCCGCTCTGAAGAGCAGAGATCTTCAACTCTTCTGCCAGCAGATGCTCCACTCTGAAGAGCAGAGATTTTTGAACTTAGCAGAGATACTCTCTCAACAGCAGGCATTCCAGGCCTTCCATACTTCTCCTCCAACTTCATTGCTCCTTCTGTGTCATTTTATCGACATTCCTCCACTCCGCCTTTCAGAGAGAAGAGATGCTCTCCAATCCTGAGAGCAGAGATCCTCTACTGTCTTGAGAGAGCCAAGACACGCCACCCTGGCTGGGTGAGGGAACAGTGGTCAGTCCTCAGGGAAGCCCTCTGTGTGCTTTGGAGCTTCAGGTTTCAGTATTAGAATAGTGTTAGTGCTCTTCTCAACAGGACTCAGACACGTACACACACACACACACACGCACGCACGCACACACAGACGAAGGCTATGTGTCACTAGGCCCAGATTCCTCCAGTGCTGTCCGTTCCTCCCCTTCCTGCGGGGACTGGGGGTCTTGTGTGCAAAGTGTCTGACTCTCTCCGCTGCTCTTCGCCTCCTCGTCCCGCTTCTCCCCTTCCTCCTCCTCCTCCTCATCTTCCTCCTCCCTCTCCTCCTCCTCCACACTGCCACTCTCCTTCTCCGTGTCCGTCTCTCCGTCCTCCTCCAGCGTCAGCTCGAAGTGGAAGCGGTCGCCGGGCCGCGCGTGCGTGTTGGTGGGTGACGGACTCTGAGGGATGGCGTTCTGGTACCAGTCGCGGTTCTCCTGCAGGGTGTCCAGTAGCTCCTGGGCGTCGGGCAGAACCAGGTCCGCCCACGTCTCCCACAGCGGGTGCACGATGTAGTCGATGAAACCCACCTGTGGAGAAAGAGGAGGTTAGCGTGGCTGTGAGTGGATGTGGGTGTGAATGTGTGTATGAATGGACAATGCTTGTGTGTGTGTGTGTGTGTGTGTGTGTGTGTGCGTGAGAGAGAGACGGAGACAGGGAGAATGTACAGTAACAGGGAAGAAGTATTGTGTTCTAAGAGTAAGAGTCTGTGTGTGTGTGTGTGTGTGTGTGTGAGACAGAGAGAGAGAGAGAGAGAGAGAGAGAGAGAGAGAGATTGTGCACCTGGCTCTTCTCCACTGAAGCGGTGAGTTTATCACACATGGGGCTAATCTCCATGCTGCGCTCCCTCTCTCTGTCCCCTTGGCAGAAGAACTCCTGCATGATGCGGTCGGTCCACTGCCGGTACAGCCTCAGGGGCTTAGTGGGGTTACTCAGGTCAGCACAGTGGACCATATTCTGCAGGACCTGGACGTGACCACCAACACACACACACACACACACACACACACACACACACAACAGCAACCTTAAGCGTGCACACACACACCCTTGGACTTACAATACACCAAAGTACAGTACTTATCTGAACATGAACAGCATGAATTTGAACTGTTGTGAAAGATTTCAACACATAAATTGACATTTACACAAATGTACAAAAAAATCCTCATGAATATGTTTATAAAAGCAAAGTCACCAGACACTGCCTTGCCTACCTACTCTGATGAATATGAACTACACACACAGATTATGATGAAAACATTTTAACCACAACTAAACAGGTAACAGTATGGCATATCTATTTCTTCTGACAAACACAAGATTGAGTACAATGTGATAACAATGCAATTAGTAATGTCAATTAATGTAATCTATTGTAATCAGTAAATGTAATCAATAATATTATTACAGTGTAATCAATCAGGTGTGTTTGTGTTTGTACTGTATGTGTGAGTCAAGGTGTGTGAGCGGGAGGTAGGTTACCTGTATCCTGTCACAGTAGTTGTCCAGCAGCAGCACTCCTGAGCTGGTGACCTTCTTGGTCTCCACCATGGTTTTGAGGTCAGCCAGCAAGTTCATGTGCTTGGACATATCAGTGGCCAGCACCTGGGTGGGTACACACACACACACACACACACACACACACACACACACACA
>JASCQY010000022.1:10840160-10851737 GCA_030264315.1 Sardinella tawilis
CACACACACACACACACACACACACACACACACACACACAGGTGAAAACATAAAAAAAACACCTTTTATGTTGTGTCTATTTAAGAATTATCTATGTGCATATGTGCATTTTTGTAAGCACTGCAGAATGTGAGTGTGTGTGTGTGTGTGTGTGTGTGTGCGCGCGAGAGGCAGCTACACACCTGCATTAGCAGGCTCATCACAGACCAGAAATAGTAGGGATTCTTGGGCACAATCTTGTACAGGGCCATTCCTGCCTGCAAACAAACAAACAAACAAACACAAAGGCACCGTAATGAAACACCAGCCAACCAACAACGCCACCTCTTCTGGTAAACATACCCAACACACACTCCCAACCTGGGCACACTAGACACATGGACACGGGAGTTTGTGTCCTTGGCAGTCAAGCACACCTGGACAAACTCCTGTAGTCATGACACTGAAGAGAAGAAACTGCATACGCTCAGCCTCCACATCTATCTACCTACAGGGCGTGTGTGTGTGTGTGTGTGTGTGTGTGAGATAAGAGAGAAAGAGAGGGAGAGAGAGACGGAGAGAGAGTGTCTTACCTGCTGCATCTTCTTGTACTCCCCCACACGAGCGTATGCCATGAAAAGATGAGAGTGGTACTCCTCACTGCTGGGAACTTTACGCACTGCAGCCTCATAGAGCTTAGTGACAAGCTCAGCTGTGTTCATGCACACGCACACACACACACACACACACACACACACACAAATTATACAGTGGGTCAGACAAGGCAAAGCAAATCTTCAAGAGCAGAATACACTAATGCCATCAACACAGAATTTTTTGAGAGCCATTTGTTGCTCTGAGAGCCATTTGTTGTTGCTGTAGTAATTCTCAGCATCTTTCTATATAGTACGTGTATGTCATGAGGGGCCTGTAGGGGGATATCTCTATGTATGATGTACAGTATGTGTGTGTGCGTGCGTGTGTGTGTGTGTACGCAAGCGCGCTCACATGCAGCTCTCTGCAGAAACTGAAACACGTATGGTGTGTGTGTGTGTGTGTGTGTGTGTATGTCTTACGTCGGTGCATTTCTCTGTAGAGTATGGTGAGGGCCTGTAGTGAGTTGTCATCGGTAGGCTCCAGGACGGCAACTTCTTGAGCCAATGAGAACGCCTCCTCCTGTCGACCTGTCCGCTGTAGGCCAATCGCCTTCAGGACCTATAGGACAACAAACACACACACACAGGCAAATTTCATTCCACTGTACATCCATAATTACAGGTAGTTTTATCTGACACACAAACACCCTCACTCTCTCACACACAAGATTCCACTTGTAATATTACACAAATACGTGTACAGGCCTATTTGTATAAGCCTGTTAGGGCCCACCTTATGCTTAAGGTTTTCTAGGGTTGGAACATTGGCACATTAGTTAGAATTCCACGCAAATGGTCACGTCCATAACGCCAGCAACATGCCATGGTAGGCTATTTCTATGAAGCGAATGATTAACATAAGTTTCAGCAAATTTGTTCTACAAGCAAGTAGAATGAATACTCAAATTTTAAGCAATCCTCATTCCCATCTCATACCACACGTTGGCATTGTGCTGGTGTCACGGATGTGACAGTATTGCGTGGAATTGTATGTATGTAGGTGTGCGAGTTGGCATGTTGTGACGCATACAGTATACAATAGTTAAACAACAGTATGCGTCTTTGTGTGTGTGTGTGTGTGTGTGTTAAAAAGGGATTGTGTTTGGTGCACCATATGTACCTTGGCACAGTGCAAGTCCTTGTGCTTCTTAAGCAGTTTGTCAGCCTGCTGAATGGCCATCTTGTTATTGCCATTGTCAAGATAATCTGGGGAGAAGAATCGGAGAGCTGTTTAGCTCTTTTCAAACTACACACGCAAATATATAAACACACTATGAAGACATGCGCTACTTTCCAATAAGCTTCCCAGGTACAGAGGTGAATGTTTTCATCAATGTTACCAAATGTTGCCTTGTCAAGCAATGCTTTCTATTTTGTTCCTTAAAGGGAAAGAACCTGAAGACTATTGATCAAAGGCATTTTCTGGCAACACTGCTAAAAAAAAAATTGTTGTATCAATAACTACACACTTGTGAAGAACCATTTGGAGTGCAAGATAGATGGAATCTAAATGTAATTGAGCAATAACCAGGAAAATATGCTACTGTTTACAGAAAAAGAAATAATCACAGATTTTGAGGTGACAAGTCAGTAAACATTCTCAGGAAGTCTATTATAACAGTGGAGTCCCTAATTCAGGAGAAAGCCGTTTCATATTTGTGGTCAACTGCCATTCAAATTGTGACCCTCCTTCCTGTGCTTCCGAAGCTTGAACTGCTTTGTTTATGAATCGACCCAAGTCACCATTGCTTATCATACTGTACATGGTCTATAAAGGACAAATACTGAATGAACAGTTTGAAGTCATTGAGACCTTTAACTACTTTTAATTGTGATATACAGATGGCACACACACATTTAGATATTATTAGCCCACATCTTTTGATATCACAAGCTCATCCCGCCTATTCAATCCATGACCTTATGAAGACACACAGCATACAGCTGATATCTGACTAATCCGTTTATTAGCCATACAGACAGTACTTCAGAATTTCAATAATCCATTAAACTTCCACAACTATTATTACTATTACAAATATTTTGCTAGAAGAGTAGCCTACACCTGGTTCATAATCCCTCTCGTGTAAGTGCTTGTATAGATGGTTTCTGGTTCACCTAAAACCTGTATGCCTGGCCTGTTTCTGGCTATGTCTGATGGCAGCAGAAGCGACTCTGCTTCCTGGGCTACATGATATGTATATGATATTATGACTCTCTCCCTTGGGGTCTGGGGACGGTTTAGGAAACACTGGCAGAATTGGGGGGAGGGGGACGCGAAGGACGGGAGTGTTTTACACACTGTGCTCGCCATCTCCAGACAGATCGCTTTCAGCATCCTTGTGTGCATGACTACCGAATGAGGAGGGCTTGCCGGATACACACAAATGACACTGTCAACAACACCCAAGCCGTGTAGTGGAAAACAACGACACACCTATTCGACTTTAACCATGATATCTACAGACAAGCCCTCACTGCTACATAAAACATCGCCTTCCAGTTGGGCAGACATCGGTTGCATGTACACTTAAATCTCTGTCCAGTGCCTCTCCGATGGGCCGAGTTGCTACCACATCAGACAGGCTACTTTGCAGGCCATGTTTATGTCCTACAGACTGGTCATTCAGCTATAACGTTATGCATTGTCGTTATCATGGAATTGGTGAACACAAATTCTGCTGGAATTATTTCTCCTCTCGGCAGCGATGTCTGGATATTCTTAACTATTTCGCGTCTCTCAGTACGTGAACATAACATCTGCATATCAGCTGGGTGGAACGATGACTGAATGAACCAGACTTTGGAGACAATGCTACCGCTAACTGCATGCTAACAGCCGCATAGATGACACGCTGCTGTCAAGCTTGTGTCTTCTCTGGTTAGCCCAGTTGCTAGCCTTATCCGGGAATTTAGCTGGCTACCCATCCCATCTGTTTAGTTATAGACGAGCAAATGCATTGACCAAATCCTCTAGCAAGCATGCTAGCTAACGCATAGCCGGCTAGCAACAGCTGGTGTTACAAAGTCAGTAAGGTTATAAGCAATTGCTTCGGTCAGCGAGTTTTCCTCAGTAGTTGTATTTTAAGTACTGCCACCATCTAAGAGAAAAGTTGTGCACTTTTGCCCACTTGCCACCGAGCACTAATAGAGTAGCACCCAATTGCTTGTTAGCACATTCCCATCTTATTTTGTGTGCTATAATACCATGGATTCTCCAGTTAACACTGCTAACGTAACGTTAGTATTACAACTTGCTGGGAGATCACTACAAGGATCATAGTGCCAACGTGCCAAATACGCTTTAGTACATGGCAGCAGTGCTCTGTGTAAAGTGACAATGGAAAGACACCAACGAAGCCCTTGTTAGCTACACAAGTTGGATCCCTGAGGTGCACTGTCATTCGGCTGTGCGCAGTAAGCAACTCCGAGGCTCTTCCTTAGGGGCCTTGAATACCATCGATAGACTCGGTTCAAAATAACCTGCATTGAAACCACCTTGGCACTGCGATTCATAACTGACCACCGATTGAAGGGTATTCATATGTGCAGTAGATACTGATCACTTACCATAAATTGGTCTTAGTCTCCGGTCGTTAGGGTCTTGCACATGGCCCCTCGCCGCCATGTTGGAAGTTACCAGGATTAAAATTTGCGCGTGCGCAATAGAAACATTCCGGAAAGAAAATATCTGATTGCATTTCCATCACAAAACATTGGCAAACCTGTGGCAACTGAGTAGCGGGTTTTACACCAACAGATGCACTGCCGTAAACCCATGTTCATCAAAGTTTAGAAATATTAATTTGGCAAATGAGAATGCGTCTCAACTTTTATGTCAGATTAATTTCAACTCAAGTAGACTATTTAGAATTTTAGATACATTTTACCACAAGGGGGAGCGCGTTCTAAATCAAGAGCGCTAGTTGAAAGTGGAGTCCATACCATACATAGAAGAGTGGCAGAGACAGTCAGGGTGTACTCCAAAAAGCGGGTTTACTGACTAGGCCAACTGAGTATGTTAACCCAGAGTAAGCGGTAAACTTAGGTTTTCAGTTCCATAAAGTAAGTCACTAACATACGCTCTCAACATAACCTAGTATGGGGTAGGTTTTGTTCAGGTTAAGTTGTAGTAGGCCTAATCGGTTATGTTCGCTTCAAATGCACATTTAAGCAAGGTTGCTGCGAAACTTGCTACACAATGATCTTTCCCTTTCAGAAAGTTCGCGATATTGACATTGAACCCCAAATTGCCCGTTATATAAACCGTGAGAGGGTGATAAGATTTTAAGTAGGCCTATGCGGGAGCCCAACAGTTGCAGTGCAGTCTGTAATATTTTAATATTTAACATTATCCGCCCAGATATATTTACACATTCATGTGGGCCTACACGAATCCACACTCACTTCTCTCTAAACAATATATTGCTCTCACTTAATTTGCAACTGAGAGGTTTTTTTCACAGTGTTGGAGACACTGTCGGTTGTGCGTAAAGTGTGCCTTGCGCTGGAGCAGTTCATGCGCATTTCATTTTTTTCTGGACACAAACCTACGATGAAATAAGATTAAAGATAAAATGACATCTGGGATTCTGAATGAAATGTTTCAGTGTATGCATGGGCTGACACTAGTTCTGAAAAAGGCCTGTGACATACTGCCATATGTCATCTTGCACGACATTGAAGTTGTGCAATGAATCACACTAAGAGGAGCCGGTACTCGAGAAACTCATTCGCTTGGATAATGATGTGAGAGAAGATCAAAGAGTGCATGATTTAACCTGTTACAATCACTTAAAAAAAAAAAAGAAAAAAAAAAACACAGACACTATTTTTATTGTTTCTGCATTGCATGCTATGCATTATGCATATAATGACATTATGCACTGTCAGGTTGTGCTTATGCATAGCACCTCTATTAGTTTTAAATATTCCATCTCCAAATGGTGTCTCCGACCGAGAATCCGATCTGATCTGATATTTAAAGGAACACACCACCTTTTTTGATATTTACATATTTGTATTGTGCCCAAGTATTATTAAAGAAAACGCATATCATTTTCTTCTCAGTGTGTTCAGTACTTAGATTGACATTATTAGCAGAGCTTAGCACAATCACTGGAAGTACATGGTACCATTAGCATCAATCTAAAAGTGTCCACTTGACAGAATTAAATATCAGTTTTGCACTTCGGTGAATTTTAGGTTAATTTTAAAGTGCTTTGTAAGTAAATCTGATGATGTTTTATTTGGTACCATAGACATTGTTGTGTTAAATAATGCTGACATTGTCAAACTAGGCATTACAGACACATGGAGAAAAAATGCTATGTAGGCTATTTTCATGTTCAACTAGGCTACAGATAAGCACAAGACTACAGATAAGCAATTTCCCGAAATAAGGTATCTCTAAGAACGGCAATATTGATTGTGCGCTTAACTAATACAACACTGACTATAAAATAACTTTTCTCTCTATGATAATTCTCTCCTCCCCATAGGCTAAAGCTCGAAAAGAATTTGTTGCTCTGCCCCTGAGACGTACGTTAAACGTCGTTTAGTCATTTTTTTCTCATGGTTTCGACTCTCAATAGATGGGGTTGTTTGAGCTTATTCCTAACCAGACAGCCCGACACCCCCCAGATGTAGTGTTCAATCCTTTTATGGGCAAATCCAGTTTTTTGGTCAAAACATTCCTCCATGTCTCATTAGAATCAAGCAAACAAAACAAAGGGAAAAACAAACAAAAACAGTTTGATGTCTTAGCCTATTTGGTTTCTGAGATGTGGCTCTTCAAACAGACATGGTAAAGAAAAACTGCAAATTTAAGTTTTTCATTAGGATGTTTTTTACATAAAGGCCTACCCATATCTCTTAATGCAATAACATCTTTTCTGGGGTAGTACCATGTAGGCTTGATTGAAACCAAAATGACCATTTTGGCTCAACTTTTTTCCAAGTTTAGACATGTCCTGAAAAGAGATGTTGCTCTAATTGGTCATACCACTCCACTATCCAGTTTGAAAGACAACCACTCATTCTACTGTAAGCCCTTGGATTAAGTCTGGTCGATCAGTCGTGGTCATACATTTTGATGTTATAGTCTGGCTTGTCAGGCTACTCTAGTGTAGTATTCATGGACTGGAATTACTGCCTGGCCCTCCAGTAGGCCTACTGTTCTATTCACTGAAAGAAATGCAGACAATGTTTTTGCAGCCATTGGAAAATTGAGATGCCATTTTGTGTTTTACCCAATATAAGCTCTTAAAATTCCAAACAATTTTCCGTTTCTTCCAATAGTAAGATATACTGTAGACAACTTGAGACCCTGGTGTTAAGGCTGCTCGACTGTACCTCAAATATATCTTAATATGCAAATTGTGTCATTAACCATGCTTGATACAAGAATATCCCAAGCAGGAATGGATCCTATTCGAAAAAGAAAGAATCATCTGAGAAGTTGGTGAGCTTTACCGCAAAGTTGCACATTTTTCCCTGTTCATGACAATGGTATGATAAAGTATACAGATAAAGCAAAGCACAACATGAAGAAAATGAAGACCAAATATTCAGTTTGTCTAATTTTATGTTGAAATTTATTAATATTTTCTAGACCTTTTTAGTAACAGCTGAAATGCTGCCAAAATACATTACAATAAAAAGAATCAGAAAGTCGTCATAACATTGTACATTCACAACTAATTTCCCCTGATTTTGAGTACATCTGAAAAAGGTAAATGAATGCATCCTGTGTTTTTATAAAATCTTGCAAGTGCTCAATCATAATTAGAGAGTAAAAAGCAGACTTGGCTGGCCATTGTCATTCCTCGTAGCCTAGCTTAGCCTCGCCTAAGAATTCAGTGTAGAAAAATGAGCGACATCCTGAGACAGACAAGTCTTCCGTCTTATTTGGTGCAGCTAGACATGACGTACAGCAACCACAGGGAGGTGAGCTCAAACACACACACACACACACACACACACACACACACACACAGTTACAGACACAGACTAGGGTTGTTGTATCCCTACGTGCCGATTTCTACGAGACCCAAGACAAGGTGTGTGTTGAACTGGTGGGATTAGTCCACAAGACACACACACACACCCCACACCACACAGACATGATGATGGGGACACTACATAGGTCAACAATCACCTTACAAAAGAGCCCTTCTCATTGAGGAGTCCTGGAGATGTGGGGGCAAGAGGAGACTACAGGAAATGCACAGCAGGGTCCAAGCATCCCATTCAAAAGCAGAGGTTACTTACAAATCAGGAGAACTGCACATTTTGTTTGTAAATATACATATAATAAACAAACAACAAACCAACCAACCAAACAAGCAAATAAACTTCATCTACCTGGCACAGCTCTGCATCCTAAACATGCAAACTAGCTACCACAACCAGGAAGACGGACCCTGGGGAAGTCAAACCCACTGGAGTAGGAATAGACTGGAAATGCAGGAGGTGGGGAGAGAGGATGGGCTAAGTGCTAACCTTACCAACAGGGCAGCGATTGTGAACTGACCTAATGGTATCGAAAGCACACTGACCGAATGACATGGTATTAACCAAGGCTTTGAACCAGAAACTTTTGCTATTTTGCTAGGAACAAAAACAAAACCAGAAACATTATAATTTATTATGTCCCAGAACAGAAACGTTTACTTAAAATAATGGTAACCGGTTAATACCGGTTCTTTTTTTGTTCTTGAAAAGGTTTGTGTCTATAGTGAAATGGTGAGGGTTACCTCCTGTCATTCACTGAATTCAGGGAGAGGGCAGACAGACTGACACTCACCTATTTCACTAGCATCAATCAAAAGGCCTATGCAGTCTCTAGTCTCAATAATTTTATTAGAGGTAAATATTATAGTAGGTAATCAATTTCACCTGTTCTGTCACTTTACTAGGCCATGACAAACATTTAGATGGGAAGGCGAATTTGCAAGATTTGTGGACCTGCAAGAACACTACATTTGTTTTAACCGGTTCGGGACAACAAGTTTAAGGTGGAACCCAAAACCGGAAACGTTTCTGTTCAGAATGAACCAAAAGACAAATAATTTTGGTTCAAGCCCTGGTATTAACAATCAGATCAAACAGAAACGTTGAATACTTTTTTTTGGAATTGACTTAATTGTCCATTTGACCAACACCAAGGTAGCCTATAACAAGAAGACCTAGTGCAAGGTATACAATATTGGAGGACTAAACTTTGATAGATCCACTTTTTGCATCAGTCATCAGCTACCCATTACTGTTAAAGGTTCAGACAGTGTAAAGTACCAAAAAAACGTACCTGTGAGATAACTGTATTGAACGCTTAGTAATGTCTGTATCAATACCGGTTTAAACCTGAAAGGTATTCAACCCTACACACAGCTCCCATAGCTGTCTCCACTAGGACACAGTTTTAACAACCTCTCCCATCCCACTGAGGAGATAATTAGAGCACCAACAACACTGTAATTTTTCTCTTTGCCTCCACTGTGGGATATTGTGCACCTAGCCTGGCCATAGCCGTCCTATGCAATTCCGCTCGATTCCCATCTCTCTCCGTAGCTCCGTCTGGGTTTTCTTTCCTTGAGGGAGGGAGCGCAAGAATACTACAGGCTATCAGTCAAGGGCTGATCCAATCTTTTTGAACGTAAACACCTCCAGCAAGAAACTGTTCTCAATACGTATAAGTCCAGACCCTCTGAATGAAACGATAGGGTAGAGAACAAGGGGCTGGTCAAGACCAGGCTATTGAGCACCTGAATGTGAGACAACTTTCCTATGTAGGATCATAAACTGGCTAAACTGAACTCCCCCTCCCCCATCTCAGGTACATGTCCATGTCCAGGACACATGAAAAATAAGAAAGAGAATCAAACGGGAATCCTGACCCACAACACACAGACAGACACAGACACACAGACACAGACACACAGACACACAGACACACACACACACACAGTCATTTACACACAATAAACACAGACTTCCCTGGAGTCACTGAGGAGATATTATACTCATAGCAGGGGTCGCCCCAAAAGATCACAGCCCTATCAGGAGATTTGAGGAATGATGTTTCCTCCGTAAACTTCCCACTACTCTGTAGGTACAATTAAATCAACATTCTCAGAAGTGATGCATTCATTCTGCAGGTTTTTAAAAGAGCAGATTCTCATGCAGGCTAGCTGCGTAGCGCGGTGATATAGCTGGAATCTTACAACATGACAACTGCCATGGCATCTATAATAGGGCTTGCAGGAACCACGCCCATGTTACTACGCAATGGTGTTCAAGGCTACAGTTTAGTTACTATGGCATGATAGTCATGGTATTCGTCAAGTAACTTCAGCAGCGTTGTCATGGTGACAGTCTGGGTCTACAGCAGCAGTGGTGGTGAAATTTTAACAGCAGCTGTCAATCAAAAGAAACCCCACCCCTGAGCGCATACTTTCACGAGAAATTACTATCTATGACTCTGTGTGTGTGCGTTGTGTACGCGTGAGATAAACAAACAAATCTTTTGGGACGGAAGGAATGGATTAAAGAAATAATAAATAATTAAATACATACATAAACCGTTGCTAATTTGGGACCATTCTTCTACAGATCTTCCTAAAACACAAAAATATTTGCCACCGTATTGAGCCGGCCAATCAGACTGAAGCTGAAGTGCATGGACGTTATCCTGATGACATTCACACACAGGCCAAACAGGACAGTGGCATGTGCTGTACAGGTTCACTGGGTGTCCGTTCTCAGGTATCCACATCTGAACATAAAGCACCTGTTCAGTTCCATAAGGTAACCTAAGTCCGACAGACATCTCTGTCACCCTATTGACAGGACTAAAACATTTTAACCCCCGCCCCTCCCGGCCCCCCCTAAAACTCCACAAGGATGTCAAAATGATAAAGTTTCATTTAGGAATAGAATTACAAGAGATAAAAACTGAAAATAAAACAAAAAAACAAAAAAGAAAAATGAAATGAACAAATCAAAATATATATGTTGTGGTCATCTAGTTGTGGTCATCAGACGTTACTCTTACATTAAAATCCCTTCTAGTGCAAAATGCTCATGGCACAGGCCCTGAAAGGTCTGCACAATGACCACACACACACACACACACACACACACACACGCACACGCACACGCACACCAATGCCCAGCTTCTCCTCTTGAGTCTTTGTTGTCATGGTAGCAGAGATGCTCGTGGTCCGTCTCACTGCTCGTGTGCTGCGCTCATGCCGCGTACCTGCCCCGTCTTCCTCAGCTGGGACAGAGGCATAGAAGAGCCGATGTTAGTACAAGCTACTGCTTCTTTCTTTCTCTCTCTCTCTCTCTCACACACACACGTTAGTGCAGTTTGAAAGAAATGTTCTCTCTCTTGGACTCTCTCTCTCTCTCACACACACACACACAGGTTCTCTCTCTCGCAGGTCTGGTTCTCTGGTTCTCTACTGGTTCTCTGTCTCACACACATGCACGCATGCACATGCAACAAACACAGACGCACACAAATGTGCTCTTAAAACAGCCAACTGATCATCACACAGATGTGGTTAAACCCATATGACTCAAACGTGAAATGCGAGAGATGACAGCCTGCAAAGAGTGAATGAATGTGAAAGTTAGTGAGGGAAGAAGTGACTGAGTGAAAAGCTACACCTAATTAGAAGATGAGGCTCCATTTACACACACACACACACACACACAGATAATATGCCTGAATAAGAAGCAGTAGGAGACACATACATGCAGAAAACGAAGAAAATGTGTAAATTTGGAGGGCTGAGATCAATGCATGCTCACAGCACAACACATACATACAAACAAAGAAATGCACAGACTGAAGAGAAAAACTGAATGATAAAAAGTTGAGTCGTAGAAACACATGCACGCACGTGCACATGCACGCGCACACACACACACACAC
>JASCQY010000022.1:10852828-10865251 GCA_030264315.1 Sardinella tawilis
ACACACACACACACACACACACACACACACACACACACACACACACACACACACACACACACACACACAAGATTCAGCATAAGGCTTATGCCTGCACACTGTACACAGTCTTTCCGCTGACCTTCAATTGTGAAGTATATGCATTGTATCTACTTTCTAAACACCAATGAAAGCGCATGTGTGTGTGTGTGTGTGTCTGTACATGTTAATGTGTGCAGTGGTAGTTAGCTATTCTCTGTTTCATTTGCCAAAGAAGTGCTTACTGGCAACCAAGAACTGTGTCACAGAGTTGCACAGCTGTTTCAGTTGCATCGAAACATAAGAACAAGATGCTACCATTTGTTACAATTTGTCAATTTTAACAACGCTCATCAGATATAGCAATACAAGTTCATAACCATGCATTATCCAGTAAGCATTTGTCAGACACAAAAGTGTTTTAGCAACATAACCAGGATGTTGGATACTATTGTTTCCAAGACCAAGACTGCTAAAAACAGGAAAAGAACGACTCTGATTCTTTACTATGGGTGCAGCCATCTTGGAATTTCAAACCAGTAGAAATGATGAGCGCAGAGGCATCCCAACTGTAACGTCCTACTTGTAAAGAAAATAATACAACTTGGAATACAGCTTCCGAGTACGTCTTATGGAACAAAGCACTGGGTTGTGTGTACCTCTTGAGGTGGTAGATCTTGTGTGTGTACTGTCCTTTCTCTCCCTCTTTCTCGTAGGGTTCGTTGGTCAGCACCTCGATGCCCTCCCCTCCTCCGGTCTCATTCTTACTGGCTTCTGCCACGGAATACAGCTGGCCAACCTGATACTGCTCACACACACACACACACACACACAAACATTAAAGAGGGAAAAGTGCAATGCTGTACATCGCATCATCACAAACACTATATGCACCTATCTAAAAAAAAAAAACAAAGACACAAACAAAAAAAACACACACGTCACGGTTAGAAAAAACTGTGTTCACACCAAGGGCTACTAAAGCTGTAAAAACGTTTTTAAAATTAAGCTGACCAGTCTTTTAGTCACTCCAAGTTTTGATGCCCATGTCCACACAAAGGGTGGAATTCTCCGGGGTGCGCAAGTTCAGAAATCACTTAACTGTGCGCTTTTCCGCCATTCGTACCAATGGCGGAGAAGCGCGCAGCTAAGTGAATATTTGAACTTACGCACCCCAGAGAACTCCACCCAAAGTGAATTGCGTCTGGCGAATTTACAGCTTTAGTGGCTGTTGGTGTGAAGTTCACACTGTGAACGCACAGTGATCAACATCCAAGGGTAAGGTACACTCGTCACCCTCCTGTCACACACACGACAGTTCATCACACTTCACCACAAACAATCATGCTCAACAAACCCATCATACCACAGACACACAAAGACACTGTAAAAAAGTTCACATACACATCGTCACACTGAAATTCCTTACCTCTTCCACTGAGCATGGCACTACCACACGGCTGAGAGAGAGAAACAGAGATAGAGAGATGGAGACAGACAGACAGACAGAGAGAAGGAGAGAGCAACAGACAAGAAATAGAGAGGGAGGGGGGGGGACCAAGAGATCAAAATTCATTCAAGAAATAACATGTGACAGCACAACCAAGCCTTCAGATTTCATGACGAGATACACAATGCACTGCCTTATGTTGTGCTCATAGTAATTACATCATTCATTATTAGACAAGATTGGACATTCATATCAGGTAATAAGCATCCAAATTAGCTTGTTTTGAATTAACTACAGTGTGAGATCCCTGCATTCTAAACCTGCAAAATCACTATTCAGCATGCAGTGTAGGGATATAAATGGTTAATCAGCTAACAATTAATTGTTGACAAGACAATAAGTGGTCAATTAATCGTCCTTTTCACAAGTGGTATTGCCAATGAAAGTCGCTGCTTAACACTTGGTACAGTTCAAGGAGCCAGTCCACAGTTTACTTTTATGTTCAAGTTCGTTATACAACATAAATGCATAAATGCATTTCCTGCGCTATGCACAATAAATCCTTCATTAAGGAATATTGGCCTAACAGTTTTTTAATTCAGTATTTGAACTATATTTAGCATTCTTATAGACCCTATTGAAACACTGGAATTCAGGGGAAAATTGCCTCTTTTCAATTAATCGTTAGTTGATCGACAAGGTCAGCAAACTAATGATTAATGAATCAATCGATAATTTGCATCCCTGATGCCGTGCCATTATGATTCAACACCTTTGTATTGTAATTTGCCAAACCACTCATCGCCTTTACATCACCCCACCCCCTATTTCTGAACCGTGTAGGCGGACAAACAGACACAGTTTCACTGCATTTACACCAAGTAACAATAAACCTTCCTTGTATCCCAGAGTAACGTTATTAGGTGCGTCTTGTAACAAGGTGTAGTGAGATGATGTTAGACCTCTTTATGAAATAGCCTAGTCTGTTACCAAAACACTCACCTCTGTGCCATGGACACAAAAGAGCATCAGAAACCCTGCCTCTGTGAGCACCTTGGGCTAGGCTAACCCTACAGACACCTACAAACATCTGCACCCATCACTTGAGCAGTAAACACCTACTAGCCCCTGAGCAGCACAGACACCCGCCCCCTGGATCACCTAAGCAGTACAGACATCTAAACCCTATCACTTGAGCAGTGCAGACAACTACTATCCCCTGAACAGCGCAGACACCTGAACCCCATCACCTGACAGGCCTGTAGTACTTGAGTCTGACCTTTGCCCTATTTCCATGGACCTGTGACTCGTAGACTCGATTTTTAAAAAAAATGTTAACTTGACTTGGACTCGAGCACTGGGGACTCGAGACTGGACTTGGACTCGAGGATTAGTGACTCGATCACAACTCTGTCACCTGAACAGCACGGCAGCTGTGCCCCATCACCTGAGCAGAACAAACACCTACAGTACACGTACTATCCCCTAAGCAAACAGATAACTGCACCTCATCACCTGAGCAACACAGACACCTGCAGTGCACCCCATCACCTAAACTCCATAATTATAGGCTATGCTTTTCCCCTCGACTACCGCAGATAACTGCACACTGCACAGCTGGTCAAAGGTGTGAGCCCTTTGACACCGGAGCACAGCGCATGTCATCTGATCCCCTGACCACTAGGAACTCAAATAAACACAGTGGAGTGGAGTGGAGTGGTGTCTTTGGTGCCTGCATGTAAGGAATAACGTCCGCCGCGGTGTCTTGTTATTGAAATAATGGACGAGGTGGAAACGTTCGATGGGAAAATCGACGGCAAGTCCGATGGCAAAGCCGAAGGCGAAGCTTTGACACCTTTTTACCAGATCTACTGTACTTCATAGGTGTCCCGTTATCGAGAAATAACGGACACCTTGTCAACCAATCAGAAAACAGTGTTCCATTCCACCGGGTGATGGTAAAAGGGTGCATGTGTGACTGAACAGAGGTGCTCTGGCTCTCTCTGCGTTCAGGGGAATCTGTGTGTAGGGTACAGGGGATGACCATAGGTGTGTGTGTGTCTCTGCGTGTGTGTGTGTGTGTGTGTGTGTGGCTCTGTGGAGATGGACACAGGTGTCTGCAGAGTGCAATTGCAGGTCAATAAGCAGGGTTTCCATTCAACTGATTCACATTTCATGGAAATTATTCAGTAATTATTGTGTTATTATTCAGTAATGCGAGTAGTTACCATGATTTTACCAGGCCACTACCACAAAACTACCCTCTTATTACCGATCTGTAATTTAAAGTGTTGCCGTCACATTAATGAAAATTCAGTTCAAGATTGTGCAAATCTGTGTGTGTTTCCAATCAACTGTGTAATGGATGTTAGCCTGCTCCAATGGTTCCCAAACTTTTAATTGTTGCTATGCCTACCGCCTGAGACACTCTTGTGTTACCCCTGCACCACAGATAGCTTGCTAGAACAATTCATATTTAATTACTGCTGCATGAACAATATTCCAATGCCTATTGTGGTAAATAATAATGTAGTGGCACTGGCAATGGGTTTGCATTGACAGTTTGAGTGTACGATCTCTCTCCACATACACCTGAAGTTCATGACATCTGAGCTGAGGACAATTCACAGATTTATGTGTACAAGAACTGATCCAAGTACCCTCAGTTTGACAACCACTGGCGTATAATCAAAGGATGTACCCCAGCCACAGGATGACAACGTAGGCTAATGTCACAAGGAGGTTTTACGGACAGAAATCGGGTAAATGTGAATATGCAAATGAAACCATCGCCATCATCTTGAATCGCATTATGCTTTGTTCACATCGAGAATTAATCCTCCTCCTACAGCAAAACATACACTTCACATTAGGGGATTGCTGTGAATTTGTGAGTTTCCAACTGAAAAACTTATTCGCATAACATGAAGTGCATTAACAAGTTGGATAGAAATGTGGAAAATCTTTCTTGACTTGGCTGTAATACAGTATGGGTCCATTTTTTTTGTGTTTCAAATGTAGTGCGTAGGCCTACTAACCTAAATAAAGTTACTGACAATTGAGCAATACAGTAACACTCTCAGGGTCAGGATTAAGCCTGAATGTCATATTTTTTGGACAAGTGATTTGAGTTTGCATAGCAAACCAGTCTGCAGCAAAGAAAAGCAGCCTAAGAGTGTAATGATATAGACACTAAAGTCACCCCTGTGTCACATTATCATCACCTGAACACGCCATTTATCTGCCTATGATCAGAGGACTATCACGACGTTATGTCTCCCCTGCCCCATAAGTCATCCGACTGCCCTACACCACAGTGCATAGCATGGCCGCCTGAGCTCTAGTCAGCACCTGCAGTCCTGCACCCTATCCCCTCAGCAGCACACACACACCTGCAGTCGAGCAGGAGCTGACACATGCAGTAGCACTAGTCTACTTCTGCAACTAGTCACCTGTATCACAATTAGGCTATACCTGTAGGAAGACCGCCCGAGTACTAGCCTTCTTCAACCACTGAAGTCACCTGTATCCAAGTCACCTGAGTATCACAGTCACCTGCATCACAAAGGCTGCCTGTGGGATGACCATCTATGCACCACTAGTCCACTCCAGTCACTGAAAGCTGTGCCCCAGTCACCTGAGAGCCATGGTCCCTGCCTGGTATCACAGTTACCTGCATGTGATGACCACCTGACCACTAGCCTACTTCCGCCACTAAAGTCATCTCTGGTTCCAGTCATCTGAGCAGAGTCACTTGCATCACAATTAGGCTATGTACAGTACATGACACTACTACAGCCACTGAAGTCACCTTTGCTCCATCGTCACCTGAACATCACAGTGACCTGCACCACAATTTCCAGCATTTGCTTAGCCTACCACCTGACAACTACTACAAACACTAAAGTTAACTTTGCGCCATATCTGTCTGTGTGGTACCGTCAGCTGAGCAATATGCTTTTCTCTGTCCTTTTAATGGGATCACTTCCAAGTGGGTCTTTAGTGACCATAAGACAAGCAACCACAACACACTCGGGTAAAGACTGGAGGAGTGCTACACAGTACACAGAGAGAGAGAGAGAGAGAGAGAGAGGGAGGGAGGCCTTAAGTGTGTCCTTCCTAGATACTCAAGTCCTTATGGAGACGGACTGAATCAATGGGAAGAGGCTTCGGGGAAAGGCTGTGAGGTCTATGACATAACAGTGAGATAACACCTGTGGAGAGAGGGAGCGGCTATGCAGTGACTCCTGCTTCATGACCTCCTCATGGTAATCAGTCAGAGAGAGGACAGAACGGTTTGACAGGGTCATAAAACATCAGGTGGAAAAAAAAGTCACTCAGGTATTCATGACTCAGGTCATGAAGACTCAGGTATTCATGACACGACTACAAGAGTGCGGCTGCTGTCACAACTTCAATGACAAGTCAGTAAAAGACGAAGAATAATCCATGTCTCAAATGTGTGCCAGTGCCACATTAGGATTGGTAAACTATGCCTGGGTTGCGCACTGCAAGTCAGGGCCTCTTGTGTCTGTCTGCCTTGTACTGATAAGATGTTAAAGCATCAGGTGACAGGACAAGAAGACGTCACATCAGCATAGCTACAGGTTAGTTATAGCTTAATCATAGGAATCCGAGACAAGGTATCGTGGTGCTTGATTCGTGTCAGGCAAGGGTAAGCCTCGGACGAAAGCATCAGAAAAGCACACTTACTGAGCACTGCACGGCTAAATATATCCAACAGCTAACGGGAGCGGAGTGGCCGTAATTAGCTTAAGCGTTTATCATGGTTAACATCACTCGCACACCCCTGCAGACAACGTTACAGGTTGTTCTCTACCTGTATGCTAATAGTGTTGATATTCCCAGTAGCCATCAACTGACCCATCTCATTGCCGAGAGATTGAGATGAGCAATAGGCCTACACAAGCAGTGTGATTAACGTAGGTAAAGTTAACATTACTCTCATAAGGAAGACACCTTAACACCTATTGACCCGGATTAAAGTTGAAGCCCTGACCCGTAACAATGGCGCAACATAGGATCCCTAACATTATAATAAACCTTAGTTAGAATTTCGATTCCGCATCGCTCGGCTCGAATAACGGTTCACGCGTACATGCCATTTCGAGTTCAAAATATTCACTTGCAGAGATTTAATCAGCTGACAGTGTTAAGGAAGCTGCTTTAGCCATAAACCATGACACAGATAAAGATGCATAAAGCCAAACTAATAGGGGGATACTTTGATCAGGTAGTTCGGTGCCTATGTGATGAATCGCTGAAAATCAGTTCTCAATCAGTGCTACTGTCTGCATTTATACGACAGATGGAGTTGCGTTAATCTTGCTCGCACAGTAGCAGAAGCTTAGCCATTCAGATATACATTACGACTGAGACCGCTGACGTTAGCTATAGCTGGCTCGCTTTATGTCAATGCACCAGTAGCAGTTTTTAGCTGCTAAGCTAACTAGCAGTCGTCGGCCCTGACAATCCGGTGTCTCTTCCTCTGCATCCGACTGAGCAGTGCTCGTCCAACACACGAGCCGCCGCAGACAAAACTTGCTTTTGCACTCTCCGTGTTACACCTACATGAATAAACAAGCTGTTTTAACACCTAAGTAATATTTGGAGTAGTCGTACTTACTATTCCTTGATAAGCACCATCTTCTTCTCGCCTGGCTGCGGCTGCGCGCAGATGCTGACGTCATGCCAATTATCAACAAGAGAAAGCTTCCGCCCACTGTGCTCCGTGATTGGCCTATCCCATATGTACGTCACACTATCAATTCAGTGAGGTGATTCCCCTCTACAAGTGATTCCCCTTATTTCTTGGACACATAACATGACAGAGGATGATCAGAGCCCTTTTACTCCTCCCCACTCTCTGGGGTGATGGAGAGCATAGTGGTTCAAATAATTTTAAATTATATAATAGTGTTGGGCATTTTTCTGGGGCTTATTTGGGGTACTGATGGTCACAATGACACATTCCAGTGATATTGACCAATGTAGAAGAAGGCTGTCCAATCCACAAAGTGAAAACTAGTGCCAAAGCAAAGGAATTTATTTACGAGATCATTTTATTAGGAATTTACTGTTATAGCCTTTTATTGGGAGACCACACTTGTAAAGTCTATTTGGTAAAAAAAAAAAAAAAGACACAGTGCTGAACAGGACCTATTCTCAGGTCCCCAAAGTCTACACTGAAGTCAGATTGAGTACCTTTTCGCCCGCCTCAAAAAAAGATGTCCATTTGATCCTTTCCGTCTGTGCATGGCTTGCTTCATTTAACTTATAAAAATGTATAACACTGATTGCAAAACAGTGAATTTAATTTACAAAAAAAAACAGTAATAACAATTACAATCTATCAATAACAAGAATAAAAAGTTTATTATATTAAATGAACAAGAGAAAGCTGAAACAAGGCTGCATTGTCTAACAGAGCCAGAAAGTGACTTCCTGTCAAACTCGTGTCTGGCGTCATCCATCCTCTTCCCTGCTTTGTCTCGTCTTTGGCAGAGGTGCAGCTCTGGGTGGGACAGTTTGGACTGTGCAGGCGGGCAGACAGGCAGCAGCCGCCTCAGGAAAGGATTAGGGTCCTCGTCTGTCTCTCAGGAGGCAGCTCCGGGCCGGATCAGAGCCGTATCAGAGCCGAGTCCCTCTGGCTGCCTGTGCTCCTGTACTGTATGTGTCAGAACTGCACATGACCACAGGGGAGGGGGACTGCTATCACTGGTCCGACACCACTGATTGGGGGGATGGCGGGGGGAGGGTTGGTGGCTGCCTGGCTGCCTCAGCATTTCGAGGAGGGGAAGAATCGTCCAGGCGACAGGAACTTATACCCGTTCCCAGAAGGCAGTCTGATAGATTGTGGGGCGGGGCTACTGCCACTAGAGGGAGTGTCTTTCTGAGCATGGAGCTTGCCATTGCTGGAGGAGGAGGAGGAGGAGTTTTTGGTGTCCGGCTGTGTCTGATTGGCTGGCGTGTGCCGGGGGGAGAGGTGAAGGAGCCCCAGCACGTCCCTCTGCACAGGGCTCATCTTGGCCCCTGCTCTGAGGGCGCGGACGGGCCCCCCTGCGGGCGGCGGCTGGGACGCACAAGCCCAGAACGTCTTCAGGTTGTGGATGGCCTGAACCTTCTCGTCGATGGCCGCCAGCCTGAGGCGGTCGAGCGGCGCGTCCCCCGGGCTGGAGCGAGACGAGCCCGACGAGTAGGAGAGGGCGGGCGAAGGGGCCGAGCCTCCCGGCGACTGATGACCGGAGCTGGGAGACACGTTGCTCGGCGAACGGGAGATGTGTCCGCTGTAGGGGGAACTGGGGTACTTGAGCTTGAAGCTGGGGGTTCCGCTGAGGGACGGCGAGGGCCCGCTGATCGAGGGCGATGGCTGGCTGTCTTTGAGAGAGGCGTCCGAAGTGGCCGGGCTGTTGTAGCCGGAGCTGGCCTTCTGCAGGGACGAGCTGCGGGACGGGGGCTTGGGTCGAGGGTTCTGGTTGGGGGAAGGTGCCGACTGGCTCCCTCTGCTGGCCGGACGGGTGAACGCGCTGGTCTCCGCCGAGCGGAAGCCGGACACCGGAGCCTCTTGACCCGCCCCCGCCGTCCTCTGCAGCGACTCCACAGCGATCAGGTGGCTCTGGGTCTCTTCTAGAATCTTCTGCGCCAGCTCCTGCGGGTCGAGCGGTTGCGGCGGCGGACGCTCCTCCTGCGAGCGCACCGTGCTGTCCGTCTCCGTGCTGGACTGGTCCGAGGACTCGCCTGTGTCTGAGCTGCCCGGCGGTTTCTTGGGGGGGCTCGGCGGGGGCGGCGCTTTCACTGGCGACGTAGGGGTGCTGACACTTCCTCTCGAGGATGTGCCAACTCCAGGGGTCCTTCCGCCCCTCCCACCACCACCACCGCCTGCCCCTGCACCACGTGCGGGCCTGTGCCCTGTGGTCGTGGGTCGGGGGAGGGTTCCACGCTGACCTGGCGCCGGAGCCGCTGCTAGCGGTTCGCTGCTAATGATGCTGTAGCCCTCGTACTCTTCCTGGGTGCCGGCTGCGGCCGCCGCTGCCGCCGCCGCCGCCGTTGCCGTGGGAGACGAGCGACTTCGAGGGATGGCGGCCTGGCGGGCGGGAAATAGCCCCCCAGCTCCCGCTGCTGCACCGCTGCCCCCGTCTGGCCGTGAGAGGAAACTCAGGGAGGAGGCCACCGAGCTGAGGCTGTAGAGGGAGATGGCGTCGGATGCCAGGGTGTCCGGGCAAGCCGGGGAGGAGAAGGGCAGCGGCGGGCACACGGACTGGGACGACGCCAGGGACTCCAGAGAGGACGAGCTGTCCAGACTCAAGCGCTTGGGGAGCTCTGTGGAGTCTATGGGAGGAGAATGAAAGAGAGGGAAGGAAAGAGAAGCAGAAAAGATGGAGAGAAGGAAAGAGCAAGAGGGAGAGGAGAGAAGAAAAGGGAGGGGGGAGAGACAGGAAATGAAGGAAGGAGGGAAGTAAAAAGCGAAAGAGAAGTGAGGATAGTGAGGAAAGGAAGAAAGAAAATGGGATGAGAGAAGCAAAGAGAGGAGAGGGTTGAAGAACAGGAGTGAGGAAAGGAGGGAGAAGACAGGAGAGAGAGAATTAAGAATCAATCAGTGAAAGTAAGTACATTGATTACCAGTATAATAAAACACAAAAGTTTTTATAGGAAACAGAGAAAGCAATATAAAGTTGATGTGTGTGTGTCTGTGTGTGTTGTACCGAACAAGGCCAGCAGTGATTGCAGAGCAAACTGCATGATACGACGACTGGCCAGCTTCCCCGTTTTTAACACCACCTCCTCCTGCCCAACCTCACAAAGGTCAAAACCTGCACACACACACACACACACACACACACACACGCGCGCATAAACACACACACACACACACACACACACACACACACACACACGGAAATGTGTAAAGCTCCATCAGTATATATAGTTCATAGTCAAGGGATTGCTGCTGCTGACGTATGTGTACAGTGCTGTATGTGTGCTGTGTATGTGTGTAGTGGTGTGTGTATGTGTGTGTGTATGTGTGTATGTGTGTGTATGTTTTGGGGGCTCCATCTCACCAAGGGCAGCCAGGAACTCGTGGCAGCCTGGTAGTCTCCAGAGCTGGACACTGATGGCCGTCTGGATGGGCGTCAGAGAGAAGTCCTGCTCCCTCTCCCCACTCTGCAGCTGGACCAGCACCTGGTGGAGCTACACACAGGAGAGGCGCTATGAGACGCATGTCACACACACACAGACTCACACCACACACACACACACACACCATACACACACACACACACACACACACACACATACACGCACACGCACACACACACGCACGCACGCACGCACACACATGTACCTACTCAACATACACAAAAACATGTGTATACACACATGCTGTATAAGCACTTATGGAGCGATTTAGAAACCTAAGAATACATCCTCAGTTTCACGCTCCAAGGCACTGACATCCAGAATCTAGATGCATGCAATAACACACAATAACAGTAGAACATGACAATTTACACACATACGCACACACACACACACAACTACCATGCAAAGCTACTGACATGCATGAGTGTTTCCCAAAGTTAGGTGCAAAGGCGAACTTACCATGGCCACCACAGTCTTGGCAGCCTTTAGTCAGTGAGACAGAATGGAGAAGAGAAGATGAGGAGAGAGGGGAGAAGAAGAGAGAGCAAGAGAGGAAGGGAAGGGAGGGAGAGGGGAGGAGAGGAGAAGAAAGGATGAGTAGAAGTCAGGGGATGAGAGGATGAGACGAGTGAAAGAAAAAAGAGGGATAAGGGGGAGCAAAGGGGAGAGGTGTTAGTTGCAGTGGCCTTCCCTTCACACGTAAACAACATGCTTTACAGACATGCTTCCAGACGTGCAGTCCTAAACGCACGTCTGTTTTAACCTCTGGGGCGCATACACTCAGTGATTCAGTGATTTCAGGCTATCAACTTTATTTGGCAAAAAATGTCAGAGGATGTTAGTAGATTTGGCCCTGTGTGTGTGGGGCGCGTGTGTTTGTGCATACATGTGTGTGTGTGTGTGTGTGTGTGTGTGTGTGTGTTCTGTACCCTGTTGATGAGCTGTTCTCCTGCTTCTGAGATGGTAATGAGTTTGCAGAGTGCCTGAAGTGCTGAATGGGGCAGACCTGGACAGACAGACAGACAGACACACACACACGCACACACACACACACACACACACACACACACACACAAATACATGTACATTTAAGAAAGCAACAAAGTAACGTGTTTGTGTGTGTGTGTGTGTGTGTGTGTGTGTGTGTGTGTGTGTATGTGTGCACATGTGTGCATGTGCGTGTATGTAATACCCAGCAATGACTGCAGGGTGGCGCTGCACTGCTGAAGTCTATCTCCCGGGTCTGCGGTGGGAAAGAAGACCGCCGCAGGAAGTCCGGTTCCGGGAAGGTCCAGACGGAAACCCACGGCCATCAGCAGGTTCTGCCAGCCCGGAACCCCTCCGACCTTGTTCTCCACACTCTGCTGGGACGTGTACATGGAGTTCCGCTGCCCGTTCTGGATCCGCTGCAGAGATTTCTCCACCTAAGGGAAAGCAGAGCATCGGAGTGATACATACTGCACACAGACTAAGTTTATGTAGTATGTACTTCAGTATATACTCGTACTTACACTAGAAGTCTATATATGGAGTCTATTCTTATAGCTACAGTTCAAGCATTTAGCAAAAACATTTGACATAGGGTACATGAACTGGTACAGAACATGTTGAAGATCAGGAAGTTTCTGTACATAAGCATGGACCAGTGGTTGAACTTATTGAAGTCTAGGCTTTTGCTTAAAGATATCGAAGATGTTTGTAGGCCATACAAACATGCACACATATACACACACACACACACACACACACACACACACACACACACACACACACACACACACACACACACACAC
>JASCQY010000022.1:10930321-10941320 GCA_030264315.1 Sardinella tawilis
CCCCCCCCCCTAAAAAAAAACTCATCGGATCTGCACGATTCCCACAAGTCCCCCTGACAGCCGTGAAAAAGGCGGCACCCGGCGGCACCCGCTGTTTGCACCCCTGAAATTGTTCATCCCTATTGTTTCCTGACTGTAACCCCAGCGACAGACACAACTGTGCTGATGAGATCTTTGGGAGAGTCTGCTCCTGTGGTGGCGGCATACGCTGCGGAGGCTCCTACTGGGAGGCTTAATCAAGCGGAGTGCCGAGCAGTCAAAACAACGCGGCCCACTCCCTCGGTGGCAATTACCTAGCAACCAGGTGCTGCTGTTGACAACACGCTGCCAGAGCTGGCTGGGAGCCAGTAGTAAACATCCAGTGAAGAGACCAATCCAGCTGCTAAAAAAAGGACTGTGTGTGTGTGTGTGTGTGTGTGTGTGTGTGCGTGTGTTGCTCTTGCTCAGCCAGCTTGCATTAGTAGATACGCATTGACACAGACACTTTTATGAGTGTCAGACTGTGTTGTGTTCAGAGTTTTCTCGCTCTCTCTCTCTCTCTCTCTCTCTCTCTCTGTGTGTGTGTGTGTGTGTACCTGAAGCCCAGGGAAGAAAGCGAGCAGAGAGTCCATCCAGCTGCGCACGTTGACAGTGGGGTTGTGCATGTGCACATTTAGCAGCAGTGGCGGTTGGCTGATGTACTTCATAATTGCACTGTAGTGCTGTGGGCAAAACACACACACACACACACACACACAGAAGAGAGGGGGAGAAAACTGAGTTATGACGTTCAGCAAGGCCGTGATTGTAACGTGAACTCCAAAAATGTGAATCGATATGTGTGATATTGCCGCTCTATTGTTGTGCGAGTCCACTTACAGTGTTGAAGCGCTCCAGGTACACATTGTCTCCCAGCAGAATGTAGGCCTTCATGAGGTACTCGTAGTAGGAGTCGATGCCTGCACCCACTCCACTGTCTGGGGAGGGAGTGAAGATCCACACACGGAGAGACAAATGAGAGAGGAGACCAGAAAACATTTAGCACCTATTGCACACACATTTGGGCGCGTGTGTCTGTGTGTGTGGAGGAAGAGTACTACAGCTCTTCATAGGCAGCAGTATTGAGTATGTGTGTGTGTGTGTGTGTGTGTGTGTGTGTGTGTTGCAGCCTCACCCCTGCGGACCCAGTCTCCATTATGGATGTTGATGACTGTGCCTACGAGGTCACTTCCTCTCTGCCTCTTCTCCCAGAGCACATCTAAGGCCTTTCTGGCATGTTCCTGAGGAACACATGACACAAGGCCATCAACATACACATAGCATCAGCAAACTCCTCATTACACAGACACAGACACACACACACACACACACACACAGCAGAAGCCCCTTCAACACTTTTCTCTTCTCACCTCAAACACAGAGTCTCCAGACAGCCTGCTGAGAGCTGCAAACTCTAAGATCATGGTCCCTGCGCATGCAGTACAGGTGTCTGTCTCTGTGCCTGTACGGGACAGTGGATTCAGGACCCCATACTTCAAGTTTACCTGCAGAGAGAGGAGGTCAGTGAAAAAAAAATGGGACAGAGCAGACTTTTGCAAATAAAACTAAAAAAATTAAAGAAGTAATTTCATAAAATGTCTATATTGACCTATATGAACAGATATTACACATAAGTATTTATCAGACTGTAAACTGAACTCTGAACTGAACTGAACCAAACAGCCCGGTTCATCACCTGAGAGAGTCTCCCTATTGGCCGAGAGCCAAGTGCACTGAGCGTGGTAATTAGAGGCAGCTGGCTTCTGTAATGTCATACTGTCTCTGCGCTGGGAGGGGAGAAGCAACCTCCCCCGCCAGAGATAATGTGCAGTTTAGACAACGGGAGGAGGCTTCTCTAGCCAAGGCCTCTAGCCCGTGCTCACACTATGCAAGACTACGGGGCCTATTGTGTTCTGTGCTGAGCATTCCAAAACAGTTGAACCGCAATAGATAACAAACGTAAAAGAGAGAGAGAGGACCATGATCAATTGTTATGCCATAATGGTGTTACACTCGTGATCTTTACGGTAATCTACTACATTATAGTGTATGCAACAGAGATTGTGTTTAGACAATGGCAGCTCCTTGCCTGTACTCATGAATGTGTGTGTGTGTGTGCGTGCGTCTGGGTGGGGGGGGGGGGGGGGGGGGCGTTACCCGTGGGTAGGGCAGGCCGCTGGTGGTGTTAAAGGCAGGCAGCAGGCGGTGGCCGAGATCCTTGGCCATGTGCAGCAGCTCGTCCCTGTACCACTGCATCCGGTCCCCTCGCTGCCGCAGCAGGTCAGCCATCACATGCGCCCCCAGCAGGCCACTGCAGGAACAACACAGCTCTCAGCACACCCTCTTTATTTCTGCACACCCTCTTCATTTCTCACAGCCACAAAACACATCTAGTACAACCACGTTTGTTTACTAAAATGCCATTGTTCATATCAATACTTTAAAAGCCAGAGTTTACATTAGGCAGTGAAAATATGAACATGTGCAGCCAGAGTTTTTATGCTCTTGTTTACTTCATGTTTTGCTAAACCTAACACCCCCAAAAGCCTCAGGCGTCAAATGAGTCACACTGTTGATTTTTTCAGTTAAACCCCCCCCGGCCATGGAGAGGAGATGAGGAGAAGTCAGAGAGCAGTGTGTGAATGGAGTGTGAAGACACTGCAGTGTGTTGCGGGATGGGAACTAAAAGGTGCGCATAAAAAGGGCAACTTCAATTAACAGCAATTAACGAGTATGCTTAGCTAAGAAGCTCAGGGCAGGCAGGTGAGGAGATTGGAGTTGCATTATCTCACAGTGGGGGCAAATCGCCACAGTTATTAAGCAGCTAATTTCAAGTCTATTTGAGGACACATTGGGTAGTTTTTTTTTTTTTTAATAATAATTATGCATTTCTTAACATTTGGCCAAATGTGAGTAGCAGAGGGCCAATTATTGGAAAAGTAATTTCAGGTTGAGCTGCAGGGAATTGGAGATTTTAAAAAAGTAAGTTACCCAAGGACACGAATATTGGTCTCAAAGACGGAAACGACAATGTCATTATCCAGTCGGACATCTCTCAGTGTCTTCTTCACCGCATCCTCAAACTCGTCCAGCTTGTTCAGAACCTGCTCAGAAAAAGAAAAAGTCATGAGAGCATATTCTTGGTGCCTGACGAGATGGAGGATTAAATGCCCCAAATGCTGGAGGTATGGCTTGGCTAAGTTGTGACCCAGTTTCATTTGAAAGTAAACAAGAGGTAGTTCTAAGAATTGTATTGATTTACAAGCAGTCACTAGTGAACCCCCAGTTTCTGTTCACCTTATACACACAACAACTTTCCACAACAGTGACCTTTCCTTATCTGAAAGCTATGATTCATTAACATTCCTCCTTGCACCTACTGTTGAATTGCTAACAATTGGCTTGCCGTTAACAGGTTTCGGTTGCAAAAATGATCTCCCAAAAACAACCTGGTGAGGTTTTGAAATGTCAGTCACCCTCACAACACCTAGTCACTGCCATCCTTCCTCATTCGCATGATTCTACTCTGTCCTGGTGAGCCGATTCTGAGAACTGAAACCCTTGCTTTGGTGAAATATGAGGGTATGGTGTGGAGTATTATCCAGTCCAGAAACATGCCTCAACAAAATACTCACCACAAGGGTGTCCAAGGTGTCGATCATCGTGAGGGAGAACCTAAAGGAGAACCACAACAGAGTGAGCAGAACCAATCATAATAATGGGGCTCATTCACCAACCGTTCTAATGAGGGAATTGTGTTCTTGAAAACTCACTTACACAGTTTTCACAAAGATTCTGGCATTCACCTATGTTTATTTCTTATCTGTTATACTGCATGTCTGTTTATACGGGAACCTTCTTAAAGGAATTATCCGGAGTGAATCAACATGGAGCCCTGTTGTTTAACTTTGCTAAGTGCTATCGATATGTATGAGTATGACAGATTTTCGGTAGACCAAGCGAAACGGCAGCCAATGCTAACTAATGAGGGCATGTCAGTTTCGTTTTGACATGCTCCTATCTGTTAGGATAAACCCTTCAAAGAGCCAACTGAAGACAATTCCTACACAGATATTGACCACCGAGGCCCAATGAGACTATGAGAGCATCGTGAGAACCGTGTCACAAAGACATCTACTTCCCCTTTCACCAGTCTAACTGAACAGAAATGAGGCCACACCAAAAAATTCACACTGCCGGATTAATTCCACACATTCAATTACATTAATGTCAAATATGCCACAGGCTCTGAATTCTTAATGAGGTATTAATCCTCAGTTCTATGAAAAGTTTATTTGATAACGCATGTTAAGGCGTGCTCTCTCTATCTCTCCCTCTCTCTCTCCCTCTCTCTCTCAGACACAGAGGGAGAACAAAGATAACCCATTTTTTAAATGTTTAATTCAAATCAATGATTGTCAGGATTTATCTGGAGGGGAGAAATCTATCCTCAATGTAGAAATAAGGGGGGGGGGGGACAGAGAGAGAAAGAGAGAGCGTGAGAAAGAAAGAGAGAGACAGAGAACGAGAGAGGGAGAGAGAGAGAAAGAGTGTGAGGGGGAGAGAGAGAGACAGAGGGAGAGAGAGCAAGAGAGAAGTAGGGCAGGACTCAGGGGGCCCCCTCTCATCCTTGTGTGAGAGCACAGAAACATGATCTGATGAGAGGGTGATCGGTTCTGTCACCTCGCCTGCTTATGTCGGGACAGAGGAGCCGTGTTCAGCCCAGCTGAGCGGCCACATCAACACACCCCTCAGCACTTGTCCCCTCTCACACCACAACCACCTCTGCAGCAGCAGCAGCAGCAGAATCATCACATCTGACCTGCGTCGGATCTCTGCAAATGCACTGGAGATTGACCACTATATTCCCAATGTGGGAATATAATGACATATTCTGATGTATTTAATATAGTTTTTATTTCGTAAGGATAGATCCCATCATCAAAGAAACGTTGTCAGGCAAGAATGAGTTCAAATCATCGTCTTATGAGAAGGATTTTTTTCAGCCCAGTTTCTTGAAATCATGAAAAAGACTAAATCCCTACACCACACGACACTGGTCCTTTATGTGATTGGAGGGTCATGCAATTCATTCTACCTTTGCAGGGGGAACACACACACTTCCTAGCTGATCTTGTTTCTGATGAGTTCCTGATGATTCCCACTGTTATTAACGACACAGAAGTCCATACAAGGGACACGGATTTGGCACTCACTTTCCCAGGGCATCGTCAATGTCTCCTCGGTTGGGCTCCAGTCCCCTGACCCGTCCTCTGCAGCTCAGTGGCATCAGCTCGTCCGCAGGGTAGGCGTATTTCTGCACAGAACCACAACACCCTTTACAAGCACTATACTCGATCAGCTACTATGCTCTATAGGAGAGATTTCACATGATGATTTGCTTGTTGTAAGGACCTCAATGCATGCCTAGAAGGAGGACATGAAGGGTTAAAGAATTGAGTATCTTTTAGCTATGACACATTTCTCTTCTCAAGCCTCACCAGTTCATTCCTCAGGTCAAAAGCATGGACAACATTCTTAACCAAAGTGTATCATGTAGACTGCCGAAGGCAGCTAGTCATCTTAAGGACGTAAACTAGGGCTGCTGTTCTGAAAACCTATATGAGGTAGTATAGCTTCAGATGAAAAAATGACAAAGAGAAAAAGCCCATTGTTGGAAGGCAATGACGGAGGCCCTCCAGCCAGCCTACAGAGGTGAGAAATGATCACTGGTGCATCACTGTGCATATACTGATGCCGTTTACGTAGACAACCAAATGGTAGCAGTAGTGAACTTCCCCCTTTCACTGTTAAAGGTACACTATGCAAAGTGTTTAGGTTAATATATCAGTGTCGTAGTCACTTTGATGGTTTAATAGTTCATTCCAGGGCGAATGAAGGCTATTTAGCCGCCGTCAACCCCTTCCTACTGGCTTTACTCTACGAAACTAAAACCAAAATGAACCTGAAATCGCATTTATTACCTTATTCATTAGTCAACATAACTCCACAAAATTATTATTGCTGGTCTGTATGCTTTGGTCTGAAGAGTAATCCACAATCTTGTTGCTATATTTCAAATAAATCGCCGCCTGTAGGGGGGAGGCTTGCATAGTGTGCCTTTAAGTGCTTTGAGGACTCATACACCCATGACTTAGTCTCTTACCATGTAGCTTCCATAAGCATGGTCAAACATCTCCAGGATTTGATGCCTAAAGCAAAGGGGAGATCAAGATCGAGTCAATGACCATAACAGCTTAAATATTAGTTTGAAGAACAAACAAAAAATATTAGCCCAGTTAAGAGATCAAAAATCTTGAAAAATGATTTTTCTTTTAGTTTGAAATGGACACATTACGGAAGCAGAACAGAAGCATACAATTGTAAAACCTGGGCTTTCAATTTTTTACAGCAAAACAAACATAATTTACTCGACCTCATAAATAAATGACCCAAAACACAGTGAAGACTAAAAGTGTGCCTCCTGTGGCTAGCTGCTAGGCTGATAGAGGCATGCTCCATTAACTATGTCTAAGTTCAGACTGCATTGAACAGAAAATAAGCAGTGAACAGCCACTGGTCTCTGTGCTACAAATGTGCTGCTGTTGGTGTAGAAACGTCTGGGAACGACCCACGGGAACAACCTCAGGTGGTGTGTGTGTGTGTGTGTGTGTGTGTGTGTGTGTGTGTGTCTTGCCCACAGATTTCCAGCGCCTGATGTGTCTGCTCCTCTCAAGAGGGTCTGGAGACGAGCTGGATGAGTAAATAACACCCTCTCAATGATTCAACATCAAACGATTCATCTGATCCAAGACCTCAGGATGAGATGAGGCAGTGAAGAGACAGGCTAGAACCTTTTGTGGTAATAGCAGGTGGCAATCCACCACCTTTCTCCTCTCAGCAACATGCCACTTGAAATAGGTTGCAGGTGTTTGTTTATGTGTGTTTGTTTATGTGTGTGTGTGTGTGAGAGAGAGATACTGAAGAACAGAGAGAAAGAAAAGACAACAGTGTAAAAGCTACTGTTAACTCCAAACCATTCACAGTAGCAGCCAGTGCTGAGGGCTCAAAAAACATTATTCTCCACTGTCTGTTCTACACCTGACAAATGTCCTTGTATTGGTTCACAGGAGACATTTGGGAGGACATTAGCCCATGAGGCGGTCTCCACAGGGCAGATGGCAGCTAGGTGGGCATCGTTCTTTTGATGGCAGCATGAACACCTGCTCACAGTGTGATGACGGAGCACAAAAGATTTGGCCTCGCTGGGCAATTTCATCTTCTTGAGAAGAAAAAAAAAAAAAAAAAAAAACTGTGAAACTGGAAACTATCCAATCTGGAGGACTTCTGCACCAGGAAAACAAATACATAATGTAGTCTTAATTTGAGACAAATAAGACAAAGCTGATCATTTGCATTCAAAGCTACTTCAATGGTTTTTAGGACTTCCCACCCTTTCAAACAGTAGGCCCGCTGCATATTAGACTGTACAGCCCCAAGGTTTTCAAGGAATAAATGGATGGTCCTGAAATTCTGTACTTTACTCATCATCAGAGGAGGTGATCATTTTACCAGTGTCTTCCTTCCAGGAACTATAGCCATCAGGCAGGACTTGGTTGTGTGGTCTGGTCACGCATTTTTGGAGGTATGACATTTGATTGAACTAGCAAGTCCAAACTTGCTGGTCTCAAGGGAGCCCTGATGCAATCATTTCATGACAAGGTTTTACACAGAAGGGACAAAAACTACTGGTTTCTTGTAACTAGTGAAGACATGCAGTTCAGCACAGAGCAGCCAACATGATGCTTGCAAAAACAAGGGGCATTGCATGTGTGGTTGAGCAACTGTCACCATCAAGAACTTGCACAAAGAGCCGTGTGCAAAGCCAAATTGCCGTTGGCATGACAGCTGTCATTACACTACTAAACTGCTTTAAGGTAGACTCCAAATAAATCTAAGCTGTGGCATGTCAAACGTTGTAATCTGACAGCACTTAGTGAACATGTTCGTGAGGGTGTACCACTGTAAACATGTTACACCTACGCATCCTAGGGGTCAATGAACAGGGCCAAGTGGGGAGCACCGTGTGAAATGTAATATTAATACAGTCGTCATAAAATGAGTGCGAGAACAAAACATGCGAGCACATTTCATTTGAAAGGTGTCCTCTTACCTTACTTTATCCTTCTCCTCAGCTGACATGGTCTGATCTTCTAGACCAGTCGCTCCATTCGACAGATTTATGATGATGATGAGTAGCACTGGTAGAAGCATTCCAAAACTACGGCACACGTTTGAATCCCTGACCAATCTGTTCTCCATCTGTACTTGATAACGTCAGCTGGGAAGCCGTAAAGGTTCTTTGACCAACAACAGTGTATACTTTTAACTCAACACTGTAAACATGTAACGTAAGACCTACACCTACGCATCCCAGGGGTCACTAGTCTCTTCGTCGGGGACCCATACCTGTCGAGTTGATTCCCGTACACCACAAGCGGCAACAGCTAGTTAGCCAGCTAATGTTAAGCTAATAGGTGCGGGGATTCAACCACCTTGCCCCTTCCTCTGATAACGCTACACCTTTTAGATCTCGTTAAAGTCTAAAACAATGTTAACTTTAGTCATACATAGATTCATTAAGACATTCATTGAGACTCTCTGATGATGAAGTAAGGTGGATGTTGAATGGAAGCTATCTATAGCTAACTAAACCACTGCTAACGATTCTAAACGAGAAGGAGCCCAGCGCTTGCTACGCTAGTTGTGGAACTGCCCAAGTATCTTTGATAGCAAATCACACACATTTAATTGAACAGCACACATTTTCGTTCTTAACATACGTGCTGACAACCGTTCAAAATGCAGTACTGTCAATAAAGGACAAGAAATGTGTTCTGCCAACACCAAAGAAGAGGGTAGTCTGACTGCCCTGCTAGCTGTCAAATTAGCATCAGAAACATTGCGAAATTGGCTACTTACTGCTAGCAAGTGAAATTATATTCGTAGCCAGGTAACGTTGCGTTATAACTCAGCTGAAATAAGTGATGCATCAGATAACCTACTGTTTCGTAGCTTTGGTTTCATGCTGTTTACACTGAACGATACTAAAGCCCACGCATCGAATTGTGCTTTTCGAGGGAGAGATGATCCTTTGAAAGGCACTTGAACGCATCAACTCCTGCGGAGCTCCATTTCTAACTTCGATGCCGGGTTACCGGAATTACTTTTTGCGCGAACTGTACAGGTGCAGAACATATTGCTTCCGTACGTTGCCGTTTCTGAAAGGAGTATCTGCCGGACCAACGTGAGAGATTGTCCTATGTACAGCACGTATAATTTACATATCGTTACTTCATTTCGTGGACTGTCTGTAAAGTCCACCAGCTGGGAAACACTAACGTTGCCGATAGACTGGAGTTCATTGGTTCCATCGACTTTTTCGTAATCACATAGGCGGAGTCTTCGAAATTTAACGCCAGAAACACTGATTTAAGATTTAACGTTAAGTGTTTATTTGGCCACTGAAAATAAAATGTATCGTGTAAAAAAACAACACAGTTTTTATATATACATTTACCAAAAAGGGGGTATATTTGGGCAGGCAGAAACAACCTGGGGAGAACCAAGAAAAGACTTCAAGTACCATCAGTCTTAGCGGTCTATTAATACGTAACGCGCTTAACTGCACGCTGTGTTGTTCTGTTCTCGAGTTCCTCCACACTGCAACATGCAGCGCACCTCTGTCGGTCTACAATAACGGGACAACAACAATGCTATATATTTGAAGAGGATAACATTAAGCTGTGTTCATTTAGCTTCATAGCTACAAATCCACGAACCGACCAAATTGCTGCAAAGTTCAGCATGTCTGTAAGTCCCACTGCCATTGATTTTCGAATCTAGCTTTGTTATGGCTGAAATGCGTATTTAAATATGAACTATAACGTAACAAAGTATCCACATAATCCAGTCTTGTTATACTGTAGCGAAAAGTGAAGACAGAAGCAAGAAGCAAAACAGAGACCTGCATGTTCTTGCATGTGTTTCTGAAATGACTGAACGCATTGTTCTTTTGGCTTGTGTGGAGGTGACACAGGCTGTTGGTGGTAACTTGGGTTGTATAAGCTTGGACTAGAGAAGTGTGAGTGCTGTAAGACTAAGAAAGTTTTTTAGATCGAAAAAATCATGCAGCCTGATGCCATATGCAACATTTCGCCAAACTGGAAATAAGCTATTTTTGGAATTTGGTGGCGTGGACTTAGCATTGCTCGAAATTACATCTTGATGGCTTCTTAACGTTATTTTAAAACTGGAAGATGATTTGACTTCAGCTTCACTTTCCACTTAACACAGGTGCAACCTAAAAAGTTATGTTGATTAACGTTAGAATGACATGGTTAATGTGACAGGTTGGAACAAAGATGAAGGACAAAAATGTGGTAACGTTAGTCTGACTTTTCAATCTTTGCTAACGTTAGACAAATCACTACACGAAAGTCACAGTTTTGGTGCCTAATTTGGTGACTTTTTGTTACCTGGCTCCTCAGTTAATCTCCCACATTATGAAAATCATTTTCGAATGGACATTGACTTGTGCCTTACACCTTATGCAATACCATCACCGAAGCTTTACTTTACTTTGCTCTACTATTGCTTAACTAGTTGTGGGAAGTGTGTGTAGGAAATCTTATAAGCCTAAATCAATTTGTAGTGTACCAGTGTTCAGTCCATAAAGCAGAGGGGTGTGATGTAGAGTTACACAGCTCTGTCTGTGTCATTTCTCACATGATGGGGAAAGAACGCTGTCTGTCACGAGAATAGGCAAGGGTATTGCTGCTCTGTGCAACTGGAGGAAACATCAGGAAATGAGAGTCAGGAAGAGCTGATTTTAGTCAGTGTCGTGACCTTTAACCTCATATGTTCAAATGATGTGGAATATTTCTGTCATCCACCAAGCAAGCAGCAGTATTTTTTTCTA
>JASCQY010000022.1:10988276-11002128 GCA_030264315.1 Sardinella tawilis
GTGCTGATCTTCACAAATGTTCTTGAGAGCACTCAGTTCTCGGTCCACTCCAAAATGGGAAACCAGAAGACTAATATGTACTGCTATAATCTGCTACTCCTCCTAAAATGACAATTTCACCCAATAATATATTACTCTGGTCTTTCCCACTGGAAACACAACCAAGACAAATATAGATGGCATGTTAATATATAGTTAATATAAATGGGATGTGGTCCTGATGAGTCCCTTTTATGAAGTTGACTGTGGATTTTTGTAGGATGTGAATGTTTAACTTTGTTTCTCCAAGAACTCGGCCTACAGTAAGGAGGGAATGCGAGCGAGAGTGTCGTGCGGGGTGATATTTCTCTCTTTTTTTTTCTGCGGTGGGACGTTGTGTACTCGAGCATGAAGCCGGCCCCCCCTCTGTTCCTCTGCAGGTTCCACCCACTTGCTCACCCCAACCAAATTCTTAACGGACCTGCAGCACCCCGACTTCCGAGAGTCTACTAGGGTGTCCTTTGAGGAACGAGAAGAGACAGACGAGTGAGACAGACAGAGAGAGGGAGGGAGGGAGAGACAAAATCACACTCTGAACAAAGTAAAAGCAGCCGCGCAAAGAAGCCCTTTCTGACTCCCTGCAGCACAAGGGCTTTCTTTCCCTCTGTTTCCTCTTGCTACCACTCTCTTATTTATTTCTCTTCTGCTGTTTTTTTCTTTCCTCCGTTCCCTCCACCTCCTCCAGGGATGAGTGTCCACCCCCTATCTAACGACAGAGCCAATCAGCAGCAGTCTTAAAGGCCCAACCTCCTGTTTGCTCCGCCTATTATATAACGTGCATTAATCGGCAGACAAAAATTCTCTATAGCGCTTTATGTTTTGACTTTTCCTAAACTTCACTAAAAGAGTAGACCTGTGAGAGTACTGCCTACCGTTGGGCGCATTATTCAGCTTTGAATTTTGGTTTCGATATAATTTGATACTTGTTTCTATTATTTATGACAACATTTATTAATTTTGTCAGAAAATCGATTGTGTAAATCTTTCTGGTGCAGTGCACAGCTGTCGAGCATCCAGGAAATGGCATTAAATCGCCTTATATTTAGCCTGTGCTTTTCCCTTTCAAACTCCAACAGCCGTAGCTCACAGGAGCTTGCAGGAGGGGCGGCCATTTTACGTGGGGTGTGTGGACGTCATCCCTGCTGACCTCCCATTTTCTCAGCCGGGTGGACGGCACCGCCAAAGCTCGCCCTCTTAACCCACAGTTGCTGGCAGACCCGGGTGATGAGGAGCCCTTCTTCATGTTGACACCCACCCCACCCCACCCCACCCCACCCCTCCCCTCCCCTCCCAGACGTTATCTACATCCTGGAGATCCATTTTTGGATGGTTTATTTGACAGTTAGCAAAAACAAAAACAAAAAATCAGAAAATCAATCATTACAAATGGTTTTCTTCTTCTTTTGAGTAGATGGTTTATTATTGTTGATTATTTCAGAAGCTATGTTCATAATTTCTTTTCTTATTTTGTCCCCTTCTTAAATGTTGTCCAAAGCTCTTCCCTAAGCCCACATGCCTACATTGGCCCATGGTTGTCTGTAGAGGAAGCACTCAGCATCAATCTGGCCACTGTACCTCCCTCCATCCCCACCGTCCAGCTGAGCTCTCCAGACACCCAGGCTGAGCATGTAGATATGTTCCCTAGATATGCTTTAGCACAACGACAAATTTGGCAGCCCCCTCACACCCCACTCATCAGCAGCTACCTCCACTTCCTTCGTTGCTTCGTTAGCCGTCATATGCAATCGGCTTACTGGAGGTGTACAGTAAAGGAACATACATGCAGTAGAACCAAAAGCTCCTCTCAGGTTTGAGATCAAATTAGCTTCCTCTAGGTGTTTATTTTACCCACAAACAGCCATTTTGAAATGCTATTCTTCCATGCTGATCGAGCTGCTTCATGACAGCTGATTAACATTTGGTTGGAATAATTACCTGGAGGATAAGAACAGTAAATCTTATTTTTCTGGAGTCGGTAAAGTTAGGCTTTCCAAATGTTTGGTCCACTCCGTCATTTTCAATGTCACCACTCCGTTAAGCAGTGGTACTGCTTTTTTAAAAGTAGTAGTCTGAGATGTAACCCCCATTAGATCACCAAGACCTGTTTTCACTTGGGAACTGATGTCAAGTGCCATGTCCAGTAGACTATTCTTGAAAAATTCTTAAGCTCTCTGCTGCATACAGTTGATTGCGCAGAGCAAATCTGGCATGCAGAAGTTCCAAGTCCAAACTGTCAACTGTGTGTTTAGAAACGTCAAGACGTCTAAAGTATCTCTGTTGACCACATTTGTGTTTTAATCACACCACACTAAGTATGTGTTCACCGAGGCATCATTAAGGCTTATGCATGTATTCAAACTACTAACATTAACCGTATTTGTGCTTAATTTTAACTGAAAATGTTAAATGTCTAAGGTATCTGTTTCAGTTGAGACAGGATGTTAATTTTAGTACATGAACATGAAGCCTTAAGTTTGGCCTCCAACTTGCATTCCCTAGAGGTGCAGCACAAGTAGTTCACACGTAGCGTGGGTGTTGCTCATCTGCTAAAGCCATATCACTAATTTTTGTTTGTCCTCTAAATGTGCACAGTGAAAATGAACCACAGTTCTATGACCGTCACAGGGCCGCTATGCTGCATATAGACTTGAAATTTGTCCCCTCACTAGTTGAGAAACGGAATACAATGTCTTGACCAACAACTAGCTGCTCTTGAAGAATATTTTCGGAGAATCTTTGAGAAGAAAAGTATGGTGTGAATACAGGTTGCAACTAGTAAGATGTGGTCAACGATTTCTCTTGGGATGTATTCCATTACTCAACAAGCAAAGGAACAAATCCATGTCTTAAACTGTATAGCGGCTTGGAGACAGGAAATAGAACTCTACCCATATGCAGTATGTCCAACTCCTTCACATACTGCCACATTCGGCACCTTCCGAATGGAAAAACAGCCATTGATCCTTTACTAAAATCAACTATTGATTCATACTATTGAAAAAGGTAACTGGGTGAAAGCTAAGTATCTGAGCTAGTGTTGGATAGCAGCCTGGCTAAGACAGTGTTTCGGAGTTCGCAATGCCAGCAAAGCTGTTTGGAAGACACTTCAACAGGGAGGAGAGTGAGCTTGGCAAAACCTCTCAGAAGTCGATTGGTACCTCTAACCACGTCTAACTCTTACTGACCCTGCCCACCCCACCACTCCTCACCTTACCCCAACCCCAACCTCCCACAGTACCAGATCAACTTCAGATAGATTTGCTTCAGATCCTCTCCTTCTCTGATGTTTGGTGCAAGACTCTTGAAAAGTTGAAATAGAATTTGGAATGTTGGCCTTATGGGAAAGCTAAAAACCTCTAAACATTTGATAAAGCAACCTACAGCTTTGTTTCCGAAACATATTAAGTATCAACTGAATCTGTTGAAATATTGTGGTTACTAGTTGTGGCAACTGAATCAAACTTTTGTCCCACCTCATGGGCTGTTGGTCAACTCCACCTGTTGGAGCTTTACTGGGAAAAAAATCTTTTGAACATTCAAGTCAAACTAGGTCTACTTGTGACCATGTAGCCAGGTGGGACAAAAGTTTGGTTTGCTCACGTTAGAAATGTGTCTTCAGCTAATAGATTCACATTTGGTCATTCTTTTTTTATGACCATTTCTTTTAAAAATATATGGTTATATATGGTCATATTTACTTTATATTATCTTTTTTTTAGTTTTATTCATGTCGTATGTTTAGCAGTTTAAGTTTGGGATAGAAATGGCTCAATGATGTGAGTAGGGGATATTTTTAGCACAATTATGTACAGTATATTCTTTTTTTTTTCTTTTTTTGTGTTAAGCAGTAGCCTACAATACTACACTATACCCTTAGTCAGTCTAGAAAATAAACCCACCTGTTATATACCTGTTGTAAGCTCTTAGGTCTAGTCTGCATCCAGATTATGGATTGTCCAGTGTACTCATACTATACAGCACAATCATCTCCATCCACGTGTGGATAATTCAGTTACATGTCTTTCATTCATCCATGTTTGAATAGACGTATCAAAAGCTGAAAACACATTTTCAGGTTGAACATTTGATTGGATAAGTCTGACACCTGTCTGCTTACTTCCCCTCCATATCCCCCTCTTTCTCTGTCTTGTGTTCGACACCCTTCCCTTCCTCTCTCTTTCTCTTTCTCTCTCTCTCTCTGTCTCTTTCTTTCTCACAGGATCGACTCATGTATTCACTCCCACCTCCCTGCTGGACGCTCTCAAGAACATGAATAAACCAGACGAAGAACCAACAAGCTAAAATCCCTCCTCCTCGTTTCTCAGTTCTGTCTCTGTCCTCCCTACCCCCTACCTATGCCCAGCACCTTCATCCCTGTACTCCTATATTACTGTGTATGCATCTTGCTTGATGAAACAAAACAAAAAAACAAAAAGAACCAAAAAAATGACATTGGTTTAAAAAAAATAATATATATATATAGTAAATATATATATATGAAATATAGTATGTTGAAAATGAATAATTGCAAGTATTCTCATGTTTTACGATGGATGCAAATGATTTAAATGGGTTTAACTCTCAAGACACCGTTTAAAACTGGAAGTACCAAATGTAATATTGTATGCTATCAAACCTGCTAGAATGTGTCCAAGGTAGAGCCTTTGTTGGTTTGTTTCCCTTTAGTTGAACTGTTGGTGTGGTTTTTATGGCAGGGGATGGCGAGTGGGTGGTTGGGTGTTGGGAGGAGAGCCACTCAGGATGGAATAAATCATATCGCTGGAAGCTCTTGCTCTAATCGGCAGGCAGACCTGTTATCATTTAGAGTAGTGAGAAATGGACTCTACTATCTGGTCCTTATCGAGGCCGAGCCGCTGAGACAAAGAGAACTGATTGCCTCGGACAGTTGGTGTAGTTTTGAGCCAGTTGGTGTGACTCGCGAGAGCACTTTCGACTCAGAGCTACGGGGAGGAGGGCTGCTGTTGCATGGAAAAAGCAAACAAAAAAGCAAACAAACAAACAAACAAACGGCAGAGGCTCTGCAAGCCAGCTGACCCCAGCAGACCACAGGCCGTCCTTCCAGCTGACCAGAATGGGGGATCTTTGAACTTGCCACGTCCTCTCTTATGTTTCCGTTTCTTTTCCTCTTGGGAGACTTCACATTTAGTGTCGAAAAAGGCCACTGCTTGCTTGCGAAAAATGTTTAAAAGAATATACAAAAAGGGCCAGTCGTATTTCAGTATCGTATCCTGTCTGATTAAGTCTTTTCATTGGTTAGTAATAATGTTTAACCGGGCCATGCACTGAGTGGTGTGATGTTGTATGCCATTTGTTTGATGTTCTAGCGTCTCACTGTTGAGTGGTGATATTTCTGACTGTGAAGTAGTTTAAAAAACATTTCCTTATAAAAAAGAAGAAAAAAAGCCAATGTGAAGCCACTGTGTTAGTGATGTTTTAGCTGTAGTTGTAGTGGTAATCTGGGAATCAATAAATAATAGCTATATTTTGTTTAGTCTGTCTGTTAGTTCTCTCTTCTGGTGCAATGATAAACCTTCCACTGGTGAATGGCTTTGCAAAGAAACTTTTCCGCCCTTTTAAGATGTATATATATTTATTTTTCTGAATGATTTCTCTGTTTCCTTCCCTTCACTTCTGTTCTGGCAAAAAGGTTGTATATTGCACTATGCGTTTCCTGTGATGCAAACGCTTATTTAGTTGTATTTTTGTTTTTCTTACTTATGTTTACTCTTCATTTGTTGCTGTTGTATAGCGTTTACTGTGTCTCTTTGATTTATATCAAAATGATTTATCAGAGAAAATAATAATAAATGAGAACGTTAGTCCGTCCTAAACCTGTTCAACTTACTGGGATTCTATGTTTGCGAGTGTTGAAGCACAAACAAAAGTATACTTCGTGTGTACCAATGTACTAAGGCTGTCTAATAAATTGGCTTCCATTACCAAGGACACAGAATCATTGCATTTTTGCGCCAGATAAATCTAAGATTCACTATGGCCCTTTTTTTCTACTTTATTTTATTTGATAAACACATAGGAAATATAACAAATACATATGCCATACAAAAGGTGGAAGACATAAAAAAATAATAGGTTGGGGAATAGCGAAATCGTAGACATACATCAATGGCAGTCAAAAATAATATATATATAAAAAAATTAAATAATAATAATAATAGTAATAATAGTAGAATAGTAGAAGTGATAGTAAAACTCAGTTCAAAGTATCAGGAAAAAAACAATCATTTGCCTCCACCAAATAGTTAGGAAACTAGTAATTTGTTTACGTTTGCTCCATCTCCTACGGCAGACGGACTAATCAGCGAACAGATTTCAAACGACGCATTCAAGCGGGTAACATGCGTCACGGCCAAACAGTAGCGATTGGTTGAAGCCACAACCAAACAGTAGCAATTGGTTTTAAGTAGAAAGTATCTACCTACCAGTACCTGTAAGCAAACGAATCCAAATGGATAGAGATCAGACGCTATATGAAATGGAATGAAATAAGCAGCTGATACATCAGGCTATTGAGGTAGGGCCTAGATAGTAGAAGTGAGAGTTCTGCATTTTACCTCTAAAAATATGTCTTCTCACCACATCCTCTTTCCAGTGAAGGTAGGCTTGTTTTAGACAATCATAAAAAAAATGTATGTAGCAGCTGTAGACCACTGTTTGCCTATCAATACAAATACAATCCAATCCATGCCACTATCTATGCCACAATGCACAAATCACGTATCCTAATGGCACAAGGGGCATGGAAGGGGTTTGGAAAGGCACCTGCTCATACAAACTATGCAGATCGTAGGATGTCAAGATTGTCCTGGTACGTCAGATAAATGGTTGTACAAATTTGCAGGTAGAGCCAGTGAGTTTATTTTCGATACAGTTTACATTTTGTACAACTTGATGAAAGCACTAGTGATCTATCAAGTCTCAATGCTCCACCAACTCGGGCATCCTCATCTGCATACTAATCTAGGCTTTATATAGACTATATAATTATCTATATATCTATAAATCTATACATGTATCTATTTTAATCCTGATCATATGTTCTAGTGGTATAGTGAAGCAGACAAGATCATGTTTTGGGGGCGCTGTGGCTCAGCAGGCTTGTGTGCCGTACCATGAATCTGGGGACCCGGGTTTGAGTACGGCCCGGGGTCATCTCCCTATCTTACTCCCCACTCATTTCCTCTCAGTCTCCACTGTCCTATCTGAATAAAGGCAACAAAAAGCCCAAAAAATATCTTAAAAAGGTCATGTTTTTGCTGTACACTTCAGTCATATGGCCTCAAACACCAACTTCACGAGTGTTCTCAAGCAGGAAGAATTAAAGAAAAATGTGGAAAACACCTTTAATCATAGATTTGATCAGTTTTATATCTCATCTTACAGATAACATTCCTTTTTCAGAGGCTCAAAAAAAGAAAAAAAAACTGTATAAAAGTAAAAATTACATGACAATAAATTATTTCATTTACCATAGAAAATGCAATTACAAAACTACCTATTTATACAAAATGATCAACAACACAGCTGAGATCATGTTGAGTTTACAGTACCTTTGATTTGGAAAAGAGTAACATTAAAAATATTAAGGAAGACATTAAGAAAGAAAGCTTATGCATACACATAAAATAACATAATGTATATTTACTTCTAATAATTTTTTTTCCCATGACAGCATATTATAATACACATGACAAATTAATTTCAAAATTGAGATCTACTTAAGAATGCAATATGGACTGGTAGGAAAAAAACATCTAATTTTGTTGCATCACCACAATTATCAGATGTTACCAGATGTTGTTAAACAGATACAGATGAGCATAAACTTTGCTTATAAAAGGAGAGAAAAGTCCTGAGACAGAATAGTCTCGAGTAGCAATGTGCAATCTGGGAGTAGGAAGTAGCAAAATAAATGTACTATATTAAAATTCAACATTTACTGATCCACAGCTGGACTAATTCATTGGGACAACAGATACACAGTTGAAATGAAGTGTCAGTTTGATTCATCTGTGTTTTCTATTTTCTATTTCCTTTCAGCTACCTACCACACTTGATCTAACTACATCCTGTCACAGACAGGAGACCAGCTACTTACATCAGTATAGACTCTTCTTGAGGCCAGTGGGGGTGCAGAGGGTCGTACCACATGTACAAATCTACAATCCCTTTAAATGCTACAAGACCCTTCTGAGTTCCAACACATATTACAGATATGGAGTAAAAAATGTTACATATTCTGTGAATTTAGTATCCATAAATCTTGAGCACACTCACACAGTAAAGAGTTACCCCTGTGCTTCTTTTTGTGGAATACCAAGCTTTGACTTTGACATTTCCAACATAACTACAAGCATGCACTTAAAAGTTCTGTATAGCTGCCATGTTTTACATTCCTGAGAGCAATTTTTATGGGACTTCTTTTTACCCTGAAAGCTACATCATACATTTTGCAAAATGATAGAGGACCAGGTAACATCTCTGCCCCTACAACCTACAGTACAGCGGCCCACAGTCCACCACACGTGGGTTGTAGTGGCACTGTGCACTGCACTGCTCGCATACAGTGGTGACTGTCTGCCATTTCACAGCTCCAGGGAGAGAGAGAGAGAGAGAGAGAGAGAGAGAGAGAGAGAGAGAGAGAGACTCGTTCCCTCACTTATTCACAGGCCCTAAAACAGGACAGTCTATCTTTGCTCCACTGTAATCATGGAGTGCTAGACTTAATAATTAACATCTTCAGCTAGGAGATACCGGTAGTACCTCTTCAGGACTAATCTAATAAGCCCACTTCTTTCTTCCACTGTAAGAGCATAGCTTTGGGGCAAACATGGGCCCAGACTAAGGCCCATGACTGACCTGAGTCCAGTCAGTGCTCGTTCATATGATGGGGACTATCAATACAGTGCAGTGTTAACAGTCTACTTCAAGTAAGAACCCCTATGTGAGAAACTAATGGCTGTCAGAAGGCTTCTCACTGTCATGTTAAGAGTAATTCTAAACAAACAAACAAATAATTAAAAAAAATAAATGCTACAGTTTGCTACCACTGGCAAATGTTTAGTGATGTTTACATTGTTGCCTCAAAGTTCTTGCAGACCAGAGTTCCTCAGTTCCAGATAGATGAGACTCCTGTCCTTAGCTGCTCACATGCCCATTTCCACTGATCTGAGCACAGCCTCAGTACAGACAGGACTGGGAGAGCGCCCTCTGGTGGTGGAGGCCGGTATTAAGGGTGCGCACCATCCGCTTGGAGGAGCTCTTCATGTCGGCAGCGGCGATGATGGCTCGGTCGAGCGAGCTGCTCAGAGACCGTCCGTGACCGTCTCGCTCGCGGACACGGTCGGCTTTGCTGTGGCTCGGTCGTTTGGTTTCCACAGAGATGTGCGGCACGGGCACGGCTGCCTTCAGCTTGGGGCCGGGGTAGTAACTATGGGAGCGGACATGCAGACATGTACAGTATTAGGGCAGAAAACATCACGTGATACACCACTAACTTACAGGCACTGCATAAAGACACGGGTACTCAAATACAGGTTGGGCATCAAAGTTTGGTTGGAAACATCCATTTTCAGGGAGGTATATGATTAATCAAAGTTAACACAGTTTTGCTTCTGCATTGAGCAAAGACCTTAAGCAAGTCATTCAGCAGATCTGACTGTATTCCATTTAATTTCATCTCTGAGTTTTGCTTCTGTTCCTGTCCCTGCAAATGAAGTTCTTTGAGATTCAGAGTCTGAATTTTAAGGCCTAAAATCAATCAGATATTGTGCACGATCCAAATATGAAACCAAAATGATGATACACTGTGAAGTATTTTTCCACTGAAATTAGGCACACATTTGAGCTGGCCTCCTCCTCCTCCTGCTGCTGAGTCAATCTAATCTCATCTTGAGAAGTTCAGATAGGCCTGACAGCTTTCCACCACCACATGAGTCTGCATGTCAGTGTTTTCATCTACCAGTAAGTGTGTGTGTGTGTGTGTGTGTGTGTGTGTGTGTGTGTGTGTGTAAGAGTGTCAGTGTGTGTGAGTGTGAGATAGAGACTAGCACTCACAGCATGGACGGGTAAACTGGCACGCATTGGACCAGGGGCACGCTGCCCAGCACAGCGGCGGGCGGGGGTGCCAGGAACACACGCCCTGCGTCCCTGTGCGCCGAGGAGCTCTCTGGGCGAGGCTGTCTGGAGGATGGGCTGGGAATTCGCTCTGCCTGACCGTCTGGGTGGGGGTGGGGGTGGACAAGGGTGTGGGTGTGACACACTGATTAACAACACACTGGACAATAATAATAATAATAAACATTTCAGTTCCGATAAATTCCAAACCACCATTCAGTTGCCTCCTACAGGAAGACATCCGTTTTCGGTGTGCTAGATGTGGATGGTGTGCTAGATGTAAGTGACAAACTGAGCCGCCTTCCATGCGTTTTCCATCAATTTCCATACTTTGCTCCAAGACGGGGCCAACTCAAAATACAAATGTTCAATACCTCCCACCTCTGATATGCACTACTGGAATAAGTACACTTTTAAACTCAATAAGTGCGATCCAGTCAGGGCTGTGGGTGTGGAGAGCAGGAGGCCCTGCTGGAGGCTGACCTGTCTGGACAGCAGCGCTGCGGAGTCTGGCCTCTGAGGCTCCACACAGTGGGCAGCATGGGGAGACTGAGCCACTGAGACCATGCCCACTGGCACTCCTCTCTGGACCTGCTGTTCAAACACACGCACACGCACAGTATGCACGCACACACACACATACGCATACGCACACGCGCACACGCACACACACACGGCTATTATTATGAGAGTGTGAACTGGTGTGGGGAAAAAAGAAGAGAAGGAACACAGGGGTGGGACAGAAAGGACAGATAGAAAAGAAAAGGGAGGGATGAAAGTGAAGGGGAAAGTGAGAGAGAGAGAGAGAGAGAGAGGAAGGGAGATAACATCTAACTCTTCCCTCACCTGGCTGAGCTGTGCCCGGACTGGCACTGCGTCTTGAGGCACAGCCGTGGCACGCCGTGCCCACATTCCTTCTCTGGTTGGCGTCAACAGCGTCCTGAGCCATGACAGATGGCCTGAGGGAATGGCCTGATCACAAACGACACACCACGCCACACGGAGCGCCATCACACACTTCACACTTCACAGCAGTGTTCATTGCAGTCTCATGTACTGTAGCACACAACACTAGGAGCAACCTCAGACCTCTTCTCATCAGTGAACTATTAACTGAAATTTAAAGGAGAAGTTCGGTGTGAATCAATCCATAGCCCTGTTGTTAGAGGTCACTGAACACTGTCTGTAGCAAAAAGAACGAAAAAACATTGATGCAACATAGGCCGAGTTATAAACCAATAACTATTGTTAACTGAATGGGGCATAGTGAAATGAAACTGAAAGTAAGACACTATGCCCCATTCACTTAGTGTTAGTTGCCTGGTTCATTATTCGGTCTATGTTGTATCAAATTGTTTCGTTCTTTTTCCTATAAACAGCATTCAGTGACCTTGAATAACAGGGCTATGGATTGATTCACACTGGACTTCTCCTTTAAGTTACAATAATAGTATGCTATATACAGTATATACTGTGAAAAGATAATACATAGACATTCAGATAAAATAAAAAAATATGTGATCAAATCATCAATTTAAAATAAAAAATTCATACAGCTCTGGGCTCCTTTGCTGTCCCTTGTTGTCCGACTCGCTCTGGGTGTGGTTTTGGATGCTGGGGTACGTCTCACGGCGTGTTGCTTGAGCTCACCCTGGGCATGCTCAGAATCATCTGAGGCTGAAAAAGAAACAACCCCCGTTTATCCATCATCATCACAGTGTTTGTGAATGTATCGCACACAGTGCACACAGATGGAAATGCATTACTGTACAAGCAAGCACATATAAGTATATGGCACACAATCTGTGGGAAAGAGAAGAGAAACGCGCTGCGGTGTCTTTGAATAACTAGAGCGGCGGCGTGTGCAGCTCACAGTCTGGCCGAGGGCGGGGTGTAGACGTTGATCTGGGTCTGAGGACGGCTCTCTGGGTCCTCCTCTCCTCCCTTTTAGCCACGACCTCCACTTCCTCTTCCTCCTCCTCCTCCTCCTCTTCCTCCGTCACTGTGCCCGCCTCACCTCCGCGCCTCTCTCTTCTGCTGCTGCTGCTTGGCTTGCGTGCTCTAGCACAGGAACCAGAGAGCCATAAAGGGATTAGCAGCAGCTTTAAAAGAATTCACAAAGTTCATATGACGATATGATACGCTGATATCATGTGATGGAAAAAAGCAATTGCACTGCATATTTCACAATGGTCCAGTACTGTGTATCTACAGTATGTCGATATAACATTAGTAATAATTGATATGTATTCTATGCAACAAATAAAAACACACGATATGACCAAGAATGGATCTGTACCAAGAATGTGTATGCAAGAGTACATAGTACAATGTCTGCCTTTTCAGGACTTGTGTGTGTGTGGGGGGGTGTACCTGTACCTGTACCTATAAGGAGTGCTGTGTGCTGGGGGCCTGTGAGGGGGGGCTGGCTCAGAGTTGGAGGACAGAGGCACACGCAGGACCCCCTCCAGACACTCCTGCAGTCGGCTCACCTCTGCCTGCAGCGACTGGAGGGCCTCACTGCAGCGTGGACACACAGACGCACACATGCACGCACACACACATACACACACACACACACACACACACACACACAGGTTCATTACGAAAAGATAACCAGATAACAAGCTGCACCGACACACCCAGTGGAAACCACACATGCAGACCTGTGTTCAGGACAGCCATATTTAACTGACATGCTTTGGTTACTTTGGTTCATTACCGTGACGCAGTGCAAAACTGTACATGACACCTATTCAACAACATGCCCTGTGCGTACATTATGAAAACAAACACACACACACACTCACACACATATATACACACGCAGCATGCAGGTTCATCACACTAGAAGTATACCTCCAATCTAGACTCCATATAAATCAAGCGGTCATGTCTATCTGCAAGGGAATGAGGGCCACAAGAAAACAATTCAGAACACTGTGTGGTGACAAGAACTTACACAGAACACTCTGTGGTGACAAGAACTTACACAGAACACTCTGTGGTGACAAGAACTTACACAGAACACTCTGTGGTGACAAGAACTTACACAGAACACTCTGTGGTGACAATACAAACCCTCCACTCTCTGACATACTGTATATGAACAAGTCTCCTCACCTACACTACATACATGTCCACCTATGGGTACACCATCATTCCCATTCCCATTCCACAAAGGATAACGCCTACTTTGGGAAAGACGAATGACTAGACAGACACAATTATCATAGACTGAATCCTTGCGTCCTTTCTAGGGCCAAAGCCCTGAACCCCTTGATTGAACTGTAAGTCTGCGAGGCTCCAGGCCTTTGGGTTGGGGAGGAGATTAATTGGGGCTGAGCCCGAGAGAGCAGAACACTAAGAACAAGAACATTCATTTCATCAGACTCTTGATGGTCCAGATCGGATTCTTTCTCCCCCATAACAAAACCTCCTCTCGCACCGAGCCTTCCTCCTCCTCCCCTCCTCTTACTGCAGGAGAGTGACGGACATCTGGCTCAGGCTCAGGGGGCCGTCCTGAGGGGGCTCCAGAGGGGGGGGGGGGCACTAAATCAAACCAAACCCCCTTTTTCACGGCACTGGAGACAGTTTGGTTTTACTGCCGTCTCATTTTACCATCCTTTTCCTTCCTTCTTCTGTTTGTCGCCCCCCC
>JASCQY010000022.1:11009520-11020290 GCA_030264315.1 Sardinella tawilis
CCACCCCCCCGGGGGGGGGGGGGGTCACTGCCAGGCCGCGCACACACCGAAAATAGTGTCTTCTCTCTGGATGCCGCTTCCAGGGGATGGTGGGCAGTGTGGTTCTCAGCGGGGCTGTAATCAGCAGTGGAGCAGCACACAAAAGGGCTCGGCGGATGCGCGCCCACGCTTTGTGCCGAGGCGAGGCGGACAGCCACAGCTTCAGATGCAGAGCAGAAAGGGCTAAAAATAGCCAATGCTGGCGATATCAAACGACGGCCACACAAAGTGGCCAGCAGAAAAAGAGTGTGTGTGTGTGTGCGCGCGTGTGTGTGTGTGGAGTCTACAGCCGATGCACACTGAAAGCATGGAGTAGAGGGTCAGATGTGGAACTGGAATGGGGTCTAGTGGAGGCTGTGTGCTGAATGAATTTAAATTAAGTCACTCGTGTGAGCTTCAAATGCAAATATGCAAGCATACAGTCACACACACACATACAGTCACACGCACACATACAGTCACACACACACACACACACACGCACACACACGCACACATACACACACACACACACACACACACACATACACACACACGCGCACACACACTCACACACACACATGACTACATAGCTTCCCTCAGACAGGCACAAACACATATTCTTTCTCTTTCTCTCTCTCTCTCTCTCTGTCACACACACACACACACACGTGCAAATAAACAAACCTTGGCCTCCAAGCGCAGTCGGTCAATAGTGTTTTCTGCTGCAGCATATTTTGTCAGCAGTCTTTTGTAATCCTCCTGTTAAAAACAAAACAAACAAAAAAAAAAAACAAAGACAGTTAAACACAAATGAGAAGGAAAGTCTTAACTCTTCAATCCAATTTCCAGACAGCCTAATAAACATTCAATGTGGCCAACTGCTGTGCTACTGAAAGCATATTCCATCCAGTCTTCCACTGTACAGACTCAAGTTTAAACATTTCAAATCAAGATGAAAGGCTTCTTTCCAAGGTGTAATTTTCCTGCTTCATCACTGCCAACACCTTGAGGCCTTGTTTCATACTCAAATTGCAGTATGACACAACTTGGAATAAACTGAACAGTCCTTTGTGCGTGTTTGGGTGTGTCTGTATGTTGGCCTCTGCCCTATAATGCTAAGCAAACGAGACAACTTTTGAATTTTCCAAAGTAAACAGTTTAACGGTGAAGCAAAAGGAGACATGCTGGGCTTTTCAAAAAGAAGCTGAAACAGTCCTGGTTCCCATCATGCAGATCATACTTTTGCATTGTACTTTTGCACAAAAAAAAAAAAAAAATCGAAACAAAAAAATGGATTGATCGATCAATTTGATTGATGGATTGATACCTGCAGCTGCTGCATGAGTGCGGTGGCCTGCTGAGGGTCCCGGAAGCCCTCAGGCACCGTGAGGTTGAGGGGCCGTCGAGGGTCGTCCTCCTGGGGGTCCTTGTCCTCGCCGCCGCTCAGGAGCACTTCCCGGACAATGTCAGCGGGAGACTTGAAGACCATGGGGGGCTCCGGGGCCGTGCCCTCCTGCTGGATGACCCGCCTGCTCTTGGGGGGCGTGTAGCCCTTTTTGGGGAAGTTCACCCGAGGCGGGACTTTGGAGAAGTCGGGGGAGGGGTGGGTGAGCTTCCCTCGCCTGGTGAGAAGCAGACAAATCATTTGAGTCTATTGACAGGAGGAGTGAGGAGGGAACAAATACGATCCAGCGCTGAGAGGGCTGGCCAAGGACTGCATTGAGCCCAGCTCTGCCCAGCACTTTCTGGGGCTGTTTGCACTGGGACACATTCCAGGAGCTCTCAACCGAATTAAGTTTGGAAGCTCAGATTTTCTGCTCTGTCAATCAGTGAGTTTATGGCATTTATTTAAGTGATAACATTTACAAAAAGAACATTGTATTTTGCAGATCAGGAGAGAATAGCATAAATTATGTTGTCAAAGCTTATCCAAAATCTTTCATTTGTATTCTGAATTGCTCTCCTATGAATACTGTAAAATCTAAAAACAAAGGAAATTGCAAGCTTACCGTATCAGAAACCTATTATTAAACATTCACTATCAAGTTAGTGTTGATTCTACTAAGTCTAAACACACTGAGGAAAAAATACTGGGGGGAAAAACTACATCTAAAAGTTTTCAAAAGCTAGCTAGCAATGAATCAATCACATGAATGACACATGCACCGCTCTCCCACCTGGTGTGGCTAGTGCATGAGATTAGCCTAATTGCAGCAGCATGCTATACATTATGCTTGCTCAGTACATTTCTTCCATTAGTCAGGCTGGTGAAGAATGGAAATGGAAATCGCCAAAATGACAAACTTAGGCCTACCTGACGTCTGGGTTAGCAGCAGGGCTTGTGCGTGTGCTGTGGGCATCCCCCGGAGTCCTCCTCTCGCGATTGCTGCTCCTCGGACTCCTCTGATGAGTCCTGTCGGGAGAGGGCCTGGAAGGGGACTTCCTGTGTGCAGCCCTGGGGGCAGCAGCTGAGGACTGTGGGCTTTCCTGAGAATCAGTCTTGTTCCTCCGAGGAGATGGAGTCGGTCGAGGATGACATGCACTAGAGTCTGGGAGGCTCTCTGTACAGGAGGCTTCCGGAAATTTTTCTTCCTGAATCCCGGACAAGCCTACCAGATCCTCCATGCATAGTTGCGGAGGGTGAGACGAGGAGGAGATCTGAAGGGCTTTATGAGGAACAGGAGGTGGTGAGGGAGTTGAGGTATGAGAAGCGGAGCGTCTTGTGAAACCAGACATCTTGTGTCCTCTCAAGTCCCCAAAGGCGTGTGGGTAACACCCCTCTGTCTCCTCAGCACGGAGGTCTGGCCTCAGAGACCTGTCCTTTCGGCTCTTGCGATGAGACGACCTGCTAGATGATCTGGACGGTGATTCCCTGAGCTCAACCATAGTAAATGCTGCATCTGCAGACTCGGGGGTTCCCTGAATTGAACACTTGCTTTCTCTATGAGAGTTTGTTGGAAGGGCATGATCCTCTTGTACACTTGATGTACTAAGATCTGTTTCATACTCTGAGATGTTTGTCTGTCCAAGCATGAGTTCAGTCTTATGGACAGAATGGGAAGGCTGAGGGCTTCCCTGAAACTCTGGTTGATTTCTCCTGGGGGAGGGTGTTGGGGTCAGGTGATAACCTGTTTGCTCACCAAGCAGGTCTATCACGCTCCCTCCTTCAAGACTGCCCAGTCCATTAGCTCCACAGTGAATTCGTTTCGCCCTGGAATGTCGGAATGGTCTGACCTGAGGGGCTGGGCCATTCTGGAACTCCTCCCACTCAGATTCAGGAAGTTCATCCTCGGTCACATCCAGCTGACTGTTTCTCTGTGAAGGAGTCCGGTTCTGGTTCCGGTTCCGATTCCGGGTCTGATTCTGACTCACTCTTCTTACGTCTCCTTGACCCGCATCCCTAAGCCACTCCTCATCCTCAGTCCAGCTCTCCTGCAGGGCCACGCTGTCCTGCCGCCCCACAGACTCATCTCCCACTGTGAGGGAGAAAAAACATAAACAAACAAGACAAACAAAACAAACAAACAAAAGGTGAGTGATAAACCGAAAGAGATTACTAGACATGCAGAATAGAAGAGTCAAGCTTTGCTCTGCCAATAGTAACAGAGGGAATCATTCGGAATATCTCGGAATGGAATTATTCTCTATGTTCCAGTTTGCTTCCAAGGTTTTAAACTCACTCTGTGATGGAGTGTTTGTGTCGTCTCCAGCTGGGTCAGAGTCGAGGAGCTCGCTCAGCTGGAAGCTCACGTCCTGCATGGTCATGGGGGGACCCTCGTGCGGTTGCGGAGTCCCTGTGTCCCAGATGCCACTCTGCTCCTGCTCCTCGTCCCACTCCTCTTCCTCTCCCAAACTCGCCTCCTCTTCCTCAGCCACATCCCACTCTTGCCCTTCTTCCTGAGACTCCTGGGGACAAACACAGCATTTGCACAGTTTTAGTGTATTGTGTCTCATAGGGTCAGTCATACACACCCATTTCTTGAGTGGGATCTATAGTGACATGGCAGAGATCACTCAATGCCATCAATATGCAGTTCATTTGTTAAATATGCATGTTTATTTGTTCAATGTATGTACACATAATGTATTTAGAATAGTATAGTATTTAGGTTCAACCAGGTTGAATTTTGTATTTTGCTACAGTACTATGTCAGGGGGTTTCTCCCAAGGCTTCAGTTTCCCCAACATCATTTTCTAGCAATCAATTAGTGAACAGAAATCGAAGGCATAACCAATAGATTTAAAGTTCACACAAAGTACCCACACAGCACAGAGAACATATGCCTAAATGTATGCCTGTTGACTGTATCCAGACTCTGGATACAGACACAGTGAAAGAGGCTGATGCACAATTTAGGCCATCTTTCATATATACCCTTGTAATATTTCTTTGTGTAGATTTGAATGAAAAATAACAGTCCTAAAACAAAATATATGAAGTAAAGCTCTCACCCTCTCAAAGTAGGGGGACGAGCCCAGATCGTCCTCATCGGGACCCAGCTCATCTCCCGAGCCCAGCGTCGGCTCTTCCCCGTGGGCTTCCTCCAAGCCGATGATCCCCCGCTCATCCATTTGGCTCTGGAAGTTATCCTCCTCTCCTCCGTCTCCCCCGCAGCAGCTCAGCTCCGACCCCCCAGGGCTGGCAGGAGATGGAGACTCTGGGGCCGGGGTCCATTCCAGCTCCCCTGCAGTGGTGCTCCGCTTTCTCCTCTCCATGTGATCTCTTTTCGCTCTGCAGACTAATTTCAACACTCCTCCTCCCTAACCATACCTGTCTAACCCCCCTGCCCTCTGGTAGTCCTGCTGCCACGAGAGGCCCCAGCAGACGGGGCGAGAGGAAGAGTCATGGCTGAAGTTGTGTGTATATACTGGTCTGAGGAGTGGCGGAGTCTCAGGGGCCTGGGGAACGTCCACTCAAATGTCCGCTCGAAGCGGCAAGGGCCTGAGGGCACTTCTAGTGGAGAGACGGACCCTGTAAATGAGAATAATAGCCGTGAAGTGACACCGTCCGCCGGCGCTGCAGCTGTGCACCCATTAGTGTACTCATCATCATCGTCCTGTCCAAATGGAACGAGAGCTCCTGAGCGCTTGACGAATGAGATCTTGCGGCGTGACACGGCAATAATAACAAACACCATCCGACGGCTCGGAGGACAAAATGTTTATTCTCATCACCATAACTCAGTCAGCTGTTAATGAACAACCTGCCATGCCCTACTTCAGAGCGAATCTACGCCAATAGAAGCAAATCTGTCTAAATTACAATTTCAATCATCGCAACCGTCTCACAATTCAACCTGCCAAACATCTGGCATGGGCACACTGACATCCACATACAGTAATAGACGGTGTAAATAATACATTGGATATTGGACATTGAAGATTTGAAACTTCTCGCATACCTGCTGGCTTGGGCAAATGGACTGGGGTTTTGTATTGTTATGTATGTGTGCTATGTCAAAAAGGAACACGATGTCACAAAAACCTATCCTCTGTGACATTTGTAGAGTTGTTGTGTGTCTGGGGGGGGGGGTGTCAAACTCTTCTAGAACCCAGAATCTGCACTGCTGGATGGTTTCCGTGACAACCACAGAACAACAATGGCTGACACAGACAAGCCCAAGAGCTCAATGCAGCAATTTGCCACCATCCAATCAGCATTCATGGCACTGCCTAAGGGAGAGTGGAGGGAGGTTTAGACAAGGGCAAAAAAGGAACTTCTTTTCTGTGAAGCAGCAAAGGAAAAAGAATGCTGATGTGCTTGTCTTCTTCACGGATACTGGGAAAGTCACGCCAGGACTTGAGAGGCACAGCAGACCGACAACAGCCTACTCTTGAATGCATAAAGATACACCTACTGACTTTGGAGTCCCCTGTCAGCCAAATGTGTCTCTGCATCAAAGCAATGGGATTTCTGTGAAGTGTCACAACTTATGCCTACCATTCAGTTTTTCAACAAGCGTATAGTGTGTGTGTGTGTGTGTGTGTGTGTGTGTGTGTATGTGGTGTTGAGTATGGGCAAGACGCTGGCATGATCCACAGTAACAATGTAAAAACTGCAGAGTTGTGTAGTCTGCAGATTTTGTGGTGAGGCCTATGTCAGTAGTGACAGATTTGGGTCTCTTGTTCCGAGTCTTCACCCCCCTCATAGGCCACCTAAAATCTCCTCTCCAACCCATCCAACCAATGTGCTTAGCACTGCATGATTTACTACACTTTCTTTACTTAAGCAACCCCATCCTAATATCTACAGTATAGACATCCTTGTCTATAAATCCAAACAATGGGCAATAAAGATGCCAGTAGTGACATTAAGACAGAAGGACATTGACCCCCTGAAATGTCCACACGTTCTTTTTCGGGACTATAGAAAACAAGGGTGATTTTCAAAGGCAGTGAAGGGCAGACTTATTGTCCTACTCGCCTAATTACTCGTTTGGAAAGGTCGGCCTAAACAGGGGGAGACTCTGACAAAGACCAGCACCCCGGCTTACCAAAAGCAGATTAGTGGACAGAGCTGAGACTAATCGGAGATGCGGATGCATCACCAACATACAATACAAACACACACACACACACACAAAGACTTTGTAACTTGTTCGAGAGAACAAATGGCACTCTCACTCGGTGGCTGTAAGACCAACAGCCCTTCCCTAATGGCAAATGCAGAGATGCGGCTGCTATCAAAGATAGCATGGATTAAGAGAAAGGACCTCTTCTTACATAAGATACTCAGATCTATTAAGTAACTATAAACATGTCATTTTAAAAAGGCTAGACTACTTGCTTGACTGTGACTTTGACTGTGATGCTGTAAGTCTTCCATGCATCCACTCTGAACAAGATTAGTTCCAAATACTGAAAGCCTATAGCATGAAATCTGTGAGGAATTATGTCTCTAATTTAATTTGGGTGACACTTTTATTCAACCAATTTAAGTCAGGATTGATAACAAAGCCTACAGTTATTTATGGCAATTTTGGTTCCAATGAGTAATTCATAAGATTAGGTGCGTGCTGCACATTTTAAGTGGCTGGATTGGAGTGTACTGTAGGCCTACGGTACCATATTCCAGGAGTAGCTACGATCCCAAAGTCCCAAAGATGATATTCACAGAGTGGTGATTCTAAGCCCACCAGCACAGCCTAATCCAACGCCATTACAATCATGTCCAGGCTGCACAGCACATGTAGGCCATCATAAGCACTCACCCTCTACCCCGTTAGCGCCGATTTATCTCCGCTTTTGCTGACGTCCAGGCGGCCTCTGCAGGGGCCCAATTCTTCCGCAGGTGCAGGGGATTTCCTGACGAAGCAACGCCATGCAGGGCACATCGAGAAGTCAGCACCCACTCACAGAATGAGAAAGAGACACGCACGCACACACACACACACACACACACACACACTTCCAGTGTCTATCACCGCCCACATCTTAGGGCCGGACGCTAATCCCCAGAGTGCAATGCAGCCGGTGCGCGTCTCGGAGTCGGGCTAATTAAACGCCCGCCCTCCCGTGGCTCCCAGGAACTCCCTGGCTGTCAGATACACTAACTGCACTCTGATTCCCCCTCCCACACACACACCCCAGCTAGAGGTTGGTGGTCTCCCCAGAGCCAAAATGGCTGTGAGGAATGCACGACTCTTGGATAGACTGGTGAGGTATGTACAAGCTGCGTATCCGAGGGCTGTTAGGGCATATAATCTTCTTAGGACACTAGGGACAGATAAGGTAAGGTCAGACTCACTGAAACACAGACAGGGCTGCTATGGGTACTACACACACATGTGATATGGAATACTGCAGAAAACCTGCTGCAGTGCAATACAACCTAACCAGTTCTGGAGTAACTATTGCCCAAGTACACTACAGGCATAGTCATTGTTGCTTGATGGCCACTGTGACATTCCATTTTTTTCCTATTGCTTTAGCCAAAGATTCTAAACTCTCTGCTTTAGCCTACTCATTCGTCTGGGTAAAAAGTTTGCTTTGAAATTGAGGCACAAAACATGTATTTTTATTTTTCATTACATTATTACTTATGTAATGTAAAAAAGAGTGAGGTATGATGATTTCATGACTTCTCCATTATGGGTAACACAGTAACAGTATGAGTAACACACCAGAGATTTACTTTTGTCAAAGAAGAGACATAGGCTACTTCCTTGACTTTACAGTTGAAAAACTAGCAAACCTACCAGTGCCTCTCTCTCAAATGTTGCGATACACAAAAATTAAAGAAATATTTTTAAAATGTGTAAATCATCTGCCCAGACGACCTAGGCCTAAACTTGAAGAATATTTGAAAGCACTTAGCCTGCTAGTAAATTAGTAGGCCTAATGCGCTAGTCTCTTAAATGCCAAACGTGTGATAATTGAATAGGAAAAGTAATCGTCTGCTGTTAACAGATTGAAGATTGTCCTGCAACATAAAACGTTTTACCACTAACGTTACGTAATTTATGTTAAGTACACCTTTACAGTTTGCCGAATAACCTGTATGATGTGCCCTTTAAATTGATATGCCTGGTGCTTGTCAAGTTATTAACATCTTTCAGTAAGTTGATGTTACATTGTTGGAAAGATAACATCTTGGTAACAACAACTAGGGCATCCCCAGATGCTGGTTATACTGTAAATCTCAGCTCTTAACATGAAGTCAAAAAGGACGACTATGGTTAACGTTAGCCACCTAGCTAACACGAAATCACAGTAGTGTCTTCCAATAAGTTAAACATCACAACCATAGCAAGCAAAAATTCATAACTTTCAAAACACATTCCAGCTTCCCAGATAAATAATAAAGTATTGCTTACATTACCATTTAAGACTTCACATCAGAGTCTTTACTGTATGTGCAAGATCACAGTGATGGTCCCACGGTTGCCTTGTGAACCGTACACAAACTAACCTAACGATAACGTTAGCTGCCCATGTCACCAAGCGACAGGCAGGCGCAGCACGTCTCAGTCGCACAGCCTTCACTTTCTCCTATTTCGGAACTTAAACTTGCCCCTTCAGTTTAAAATACTAGCTGCTACGTGAATACATTACATCTCCTAATCGCATTTGTTGACATTTTAACAATCCTTGAACAATTGCTACAGTTTAATAAACTACTAATTTAAATAAAAACTAACCTGTTGATTCCGTCGTAGCTTTGTCTTGATGTGCAGCCGCCGCCTCCTCCTCCTCCTTCTACTAACGTTACTAGGTTTCTTGTTACTTGACTTCTTGCCAACACCAACACCAACACCAACAGTGTTCGTCTTGCTCTGAGAGTTCAAATTTCCACATATTTTCTCCCCGTGATAATCGATGTCAATATCTTGCACTCTTTTCTCGAAATAAACGTAATATGGTAATTTTAAATAACGTACAGCCACTTTTGTCCAAACGAACGGCATGAGAGTGGTACTGATTTTGGGGCGGGTGAAATTTTTCATAAAATAAACACGACGCTTCGAACTCGATCACGATTGGCTTATTCGCAGTTGTGGGCAGGATTAATACCACATTGACGTCGACTACCTAGACCAAAAGATTTCAAGTTCCACACTAGACTTCTATGCATTGCTACTTGATTGCCGTATGAAATATAGAATTAATTTACACCTACTCTACATGCAAATAGATAAATATGGATGAAATGTAGGCCTAAGAAATTCTTGTCACAATTTATCTAGTTTTTACCTTCTGCCACTAGATGGCTGCCTGATTCAATTTTGGTGGTCTACTATGGTGTTGATAGACTGAGACCACTGACCACTAGATGGAGGTGGTAGATCAAGAACCTCCAACTGTGTGAAACATTTTATGAGCTATGCATGCAGCTAATTGTACATTGACATCAATTTCCAGTATTTTTCAGTGGATTAGGATGTAGGCTATGTGGATGTGGATGATTATGAGCATAAACTGACTGAGGCATGCCTAATGCTGATGGGATCATGTGGATATCGCACAAAGTTGTTATTGGAGAGGTTATTACGACCCTAGGTCTGCCATAGGTGATTTGATGAGGATCATGCATAGCCTTCACCAGGGGTAGCACCTGTTAACACTGTTGGTTTCCATCACTCAATCACAGAACACTGCTGGTGTCCCAGGAGGGAGACATCACAATGTGAAGAGTCTAAAGAAGAGTTCCATGCTGAGGATCTCAAATGATCGTGATCTCCCTTTTGCAATTTTTTTTTTTTTTGCAAACAGCCATCAGAGTAGGCCTAAATAACATAGCCTACATTTTAACAGGCAAAATATTGTAATAATAAAAGTAATATGCAGTAGTTACCTAATCATTTAGTAACATTACGTTAGGCCTAATGAGAATTTTCCTATTTTCCAAGTACCTATCCAAGGCCCCTTGGGGGACCTTCTTTGAAAAGTAGTGGTCTACTAGCCTAGTTATAATGTTGAGGGGGAGACCGGGGCTGGGTGTCTCACGGGTTGGTTGTCACATTGCTTATTTCAGACACACTATGTGGTGCTGTGATACAATTTTGATATCAAACTGTAGTCTTTGATGTTTTACTAATTTTGCAATTGCAACTTTGCTGAGCAGATACAAAACTTTGAGGTGAAGAGACCATTTTTAATTTTCATGGGTCTGAGTAAATTTTCATGCTGCTGTTGTTTTTGTATTAGGAGTCATTCAAAAACAAAACACTCTTTAAAAAGCCAAAAGTAGTAGCTTTATTTTGAGTCATCTTTTAGGTATCAGATTTAAGCCATGTGGCAGCTACCTTA
>JASCQY010000022.1:11120394-11133967 GCA_030264315.1 Sardinella tawilis
GTGTGTTTTTGTGTGTGTGTTTTTTGGGGGGCGGGGGGGCATTGCACATGGCAAGTGTCCCAAAACCTGTCCTTCACTGGCCATTAGCCAACAAGGTTCCATTTCAACCCTCACTAATTAGATTCTGACGGTTGTTAAGTCCTCATTACAACAAAAAAAAGACTGTTTCCAATGAGCAACAGTTTTAAAAAAAAAAACACTTGGGAGAGACTTTTCAAAAACTTGAATGTGAGGACTGCTTGCATAAGAGCAAACTTGGACCTGATGTTCCTTCTAATCGAGGGCCTGTAACTGTCTGCAAGCATCATGTAACTGTCTGCAAGACCTCGACGTCTGTTTGGCTTTTCACAAAAGACTCGGGGAGAGAAATGAAATAAGCTCAAGTCTAATCAATAAATCATCAAAGCCTCTGTCTGCAGAGGACAGGACCAAGTCCACGCATTTCTCTGACCTTATTTGCACGCGGCCTTGCGGCTTAAACGATTCGCTCCTGGGTCGTCTTAACCATAATCCTGCGCTAACCGGTGAGGACCTCCTCTATCTAACTGAGTTAAGGCAGACATTTCATCATATTAAGGGGGGAGGGAGGATGGGGGTTGGAATTAATCCCGACAGGCGCCGCTGGGTGGAGGCCCAGCGCTGTTGGCAGAAACACCTGCAGAGGCCTGGTTAAGATTATACCCCCCCCCCGTAGGCAGATAGAGGCAAAGAGGCTGGAGCCCAAACTTCAGCACGCAAACAGAGCCATTTATGAAACACCTCCAACTGTGTCACTCAGGCAGAGAGAGAGAGGCAGAGAGAGAGAGAGAGAGACAGAGAGAGAGAGAGAGAGAGAGAGAGAGAGAGAGAGAGAGAGAGACTCTAAAATCCAGGACAGCAAACCACAGACTTCAAACCACCCTTAGAGGTGCCACAAAGAAGGATCCTGATGAATTCAACTCAACACTGAAACAGGCTTGCGCTTGTGGAAAAACAAATCCTTTTTTTTCACTGATTATTTAAGCCTTTGTTGATCATGCCTAGCACCTTTCATTTCTGCTCCGATTATTCAAAGCTCTATGTTTCTTTTTCATGATGCGCGCACATAAAATACCCGTCTGAGTACTTCACAGGAACACACAGCCTTTAATCCCCTCCTTACCATTAGAGCTAATATCACACACACATCTCAACAGCACAGCAGCAATGGGCACTAAAGCATAACACACACAAACACACACACACACACACACACACACACACAAACACGCACACACACACACACACACACACACACACATTGAGAGATACTCACGCGGTCTCGGTCTTGCCTCCCTGCAGCCACTGCTTGAGCAGATACTCGTAGTAGCTATCGGCGCGGGCGCCCAGCGTGTAGACGCCGCGGTGGGTGAACTTGCCGCTGTTGGTGTTGATGAACATGGGCACCAGACCGTCATGCTTCCCCTCCAGCTTATGCACCCGACTCATCACCTCGTCCACCGCCACCTACAGGCCCAACAGAGAACACAGAGAGAGAGAGAGAGAGAGAGAGAGAGAGAGAGAGAGAGAGAGAGAGAAAGAGAGAGACAGAGAGAGACAGAGAGAGGCAGAGAAAGGGAGAGGGAGGGGGCAAACTATGAGTCTGACCTCATGAACTACTGTTTGATTTGCTGTTCAAAAATAGCTTGGACCATAGATAAGAGACACACACACACACACACACACACACACACACACACACACACACACACATACAGAGAGAGCACAGAACTTTAACACATAATACATTTTGTTTTTAATAAGTTTTTGGGGAGATTTCCAAAGTAAGTGCCTGTCTGCCTCACACACAAGAACTTCCACTCATAGTTACTGCTGCTTGATAGAGAAGGACACTTGAATGTTATCATTTTGTTCCTCTGTGCACAGTGTGGGAAATAGATTGGCTTCACCACAAGGGGTTGGAGATATTCCTGCCTGTGTGTGTGTGTGTGTGTGTGTGCTTGAATGCGAGAGTGTGTGTGGTATGGGAACAAATTCACAATGCACCTTGGCAGTCAAATAATCTAATTTAAAAGACAAAATTGGTTTTCAAGATCGTCCTTTGTATTTGAAACCCATTAAACTGAACTGCCTACCCCTTGAGAGAGTGTAATGGTTTCAGCAGTTTCTAACAGATAATTGATTTTAGCCTAAGAGTACTCTGCGACTTCATGATGGAAAGAGAGTCTGGCATTTTAACATGGGCTGTATGTAGCATATTTTGTCACTCTTCAAATTGAGCAGCAAAAATAGTCAATGAACTCAGCAAAAGTTGTAAAGAAAAGAAGTAAATCTGGAAGAAGATTTAAGACAGAGGAGGTGAGGACACTCCTAGTGGGCATACCTGGTACTGCGGGTCGTTAGTGAGGCGGCTGAGCTCGCGGAACTCCAGCTGGATGCTGGTTACCTCGGCAACGGTGCTGTCGGTGGTCCAGCGGGGTGGGCGGGCGGTGCCTTTGCCAATGTTTACATCCGAGAAGGGGATTTTCGACGGGGTTTTGAAGGCAGGCATAAGCCGGGCTCCGATGTCTTTCTGCGGGAGGATGGCAGAAGCAGAGGAGCGCAGCGTTAGGAAGAAACAAGACATCTTTCCGGAACATTTCCATCTGCATTCATGCATGCAGCAGAGCCTTTCATCCACGGCGACTTACAAGTGAGGAGCAGCGCGAGTGTGTTGTGTGAAATGGGCCAATGGAGTTACAGCAGGAGGAGAAATGGGCCAATGGGGCTACAGCAGCAGGAGAAATGGGCCAATGGGGCTACAGCAACGGGACAGCTGCCCATGAGCTGTCATGTTGGAGCTAAGTGAAACCACTTGGGCTTGACTCTGACTCTGACCTCACCCTGCCACGTCAGAAATCTGTGTGTATGTGTGTGTGTATGGGGGGGGGGGGGTATTTGAACACACTCTTTTTTGAGTCTATGCTCATGTTACCTGTACTGGTATGTAGGTTACCAACTCACAGCTTTGTCTAGAAACAGCTCGTCTCCTGTCAGGTGGTAGGTGCTGAGCAGGCCTCCCAGGATGCGGATGGTGGTTTCAAAGAGATTCACATCCACATTCTTGTTGAATGACAGCTCCTCTTTCACCCAGTTCTTTGCCTCCTCAAACTCTGACAGAAAAAAGAGACCGAGAGAGAGAGAGAGAGAGAGGGAGAGGGAGAGAGAGAGAGAGAGAGAGGGAGAGGGAGAGGGAGAAACAGAGAGATGATAACAAATGAGGTGTTCATATAATATTCATTACTTCTCCAAGAATCCAAGAATCCCTGCTCTAAATAGGAGCCTGTGCAGCCAGCAAGCTTTCGGGCGCTTTATATTGGATAGCCATTCCATGATCAAGGTCAGGTCAGAGGTGTCATGTTCCTTACCCTCTTTGAGGCCAAGGATCCACATGGTGTCCAGGGCGTCGATGAGGGTGAGGCCCAGGCCGAACCACTCCCCAAAGGTCTTGCTGATGGGCTTCAGCTCGTCGTGGCCCCAGGCAAACTCCTTATAGCCCTTCCATGCATGCCTGAAGGCCTCCCGCACCGCCTCCACACGCTCCTCTGGACTGAGGGACGCTGCTGATGCACACACATACATACACATAAACACACACACACACACACACACACACACACACACAAACACAAACACATTAACACATACACACAGTCACTCAGTATGGCTAGGGGTAGATGAGCTGATATGGATTATGATCTCAGTAGACTAACATGTGTCTAGTGCAGGCATTAGGCATCTCCCACACGGCTTCATCCCACAATGACCCACAGTGGAAAGTGTCTGGGAATCATCAACTGCCTCTGCTCTCGCTTACATGGAGCTCAATTGCAAAACCAGACTTCTTGCAGAATTGTCATTAATTTGTTTTTTGCAGCTATCCAAAATAAGAACTGTCAGACCTCAGTCTCTGAAGGTCCACTCAAAATCAGTACAATATTCTGCAATACTCCAATTTGTCTAGTTGAATAACAATAGCCTGAGCAGACAGCCAGTCTGAAGTCTCCTTGGGAACACAATAACTAGAACAACCTTCAGGTCAACATTGTGTGTGTGTGTGTGTGTGTGTGTGTGAGTGTGTGTGTGCGTGTGTGTGTCTTGGTCTCTGTGCCTGTGTGTGTGTTGTCAGTGAGAGAGCAGTGGAGCGCTGGAGCTGGAAGTCACCTGCGGGCAGAGGAGCTGCGTCTCCAGGCTTAGCAGGCCCAGCTGCTCCTTCCTTCTCCTGCACAGAGGGAGGGGGGTCTGTGGACTGCTCTGCTTCAATCACCGTACCCCTCCAGCTGAGAATACAAGATGCGCACACACACACACACACACACAGACATACACACACACACAGACACGTGCAAATAAACACAGGCTCATATTTTTACAAGCTAGCCTATGTCTCAATACACACTTCCACCACCACACACACACTCATACACACACTCACTCTTAACACACAAGCTTATAACTCCCCTCATTTGCCAAAATGAGCGATAAACATTTAAGAGGAGGAATAAACAACTGCAGCTCGGAGGAGAGATCTACAGAGCCAGCCACCGTTTTAAGACGTGCTTCGTCTTGGCATCATTTCAGCTGGTCTTAAGAGAAGTTCGAGCTCTTTAAAATCAATTTCTGATTTGGCTTTGTAGAGATCCTTGTGACTACAACAGTCCATTACTCAGTCTGCAATGGCTCCTGAGGCAGCTTTCACATGGCAAGATTGCCATCAGCCTCAGGAATAAGACAGGCACAGGCATATGCCTTTAACAATGTCCTAATGGACGAAAGATAGAGCTGTGCACTTCAAGCAGACCATCAATGAAAATGGAGGTCCATCCATTTAACGCATCAGATTTTTACATCTTTCAGGAAGAGGGATTTCATAACTCCTCTTCATCCTTTTTTTTTGTGATTCTTACTGGCCTGAGAAATGAGTTCCTTAAAGTGGCTTTTTAAAATTTGCATTCCAGACTCTTTTAATATTATTGTAGGTCTGGTTACCAAGCATTAGTAGAAAAGGCTGTCATTGTGTTCTATCTTGTTAGAACAGATGCATTGAAAAACGCACTTACATCAGATTACATCAACATCAGCGAGAACAAAATCTTGACAAATTAACTTAAATCACAGGAAACCACAAGCCTGTCTCTGCACAACAGTTAAAATGAACATGGTAACGAGTATCTGGATGACACGGGGGAGACGTCCTCTTGCGAAGCCGTCATAAAATTTTATACTGTTTTAAAATTCCAAAACTAGAGCTGGGCCCATCTGAAGTGGAATGCCATTATCTACAGTATACGCAATTTCATGAATTTCCATTTCAGTTGTGCACCTCGGCCAGTACACAGTCACAAATCATCTGGTCTAACCGGTTGGTCCTTCTTCTCAAACAAACTCATGCTTTTTAAGGTTGGCTACTTTTAGGACGGGAGCGAGGTGTAAGGTGAGAAGTCCAACACACCTGATTAGAGCCTTCTCTCCTTTCTTTTCCTCTTCTGGTGCTCCCTCGTTCCTCTCTGCTGGTTCCTGTTTCTCCTTCGCCTGTGGCTCGGTTGCATTGCCTCGCCTCTGGAGAACAGGTGGGCCCCGTTTGTTTGGAAGTGGCTTCTTCTGCTAAGAGAGGCGGGCCAATGGGATTTAGTACTAAACCAGCAAGTAGCTAGAGGCTAACGACAGATTTCCTATTATTGTATTATAATTGTTTATTTGAATAGGGACAAATACAAAAACAGAGATATCTGAAACAGCCATCTGATGCATGCATTATGGTGTTTCTAGCCAAAGCTAATTCACAACACTTGTCCCCAGTTGGGCTTATGATTAAAAAACAAACAGAACAGAAAAAAAACAAAACAAAAAAAGGGCAAATTTAATGTCATAAAACTATAACTAGAAAAGGATGAAAATAAACAGATATAGCAGACATGGCCAGGGATGGATTTCAAATAATATGGATGATCAGATATGGAGCATCTTCATAAAAGTTGCCAACTTTTCATTCAACTTACTTACATTTCATATATGCTTTCATGACAATTCAGCTCAAGAATACGCACATTTGCGTGTGCTTCCATCAGTGTATCAATGCAAAACCTCCGACCCCAATAGACAGACACAAGCCTAGTTAACCTAGTATTTCTATGTCAAAATAAAGCTCCTTGGATCCTTGGATCATGTGTTCTGACTTGATCAAATCACAACAATTTGTCTATTGAGGTTTAAAGTTCCCCAGGGAAAATCAAATGTTGCCAACTATCACTGGGAATGTGCCTGAACAAAACCTCTTCAGAAAGCAACCCAGAAACATTGCTACCTGCAGCAACATTGCTTTGCCAAGCCCATCAGCTTTTTTCACAGATTCAGTCAACCAAAACAAGCACGTCCTGAAACATCCATTTTTCAGGATCCACTCTTTATTAAGAACTGAACTTTAAAGCAGATTTCTGTGCTTGTTCACCTTTAATCAACCTGGACAGTACAGAACAGGAAATATAAACAGGAGAGAGAGAGAGAGAGAGAAAGAAAGAAAGAAAGAGAGAGAGACAGAAATGGCCTCAAATCAGAATGGAACCAGTATCCCTGTGTTTATGATACAAATTGACGCCTTAGCCAACTGCCCCACGGTTATGAACACCTCTACTCTACTACAAATCATTACTATTCTGACATCCATCCCAGGCAAACTGACAACAAAGTTCGAGGACAGAGAGTGATGCTGACCATCTCTGGAGGTTTAGGTAGGATGGGGACGTTTGGCCTCTGCAGCTCTGGGACGACCTCCTTGGCCACCACCTCAGGCACGTGCTCAGGGTTGACCTTGGGCATGGCCCCCGGTGGGATGGGCCGGATGCCTTTGATGTCCTCAGTGTTCCACTCGTCCTCTGCTGAGTGGTCAGACAGCCCTGCGGTCAGGAGAGGCCACAGACATAAATTAATCAGACAAAGAGCGAGACAGTAGTCAGCAGGTTCGGCCTAGGACATTACATTATCATTTATCATTGGGAGTGCTACAGTAAATATGGAATGGACCAATCAAAGAAGTCCACAGAGGCCTAAGATTGATAATAAAAAGGCAATGGTACCAATTACGTCATAAAAGAAAAAGCTTGGGGTGGGATAAAAAGGATCTCCACCGGCTACAGGATTGGGTAGATGTCCTGGATCTTTGTTCCTGTTCTGCTGTGGGTCGTGCTCTGTGTGTGTGTGTGTGTGTGTGTGTGTGTTTTAGAGGGATGAGGCCTTACCTCTCCAATGCTGACTCAGGCTGGGGAACGAGATGATGCCACAGGCCAGCAACAGGGCAAGCAGGAAGAGGATCAGACTGCGCTGCATCCGAGAGAGCTGCTTCCATTTCTACACACAGAAGCATACATGTACATATCAATTCACTATGTACTGAACATCAGCAAGCACACACACACACACACACACACACACGCACACGCACACACACACACGCAAGCACACACGCACGCACACACGCACTCACGCACGCACACACGCACGCACACACGCGCACACACGCACACACAAGTTTGAACTCTTAAAGTGCTTATAGTACATGACATTTTGGACATGCCAAAATCTAACAAAGCTTTGAGATCTTCAGCAAGAATATCTGTGTGCTTTTTTGAGGCTAAAACTATTAGCCACAATCATGTTCAGGAGACAAAAAAGGCTGCCGTAAACTAACATAGCTGCAACCTGAGCCCTTATGTACCCTTCATAGTGCACACTGTCTTCCCTTATCCAGCTATTTGACATACTGTAACTGAATGTCATCACTTGAATGCACCATGCCAGACTAAAGGTCAAGGACCTCAGACACCCATTCAACTGTCTGTTGTATTACTTATAAATGGGTGCATCATAAAACATATAGAAAATAGAGTCTCACTGCATCTTTTGGGCAATGAAACAATTCTACTGGTCAGTTACTGAGTGCACAATCCTGTAGGACTGAAGCAGCATTTATATCGCTGACTTCTAAGAGAGGAAATCTCTATTGTGCTTCTACAGCAAACTTGAAAGACAGACCTTGCTCTTGTTGCGATCTCTGGAAGCCTTGAGCTGGCTTTTAAAACTCTGCTGTCTGCCAAACGGCTTTCCAGCAAGGCTTTTGACCTCCTCGAGCTTGCAAACGGTGCCAGAAGGTTATATGCCATTGGGCCACTACTATTTCAAGAGAGGAGGCAGCCCAAGAGCAAATTAAAACAAAGCACTGGTGTAATACTCCAGGAAAAAGCTAACTGCCCAACTGTCATTGGCTACTGTAAACACATAAAACACACAAACAAATGCTGCAATTAAGCCACATTTGTTTTTCCTGACACTGATTTTCTACTTCCACTTTGTATTCAGCTTCAGCAAGTCTTACCCTCCAGCAGGACTGCCTTCTCCATTGTTTCCCGTTGGTATAATTATGGCTGTACTGGTCACGCAAGGTCAGCGCGACGTAGTCCTTTCTCATTGGAGAGTACATCCCTCTGGCCAGGCAGGTAGCCTAACTCAGAAAATAAACAAAGACACACGCAGGGAAAATATAAGGCATGATTTCTATAACAACTACACAGTCTGTAAACCTTAGCAAAATGAGTGCCTTTTTAATATACCATAGAGACTCCCTGCGTCAATAAGAAGCCGCACATGTGTCACAGCTTGTAATAACTGCGTCTGAGCGGAGCGGATACAAAGTTATTACTGTCCCGAGACAATGCTTACAGGGTAGGTTCACGGTCAGGGTCTCTCGTTAGGCAACAATCTGAGCTCAGACAGGCGTACCTGCTGCGCAATGTGCAGTCAAGACAGGTACTATGGCACATCAAACAGTTTAATTGCACTTGCATTTATATATGCATAATCTCAATTTCTTTTAAAACATGTTACAATGGGCAAGCATTTAGTGAAAGTGACAGTGTAAGCTAGCTATTTGCTATTATTAGCTTGCTAGCTAATGGTTGACCTACCTTTTTCTTCCAAGTGAACGCTTCAGGATCGCGGCAGCATTATAATATGTTAACGGCAGATTATAACCAACTGAACAGGGCTTTCGTGAAACTGCAGATACTCCTGAATCGGTGATAAACAATCTCTCAGGCTCGCTCGCTAGCTGCACACTCACCACCACCACACACCTCGTGTAGCTTGCTTTGCTGACGTTAACCTTACTGTGCCACAGCAGCCAAAACAACGTTCATAGAAGATTTTCTTCTCTGATTAAAGGGTAGACATATTGATGGAGCCCGTCATATGTTCTCTGGAAATCTATTTCAGTGGTCAGGCAATGCAGTTCGATGGGCTAAACGTATGACAGATCACTCCCAACCACATGACTATCTGGATCAGCTGATGTCACTAGTAATCTTGCGTCGCGACTGAACGTAGCCTACAGTACACGTGGGCGTGTTGTATGAGAATGAATGCATTCATTATCAGGCAGATAACCAACTCTGCATGGTATTTCACACCCCAAGAAAAAATATATACGAATAGTTAAGTGCACACTAACCACAAAACATGCCGTAGCTATGGTTTTAATTTACACCCGTAAAATATGTGGATGAATGTCATAAGATCTACAGAAAGATGAAAATGCCTTGGGAACCTGAATTTCAAGTTTTTGCTGCCTTTCCTTTCCTAGGCCTACTGTGGCAGAAAAGAAACAGACGCTCTCTCGGGCACATTTTAACAGAGAAAAAAATCCACAATTAATAAGGTTTTAATTTCAGTATGGTCTAGAATAGACTGGAAGACTCCATTAATCTATAAGGGTTCACAAGGTTATGAAAAAATAGATGTCTCCAAACGTTTTAAAACTGATGACCAGCATATAATTTATTTTATCTGTGTATAAATTAGGACACTGTCACCTCAAATTACAATACAAAGTACATTGAAAACAGCAAGTCTTTTACTGCAAATAGGGTAGCACCAATAATGGGTCTCACACAGGTCAACCACAGTAACAAACCAAACTAAGCACTTGGCACACAATTATCTTCATAGTGTAGCCTATAATATTGGAGCAGTGTCACTTTTATTGGTGCAGGCTGACCTTTAGGTTCCGTTAAATTCTGTTATTAAAATGTTATTAATAGAAAAGAATTCCCTAAATTAGGCTTTACCAACCTAAGTAGCAATTTTGTTGTTCTGTTCAGACAAATTCCAATTAGGCCTATTAAGTTTTACATAACCTCACTGCACCTCAGGAGCAAAATATCCATTCTTGTGGTTTGATGTGGTAGTAGCCTATAGAAAGGTCATAGTCACAGAGGTTACACATTACTGGGGAAAAATCTATTAATACATCACAACTAAACATTAGGCTGGAAGAAAATCAATATTAACATACCCTGCACAATGAGACCCAAAATGTTAAGCAGGACATACGCTGGAAGTGCTCCCTGAGACTGGTGGTACCTGAACTGGTGTGGTTTCATTATATAGATCATGCATGCAAATCTTGAGGAAAAGCTTGTACATGTTGTTTATTTGGCCCCAATATCGTATCCCCAGTACTATCTGGAGGTGAGATGCACTGTACAAAGGCGAGTGTGAAGCATCTCCCTAAAGAGTCCTTTGTAGCACCATTGTGTTACCAAATATTGCAGTACACATCAAGAATCTCCACTTGGTCCAGTTAACAATAAGACTGTACCAAACTTTAGGAACACAGATTATATTTACTGTATCGGTTCTTGGTCGGTTACAAAGTCAGAATTGTATAATTTCTGTAACCGACATTCCTTTTCTCTTAGAGACAATATGCCAAACCTTGATATTCTCATGCTCTTAGTGAAGTCATCTTTGATCAACAGAGACTTTGAGAGATTTAAGAAAAGGGTGGAAAGCCTTTTAACTTTAAGCCCCTTGGGGTCCCAGTTCAGATTTCTTTCACCTTTTCTTTGGCTTAAGAGTCAGGCAAGATTTCCTTTAGCTTTTTCTCTTTTCTTTTTCCTTGGGTGTTTTCTTCCTAAGAAAGTTGTCCATGGTTTTGGATACACAAAGTTATTCATTTTGCAATGACCTTTTCAAAACAGAACTTTTTTAATAAATCTGATCTGTTGTACTTGAATATTTGGACTAAGTAGCCTATATACAAAGGTGTGTTCCATAGTTAATATGCTAAATATAATCTTAGCATAGTTGACAATTGGAAGTGAAATTCTAAGAAGTGATGGGACTCTCTCTCTTCCGTAAGCCCAGTGCTTTAATTCCAACATAGAGCTACAGTGATTATTCACCATTGTTATGGGATTTTAGCTTGTTTTCTTCTAAAACAGGTCACTGAAATGGTGGACTGTATTTCTTTTTGCTTCAATGTTTCCGCTTTACTTTATGTGAGATCATTCCGGGGAAAGAGAAAGTCTGTAGCCTACATAATGCTACTAATACACAGATAATACACAAACTGGGAATAACAATTGGAATCAAAATATATAAATTATTAATTGAAGTATAAAAAGTCTCTGTAAACAAAAAACTGACCAAAAAAAAACAAAACAAAACAATGCTCTACACAGGATGAGCTTGCATCCAAAGGCCTACAAATGTATTCCCCCACGGCGAGTTGACATCAGAAAATAACCATGAGGTCAAGTTCATTGGAGCTCCATCAAAGAAGAGTGAAAGAGAGAGAGAGAGAGAGAGAGAGAGAGAGAGGGAGGGAGGGAAAGGGCATCCATGTACTCTTCTCTATCTCCATTCTCCCTCTGGCTGCCATCTCTGCAGGATGGAGGCGCGCAGGAAGGCGGAGCGGAGAGAAACCTCCCCGCTCACTCCCTTCCCTGTCAGACAGTCCCGTGGTCTCTAGCTGAAGCACACGGGGCCGATGGTGAAACCAAACTCCTGCGTGAGGTCTCCGCCGTGGGACGACACGGCCACGTCCCGGAGAGGAAGGAGGTCCAGGTCCTCCTCGAACTGCAGCACAGACTCACGTGGGGCAGGGTCCTCTTCCAAAGCAGGCTGATCCGGCCGATAAACAGATGAATGCAACAGACAACAAATGCAGAATCTCAGTGTCATTCACTAAGCATTATGCATTACATATCATGATGTGCCGTTTGTGTGGGCATCATATAAACCTGCTCTCCTTTTCAATACTTCTTCAGACATGCCTTCAGTGCACATCCATTACAGTGGTCTCATGCATGCTACTGCAGTATGGGTGAGGCGGGTGTGAAAGGTAGAAGAAAAACAGGGGAAAGAATAGGACAAAAGCAACCGGGCTGCATACCACACAGTCTTGTATAGTTGCTTGGTAGCTCTGTTTGGGCGTGTCTGTCAGGAACCTGGCCTCGCGGCGACTGGGTCCCAGTCTGTGGCCAGGCGGGCAGGAGAACGTCACCCTCTGCTCGACCCAGTGGCTGTGGAGTCGGAGGAAACGCATCTGGACCACACTGGCAGCCGGGTACTCGATCTGGCAGAGACGGAGGTGGAGGTGGAGGGGAGGGGAGGGGAGGGGAGAGGATTTGGGGAGACAGCAGAGCGGAAAGGTTTCAGGCCACAGAAAAGACAGCAGAGTGGGGAGGGTTCAGACCACACGGGAATAGAGTTTTTTATCTATTCATGAGGCACCAGCTGCGATTCTTCGGCTGGCTGTGTGGTATGAGCACAGTGAGGTGACATGCAGCCTAAGCTGCGAATAATGTACTGCTGGCACAGACAGGTGTCCTGTCCAGACCAAATGCCTACTCGCAAAACCACAGTTCTGTATTAATTATAGAATTGCAATAAATGTCAAATCATAGAAAATGGGACATTTAATATTAATATAATATAATACTGTGTATATTGCAATAGTCATTCTATGCAACTGTACTGTATGTGAAATGTTTGTGGAGGGGAAAGCGGTGGAGGTGTGTGGCTGACTGAGTGCACACACAGCCAGGTGCAGAGAAGGGGACTATCTACCTGAAAGCCCCTGGATAGAGAACTCAGCCACTGGAAAGAGTCTGCCTTGGCCTCCTGCAGCCAGGCTTTGGTGGGCAGCTGGTAAGAAGAGAGGAGAAGAGAAGAGAGGGGGAAAAGTCTCTGAGTCTCTGGCATTTTTTTGCAGGATTTTACAATTGTGAAGCTCAGGCTATACTTGGCCACTGCCATAACGGGTCTCTTTCTTTGCCTGATGAATCTGAGTGCTCCTTTCTAATGTTACTGTCTGCAAAGTTGCTATAGTGAGGTCACGAGTCAGGCGTGTATGATTGGCTTCTCTGCTGTTTATGTAACACCGGCAAACTGATACAGGAGTCCAGTCACTATAAAGTTGTCACGATTAAGTTGTCCTGGTTGTCACTATGATGCATATGTGAGCATTTATTGTAACACTTAAGTTATAGGACAGGTTAGTTTCTTTTACACTTAAAGTCGTGTTTTCTGATCTTTTATGATGAAATACAACAGTTAAGATAAAAATGAGAACAATGCCTCTGTTCTGAGAACCGAAAAAAAAACCAATCCTTTAATGTTGAGATGTAGACTGTCCTGGGATTTTGCTCTGTTTGGCTAACCCTGACCACTGCCGTGTTACCTGAGGGTCTCTGGGATGCAAGCAGGTCTGAGCTCCCTT
>JASCQY010000022.1:11162249-11179612 GCA_030264315.1 Sardinella tawilis
CACACACACACACACACACACACACACACACACACACACACACACACACACACACACACACACACACACACACTCGAAGACTCGAACTCGAAGACAAAGTACAGTGGGAAGCTGCTTTCAATTATTTGGCAATGTGTTGCATCTACTTTGCTTCTTAGATGTCTCAAAGTGGAAAATGTGATATGGAATGGTTTGAGGAGGATGTGCCAGGGAAGGAGAGGGAGGACGAGGGAGGAATGGGACAGCACAGAGATACCAGTGAGAGGGTGGGGCCAGGGGAGGATAGTTTCTCTGATGGATGGGACCTCTGTTGACACCGAGAAGCACTATTTTCGGGTGGGGGAGAAAATTCTGACTGGCTTATGGATCCGACCTCTGACCCCCGGGAGGCCAGACGGCAGGATCTGATGACCCTGAGAGCTCTCCAGCAGACTGAGACAGGACAGCCCCAAAAGCCATGAATCAGTTCAAAGCTACTGGGTAACAAATAGCCCATTACTTAATAACAGAGAGACAGCGAGACAGACAGACAGACAGACAGACAGACAGACAGACAGACAGACAGCATAGAAAGGAGATCAGGAAGGCCATAGTCTCCATTTCCATCTTTATTCAATCAGAAGCTCTCTCAGATTACATAAACGGCATCTGCTGCACACAGTACTGTATGTGTACACCAGAGTGTGTCTGTAATGTATGTGTGACCTGTGAGTGTTCTCTGCATGTATCTATCCTGCTGCACATAGACCTGATGTAAACGGCCCCTGGGAAAGGCCCTGAGCACTGTGTAAGCAGCTGGTCCTCCCTGATCGATCAATAATGACAAGTAGACCCAACCCCGTGAACTGGGTTAGCTCCCCGTATGTCCATGTTGTTTACCTTTGTGCAGCGTCTCCCTCACTGACATTTGAGTGATTGAGTGAAACTGCAACTGCAGGTTGTGCAGTCATATACCTCAGTAGCAGGAGGAGGCTGAAAACTCTTCACTTTATAATCAGCATTTAACAATGGACAAACTACAAGCTAATTCATGTGCTACAACCAGCATTTCCAAACAGCAAACTTCAAACCCAATTTATAAATGGTAACCTGGGAAAATGTATCAGTGCTTATGGTCAGCAGGGTCAAAGGGTTAAGGCTTACCCGAAATGCTGCCCAGTCCTCCTCAGTATTCCTCCATAGGTAAAAGGTGGGCAGGCCTGGAGGACCTGGTGGTCCTGGACTGCCTCGTCGGCCCTGTTGCCCCTCTGGTCCGGGAGGACCCTGTGGAGGTGACAAACAACAGGTCACACATGGTTAAATCCCAGGGCTCTGCATCAGACAGATCTTGGATAGAGGTGTTCCACCGATAGGTGATAGAAAAAACAGAATGCATTGATCTGTCTGTTAAATGCACAAATGACGAACACATTTCTAGGAAGATATACGTAGGCGACAGTAAAACTAGTTAGGAATACCGATACCGGTATGTGCGCTTGAAAATGTTCCAGCAATAATAACACATAACAGCACATAAATCACACTTGTGAGTCCAACAACTTCCATGACCCCAGTTGTATGCAAATCTGTGCGGCTACTGAATGAGCTTCCCGTCAGCAGAGCAGCCTGTGCTTTGACAGATTATAAACAGACCAGGGAGGTCAGCAAAGGTCAACAAAGGTCGGGGGTGGGGGGGGTGGGGGGGAGCAGAGGCGTGCATATGAACTTTTTTTGTAAACTTCAGCAGTATGACACAGTGCCCGTGGAGCACTTGAGTTTTCTCTTCATTCACTAAGGCCGCAAGGGTAAAGTGGGGTGGGGAGAAGTCTGTAAATCTACCAAGGGGTCAAAATGACCATCTCTGTTTACAAGCACAGGTTACTCTGCAGTAAATCTGGTCCTGAAAACGGCCGTTAAGTTGTTAAAGGGGTTGATGATGCTTACCCTGCTCCCCTTGAAGCCGAGATGGCCTTCGGGTCCTGGAAATCCCTGCAGGGTGACAGACAGACGTGGTGAAAAATCATTATGAGTCCCCTACTACTGCCATACTGCCAAGCAGTATAACATACACACACAATGCAAAATATAACAGCAACATACAGTAACACCCTCATAGTGCCACTGCTAACATGTAAACACACTTTCCACGTCAAACACACATTTTGTTGTCTTTAGCAAACTGCTATTTATTCTGCTAAAGGATAAGCAATAATAGCACAGTCTCTTTTTCATTATCTATCCGACTTATTTTTTTAAATGATTAATATGTGCAATTTTCATTACGTTAATGTCTGTATAATATCTGAATGACTGATATTGAGACATGTAGAGGTTGAGCCAAGAGCAAAGTTGGTATCTACGTACTATCTTGGGTATCTATGGCTACAGTATTATAAGGCCACTGGGATGACTACTGGACATTCAACTGCTTCAAACATCTTAGGAAGTTCAGACAGAGTCATAATGTTCATGACGCTGTAAATCTGAGGTTGATCCTTCATGTAATCTGCTTGCCTGAAACTGCAGTAATTGTGCACCGGCTTGGGGTAAACGAGCCACTCTTCTCTTTTAAAGCTTTTGCAGGATCAATAACATGCATGACGACATGGCAGTTCGGGAAATGTGATATCGAGTCATAAAACTGACTGCCATTCATCTGGCAGCTGATGTATTTCTGAGACCAGAGGAACCTGAATCAACCTGTACTGCTGACGGTGGAGCAGGCAGAAAACTACAGTCCCAAACCTGTGAGTTTAGCCATGTACAGAAGACTGCTAAATTATCACATTTCAAAGGCTAATACTGTACATCATTATTCCAGCCTGACAAGCCAGACTACAGCATTGAAATGCATAGATTGTCTATAACCGACAGACTGGGATCAATCCAAGCAGGGACAGAATCATCGATTGTCTTTCAAACCTTTTCTGAACGCAATAGGTAGCCTGACAAGCCACCACTATGTCCAGCGACTCTCAAAAGCTGGATTGGTCTATCCAAATTTGGGAGAACTAAATCCCTATGGCTTGTTTTTAGATGTACCTGCGTAGCAAAACAATTTGCTACCGCTATGGGTACCTCTAGATTTCTAGGCTATCATGATGTTATTCATAATCATTAAACTGTTGTAAATGCTTTTGTGTCTGAAGGCTGTTGTCTGCTGTCTGAGGCCTGTCACATCATAGCTGCTAGGACGCCTCCAGCATCAGCACTTGTGGAATCGATCAAGGGCTAAAAATGGTCGGAAAGATGTTTTCACTCAGAAAAACATCAGCCTATTGTTGTTGTAAAAGATTAACGGTATTTTATGCAAGACGCTGGCACAAAAGTGAACACAGCACACCAACCTCGGTGCCAGCATTCAATGGGAAACAGGACTCCTCTATGCACAAGTGTGCAGGTGCTCTCAGGCTTTGAGGCACACGTGCTCTACAGGTCGCCGGCTGGCGGCTCTCTTCAACAGCGCCCATAGGAGCGAGAGGCCCAGGAATGCTCGCATTCTACTATACCAAGAGTTTCAAAAGAAAAAAAAAAGACATTTCCTAGACCGGCCAATGAAAGGGGAAAAAAGCGACGATGGGCAAAAGGAAACAGATGCTGGTTGGAAGATGAGTCAAATAAATGCTGCAGATGGACAAATTGAAGTTGAGGTGAGATGAAAGGAACATTTGCTAAGACACAGAGCAAATGAAAAGAGGTTTGAGTAGTCCTGAGAGTTCTATCTCGAGCACGGGAGAGGACATCTGCGGGCCTGGGACTACTTTGCTTGGGTAAAAAAGCTACAGGGATTCGTACAGGGGAAAACAAATTCTTTAACGAGGCAGGTTACAATTGTATCCTGATGACTCCATTAGCATGCCTTGGCCTGTGCATGGCATATTACTGGAGTCAGCTGGGCTAACTGGTCGGCTGTAAGACGGCGTTCGCATAAGATACGCATTCCCATCTCCCAAAAGTAGCGCCAACTCAAACACAGATGCCCACAGGCACACAGCACACATTACACACATTTCACCTGTTTCACATGGAGGGCAGGAAAGCATGGAATGCGTGTATCTGTGCACAACTGCATACACTGTGTAGAGAAGATGTGTTTCTGACAGCGAGGCTACACCGGGTGTGTTATTGAAGCATTCCAATCATGCTGCGTATGTTGAAACTAATTAGCTTCCACTGCAATCAATGTAACTGGCTACACCAGATGCGTGAGCACTGTGCACATGTCAAAAAAAAAAAAATAGACCGGTCTTCTAAAACTGTGTTTCTGTGCCGTGACTGGAGTGCTTCAGTAACACGCTCCACGGAGCCTCCCTGTATGAGTTTTCCGTTTGCCGTGTCTATGTACAGTACATGTGGCCTATTCATGTGTCCACATGCTCTATGGATGGGCTGGTAGGATAGAGAGAGACAGGAAACGGTGCACAATAAGGCTGCAGAGATGGGCAGATCTGATGGTCCATCATGCACCCAGCACAGAGGGGACCGGGGAGCAGAACTGGGGCATGTGGAGTCTGTGCGGAACCTGTTTGGAGAGACGCTCTTGCGACGCTCTTTCCCAGGACTGAGTCCACGGAGGGACCGTGTCCACTGCTTGCCTCCAGATGTGCCAGCTGCTGATGGGCCTGCTCTGGTTCTGAGAGGGGCGGCCCGATAACTTGAGGGAAACGGCCTCCTCATTGGCCGGGCCAAACTAACGAAGCACAAATTTAGCGAAATGAGCTCGAAGTTTGGAGTAAACAATAGATGGATGCTTTGTTTTGTTCTTTCTTAGCTTTAAGTTGGTGTGAATTATGTGCAGCCCTCAAAGACTTCAAAGCAAGGACCCTTTCCAATCAGCTAATAAGGACGGGTCTGTCTGGTCCATAGTAACAATACCATCCACTAACGAAGGCCGCTGTGTGAGACATGCGCTAATGTTTGTGTGCATGTCAAACAGGATGTGGGCTAGGCATGTCATTTCGATTAGGCATTAACAACATTTCTCCCCCTCACTAAACAGAGAACAGATCCCACCATTGAAATCATGAGCATGTTCTTTTCTTGCCAGAGGAGAAAAAAAATATTTGCAAAAGATGTGACGGAGGCATTGTCATCACAAGGCATCAGAACAACCCTGGCAAATCATACAAGATGACAATAAACACTGTGACATTCTCTAACAATCTTCAACGTTGAGTTCAGTGGAACAGCGGTGCAGACCTTGTTTTGTAATCTTAACAAACAGTAAGTCAGAATAATGATTCTGAAACGAACATACTGTAGATGTAAATGTACAACAAACTTGTGTGGTGCAAAGGAGAGACTGTTGGTAAACTGTTAGAGAGAAAGAGACTCACTGAGCGTCCTGGGGGTCCCATGTATCCTTTGGGGCCTTTCTGAAGCCTGAATCTCCTTCCGTCTGAGTAGGTCACCAGGTCCCCATCCCTGGATATGACGTAGGCCTTACCAGGGGCCTCGCTGGAGCCCTTGTGTCTGGGTGTGCTGGCACCCTCCGCGATCCTGCCGGTGGCAGGGACGGTAGTGGGTGAACCGGGCTTGGTCTTGCGTGTGGGCTTTGAGCTGAGGGTATAGTCCGGTGGGTCAATGTCCTCCTTCAACCGGTTGGCATCGGCATCGTCAGGCCCTGGCCGAGGCCTTCCATTGGCTGAGACCACGGGGCGCTTCTTCTTGGGTCTGCTCAGGTCCAGGTCAATTATATTATCCACTGGCTTTGTGGACGTGCTTCCCCCATCTGCTTTCTTCTTGCTCGTGGTGATGTTCTCGTCCAGACGCTTGGAGGACGGGTCCGGCTTGCCCTGGCCGCTGCCCTTCGGCCGACGCGGGGGTGTGTTCGTGCTCGCCGGGGAGCCGGGTTTGGGTCTCAGGGTGTCCACCAGGTCAGTGTCCTCGTCCACCTCAAACACGTCCCCCCGACCAACCAGACTGGGCTGCCTGGTGTTGGTGGACACGGTGCCATCACCACGCAAGGCCTCTGCACGCCGGAATGCATTCTGGGGAAATAGAGGGAAAGAGGAATAGAGAAAAAGGATTGAACTGTTATGCCCGGATTAAAACGGGTTCAGCATCAGGACCATGCCTGGTTGAGAACACCTCACTGTGATACAGGCAGGCCTCCTTGTGCAAAGCACTGCATGGAAATGAGACTCTGGGTTGGTTATTTCCATAATCTCTTTAGGGTGAAATTTAAACAATTTCACAGAAACAATTTGGGGAAAATATTCTTTTCTTATCTAAAAGCAACATGTTTTTCTCATTTCTGGAGTCCCACAGCCAATACAGGAACAGAGAGCCAGTTGCATAGACTCCCAAAATGATTCAGTGTGATGGCCTCCCGTATGGGCTCGCTGAAAGTCTGTGAGAGAGTCAGTCTGTATGTATGAAACATTCTACCTCCTGTTATGTTCCCCCCATGTTTTGGCTCCATCTCCTGCACTGTCAGTTTAAGCTGATGCTTCGGTCATTTCCAAGTCAACATTTTGATGGAAAGCAGATGAGCGTGTCAGAATGAGGTTTTGTCAGAGACAGCCAATTATCTCAGCAAAGCCTTATTTCCCCATGAACAAACCACTCTCCTTGCCTTAGATCCATCATGTTGTTATGGTGTAAAAAAAAAAAGGGGAACGTCCCATTAAAAAGGAATGGACAGAACATCTTAGTAGTGGGAGGTCTATTTACATAAAAAGTGATGGCAATAAAGGAGAGGAAAAAATGTCAAGAGAGTCGAGGAAGATTCGAACCTAAGCAAAAAAGGTCTTAAGAGTTCCAAACAGTAAATAATGAGTGATAGATTATGGTCATTTTGCAAATACTGTATGAGGGTTTGTATGTGAGCACTGGAAGGTCTTAAATGAGTTGCAGACATACAGTACAGCGCTGATCAGCTGGCTCGCACGGTGGACCTGCCAATGGTATTGAGGAGATAAAGCCCCCCAGACATCAGTCATTCTACCTTTTTCCCACTAGGTGGCCACCACAGAGAGAAACCCAGACCAGAACACCAGACACCTACAGTAAGCAGCCTCTGCGGTCATGTCAAATTCCAAATGCCAACACTGTACTCAAACCTTTTCTCGCTGCCTTCAGGACTTTCAGGTGTCTCCTGTAATTTATCCACTAAAACATTAAGGTCTAAAGGTGTGAGAGGCATCTGCAGCCTGCACCGGAGTTCTGGCCAACATGTGTCTGGCTTGAGAGCCAGACGAGTTATCTCCAATCCAGTCTTCAAAATAATAATAATAATTTCCAATATTACAGCAACACTAAGCAACCAACTAAGCCCCACTAGTTGAGGTATCAATGCATCAGGCAATTAGTTTGGCCGTCATCTACAGATCAATTTTGGACGTAAAGGACAGATAAATATGTTATTCCTCCCAGGTATCCAGGATATGCATTATGCTTGTCAATCCAAAAATGGCTGACACATGCTGCTGGTATTGGTCTGGTCTGCAGAAAAGGCAAACTAAACAAGTGGAGGTCCACAGTGACACTGGGTGTTATTGGGGGCCGGCTAATGGACCCCTGGAATGTGCTTCTGGGGAGGACAGTGAGGAATGCGGTGGGAGGTTAAATGAGAGTGAGGTGCCCTTCAAGTGCCCTGGCGCTGGAGAGTCATCATGTCAAATGGCCTCCAGTGCAAAAGGCCAAAAAACATCTCGCTCACACACACATTCATAATACACACACACGCACACACACATACATAATACACACACACACACACACACGCACATACATAATACTGTACACACACACACACACACACACACACAATAATTGCAAATCCACCCTCACACTAATTTCAATATTCGCAAAACACATACATTCAGTACACACACACACACACACACACACACATCAAGAAAGAACCTCCACACTCCCAAACTCACCCAAAGTGCACAGGCTTAAAAAGGCGGCGACTGTGGGTCCGTAAATCTATCTTGGAGACACAGGTATGTATCAGGGCAATTTCAAACTGGCTGTGTCTTGCCAGCGGAGGAAGGCAAAACATGTTTTTGCACTACATTGTTGGACACACGCGACGCAGTTCATTTTCAGATGGAGAGACTACAATTAACATGGATATCCCTGCCAAGCGACATGAATACTTAACGTTATATGTTGTGCACCACAAAAATATGTAGGAATGAAAAGTTTGCATGTGAACGCTAAAGGTTTGTAAAGAGAGGCTCTTTTGTGCATACTGTATACTATCCATAAACGTGTACATTCAGGACATTTACACTGTGTTATCCTACTGGAACATAGTCAACTGTGGTTTTGCAGAAATAAAAACACGATACATTTTTGCTTGACAGGGATGCATGCAGGACGGCTGTGATTTTTTTTCCCCCTTCGCCATTGTAGAGAATCATCAGTGGAGTGAGCTGGCATAGTCACGCCAGAGAGGAACTCAAAAGGATGAGCAAGCCAGCACGGGCGGCCAGAACAAGATCCAACGCAGCCACACACACACACACACACACACACACACACACACACACACAGGATACTTGGACCAAACACTCCCATGCTCTGTACTAAGTGGGGCTTGTCAGCAACTTGTTGCTATGGCTCTGTTTCTTCCCATCCATACTCATGTAGACTCAGAGGGGGTGGTGTGGGGAGGCAGCAGACAAAACAACTGCTTCGCACTGTAGCTGTTGTGGCCCACAAAAGAAGGCCATTTTATTGGGGGCTTTCCATTACATAAAATGCCTTAGGCATGTGCAACAGCCAGTGGACTGTCACTGGCCACGCTGTCTTCCAGCAGTAACAGACCATGGTGCTTTTGCTGGATGTTTGTGCACGTGCAAGAGGCCTTTGGTAAATTCAGCCCTGAAATGGACTATTTCACATGACCAGTGTGCGAAGCAAGGACTTCCATGTGTGGAACTCATGCGATGGCAGCAACAAAGCCCATGCAAAGAAAACACTGAGTGCGCCAAGGCAATCTGGTCATTTTACTACAGTTAGCTCTTGTGGAACTGCATGACAAACCGGTTTGATTCATCATTGGCCAACAATGTTCACTCTGACATTAGATCATAAAGGGGCATTTAAGAAAAAAAAAAGAAAAAGAAAACGAATACAGATCAACAGCTGACAACAACTTACATGCAGTGTAAATATGACACATTTGTAGTAGATTAAACCATAGTAAACCATACTCTAAGACACTTGATGACGACAAAACCAGAGATCAAACAAAATGAAGAATAAATTAATGGCCAAAATATAGCCTGTCAGATATAAATGTTTGTTGGGGGGGGGGGTCCTGAAGAGTAACGACCAATAAACTTATGAGGTACGACACATTTGCAACATGGTACTTGCAAACATAAACAATAATTTAGGCCGGACCCAAAAAACGATTGACTGTCTCAAGAGAAACCACAACCACCATGACCCTTATCTGCTCTCAAAGGCAAAACCACAAATGGGTTCCACAGGGACCAGGGGGTAATTATGGACACACACATTAGAGCACATTCATGCACAAGCCAAAAATCACACACACACAATGACAATGCCAACATTTCCCCCAGCACACTCTAATCAACTCATAATTGGCGTTTAACTGAATCCACTCTAAATAACACAATGAATAAAAACATTTTACATGATTTTAAATGTGCATGCTCTTGCTTAGATATCCGCTTTGTGAAACTTGACTGAAGAGATTCATATGAAACAAAGTCCCATATTCATCCCAAAGTAAAAAGTCTGCATTATGATATGGAAGATATTAAAATAACTAAAAATAAACACTTATGTTTGAGTAGGCTACTTATCAGGTTTGACCACAAGATATCCTTACACAGGCTGAGACACATCCTTACTTGAGGGTCCTGTGCTGCAACATATACTGTGTGTGTAAAGAAACCTTGTATCAGATATCACATTTCCGACAGCAGGTTGGCAACCGCTCAAGCACTGCTTCTCTCCTCTCCCTCACTGCACCATGATGACAGACTCACGGAATCCAGTTGAAAATTGAGCCTGAACTAAACCTAAAGCCATTTTTGTCATGGCTCTGCCTATGGAGAATTTAATAGCCCTGGTGAAGGTATAGGTCAGCGTAAAAATACTGTACTACAACACTGTGCATCATTTTAAAGAGGAATAATACACCCTTATTTCCACGAGCATGAGCATGGCTCAACTGATACAGCGACAGCATAGATGGGTTAAAGCCTTAAACATGCCCTGACAACGTGCAGTGATGAGAGTTTCTCTATTCAGGCAGTGCTGTGCGACAGATGTTACCAAGGGATGCAATCTTACCTTCCGGAACTTTCTCCTCCCTGCTGTGCAACAACCCAGTAAGTCCAGTGACAGGAAGGCCAGTAGCCACACACAGCAGCTGTACCGCATGACTGATCAGACACACAAACACTCACCATGCACGCACACACACACACACACGCACTCTCGCCCTCTCACACACACACACACCTCTCGCTTGCTGTGCAGCGCACTGACTCAGGAGCCTCACACCATGAGACTTTGAACAGAGCATACACACTCAATCATAGATACATGAGTTTGGGCTCTTTAGAGGAGACACCTGTTTGCTGGTGTGGCCTCAGGGATAGAGGGGTTGGGTCAGTGTCAAAGACAACCCACAGTAGGAGGCAAACATACCTTGATTCTACAAACAAAATGGAATCGTGTGTGTGTGTGTGTGTGTGTGTTTGTGTGCCTTTATCTTTGTCCACTCAACTTCAGTTAAAGTAAAAGGCACAGAAGTCAGTCCAATGGATATCCTTTGTTTGCACACTTTGTCCTTGAGCACTATTAGTTGGTAAACCAAAACGTCTGATGGGCAATGAATCTATTCTGTCACACGTACTGTATGAGACTGGAGTTCTGGTAGCAGTTAAACCTCTATAAGTCAAATAGCTCTGCTGCGATTCACAGTGATGTCTGCTCTGGTGGCTTCAATTACACTGGTAGCTGGCAAAAAGACTAATCGGCCCTTACAGGAAATGAAGAGACTATATTTAATTCATTTCATTACCCTGTGTGAACGAGCACTGGAATAAAGCATTCAGATGAAAATTCCCCTGTTTGCCAGCGCAGGGGGAAGAGAAAAAGCTCAAAGGCAGTTTCATTAAAAACACAGAGCGGCACATACGTTTGACCCTTTCATCTCCCGCTAATCGGAAACACACTATGTGAGTGCTGCTTAAAGGCGCTCAACACAGAACCCTGTCAAACAGCGCACGAGACGGCAAACCCTTCCTCCAGAGCCCCTCACAACGATTTTTTTGCAACGCACAAACACGGACCTACAGCGGACAGAATCAAAGAGCATCATGGGAGATTAACAGCCGGGGCACATCCCCGCCACGGGATGCATTACCTCATGTCTGCTGTAGTGACACAAACCCGGCAGCAACAGTGGCTGGCGGGGGAAAGGAGAAGGGGGGGAGGTGGAGGAGGAGGAGGAGGAGGAGGCAAGTGGGCTGATTCAAAGTGCTTCATCAAATCTGAGGCGCAATGGACACAGATTCCCAGAGACGTGGGGGTCCTCTCTTACACGGCCCTCGACAGCAGTCTCTGCTCTCTGAAGAAGAGGATAATCGCTTCCAGAACTGTAGGACATGGCCGCCAGGAATGAGGGGAACCTTAAGCCCATGAAGCTGGCCGAGCTACACAGAGATCATCCATCAATCTGCCAAGTGTCGGGCTCGTCTTCCGAGAAAGTGCTAAATAGTAGGGTGTTAGGTGAAAAGAAGGGGAAGAGAGTGAAAGAAAGAAGAGAGGAGGAGAAAGAGAGGGAGGGAGGGAGGGAGGGCATGATGGCTTGTTTTTGCTTTCCCTTGAGCCCGGTCTCGAAATAATTTGTACCTCATTGTACGCCGATGTACCAACACAAGCACCCCTAATTCTCACCGATTCTCTGCTCTTGAGCCTCTCACTCGTTTAACTCTTTCTCTCTCATCCATCCCTTCTTTTCTTCAGTATCGTACAGTATTGTACTATATGTGTGATTTATGTGGGGATGTGAGGCCTCTGCTCTAAATTACAGCCTCTGAGAGGATAATTATCAGTGTAAGTGCTCCGGGGCCAGGGGCACTGAAAACAGCAGGCTCCAGTGGCAATGGCCCAAACACAGACGGGGGTGGGGGGTGGAGGGTGCAGATGCTGTGATATGATGTGAGTGAGGTCCTGCAGCACACTATACTGTATGGATGGATCCACCATTACAGTAGAAGGCCTCCGATAGGAGAGGCCTTGAGGCCCATGAGACAAGCAGGGCATGATAAGGCACACTGTCTAGCACACTAGTCTTAGCTGGCCGGGCTCACTTTGAGATTAGCATTATCTTTCGAGAGCTCCAGAAGCTTAACTACACCTAATTTTAATTCTTACATTTTTTTTACTGTGTGATAGTGGAATTCCTCTTATTACAGTGAAGTACAACCACAAAGACACACTCGCAAAGTAATAGTTCTTTTCTTTTTTTTTCTGTGGACATTTTACTGTATGTGACTTTTCTCTTAAATATCCTCAAGCATTTGTTCCTCTCACACGGACTGTGTCAGACAGAATAGTTTTTGAGGAAATTAAGGCTATCAGAAGTTGTCTTTAGGCTATAGGTTTCATCAGAAGGAAATCCAGAAGGAAAATGTTTCGTACTTTTTTGTCTGAGGGAGAGAGAGAGAGAGAGAAAGAGCGAGAGAAAGAAAAAGAGAGAAAGAGAGAGAGAGAGAGAGAGAGAGAGAGAGAGAGAGAAAGAGAGAGAGTGAAAGCTTTCCTTCTTAATATAAAAGGCCTTGAGTCAGAAAGATGTGTTGCCCAAACATGATCTTGCTACTCTCTCTTATTCGCCTGTAATTTCGCTAAGCCAACAATGGTGCCACAGGGCACATGGGGGGGGGGCTGACTCACGCCCAGGGAACGGAACCAAAGTGCAGACTTCAGCAAACTACAAAGTGGACGCGCACAGAGCCCCGGCTCCTTTTGTGAGGTAATAATTCCATCACCAAGGGTAGCGCCGAGGCCCGACCAAGATCAATGTTTGAACTTGAAGGCGATAGCAGGCCCGGGCCCAAAAATGACAGGAAGCTCAAAGTTTCACACAAACACCTCCACGCTTAATCTGACCTGAACGGGTGATAAGACTAAGACCAGCACACAGGGCTTTATTGTAGGAACACTGGGCTTGGTGGATGTTCCATTCTTCAAACCTAAAACATGGTTAACCCTTAACAGGTTTGGAGTGATTTATGACTGGAGAACGAAATATATCTATTTCTTCAGTTTTACTGTAGGCAGTCATCTCAAGTACACGGCATTATCTGCCAAAACATGTATGTGCATGCTTTGTCTGACTGCCTTTGTGTGTGTGTGTGTCTCAGTGTTCATTGCAGTACATACAGTATACCATAGGCATAGGTGTGGTGAGCATCAGAGCAATCTCTCATCACTGAGATACATGATGGGGGTGGGGGTGGGGGTGGGTGTGGGGTGGGCGTGGGGGGGTGCTGATGCGAGTTCTGATGACATGACCAAAATGATTTACGGAGCTCTTTTCAGTACAAACCCAAGATGCAGTCAGACACACACTCACATATTCCACTTAAAGTCCCAGACAGAGGGGGCAGCGTTTCACTGCTTGAATGCACGTCTGGCTGAGATTCACCAAGGGTTCATAAAGCCTGGTTTATGTGGTCAGGGCCATAGCTATGGGGTGCATCAGTCAGCACAAGCATCTGTGGCATTTATCCAAACTTTCTGACATGGACTTTTTCATGGTATATAGATAAAGAGGGTGATAACTCAGTCAGTGACATTTTACAAACAAAATTTTAACGAGGAAACAGAATTCTGTCTCTAAGAAAAAAAAAAGATGACACAGAAAATACTCTCTGAGGCCCAAAAGCAACACAGGCATACATCTGTCAAATGGGTCTACATCCCAACCATAGAATGCACATCAGCTTTCTAATCGAGTTTTTCACATACAGTACATTTCCACTGGTTAACCTAAAATCTGTTCTTATACTCAATTATAATCCATTCTTCTTACATTCTATTTCCATTAGCATGTCCATTGCAACCCATTAAATGTAGGGGCAATCAAACTCTAGTTATACAGTATTCCTGCACTATAATAGAAATGTCTGCTACTTTACTTGAGCTTAGTGAATACGAGTGAGCATGTTTACAATGCTACGGCCTTTATGACCTGACTTCAGCTGCTGTGGTGAGGACTGGTCACTACGGGGGTCAAGGAAAGGGCACCGAGGGGTCAGAGAGAGGATACAGCCTCCACCTGTGGAACCCTGAGGCCCAGCTCAGGTCTGAACATGGGCACGTTTCCATTGGTACACTGATCACATGCACTCAGTCACACAGACATACACAAACACTAACAAACACACAGAAAGAGAGAGAGAGAGAGAGAGAGAGAGAAGGGGGGAGAGAGAGAAAAAGAAACAGAATGATAGAGAGACCAATTCCCTGTTTAACTTCAGCTATTTCAACGCTTCATCTCCTGTTTGGTGCCACGGTCAAACAGCACAATAGGAGGACTGATTAGTTTAGTCAGGTGTAGCGGAGTAAAAACAGCAGGAAAACACATTAAGCCTGGTTTCCCCTGGAACACAACTAAAAACACTGGCCCCGTGAAAAACTCCATTTGACAGCATCGACATCAGACACACACACACACACACACACACACAACTCTGTCTAAACATATAGCCAATGCAGACTTGAGTAGATTGTGGATGTAGCTTGAGTAAACAGCGTCCATGTGTGTCATGGCCAGCTGTGTACTCTGTCCACCCATTGCCAGACATCTGCACACAGCCTCAGGGTCCTAAAGACTTGACATAACCTGCTGGACTGATGGACTGGAAGCGCAGCGATGAGTTTGTTATGCACAAACAGGCCAACAATAAGTGACAACGGATTTATGAATTACAACTGATTGATTATTTGCTGAGTTAGAGTTTTTTTGGGTGATCTATTGTTCTCCTATACCGATAATAACCGCAATTGGTCATCTTTAAAAGAACCATTTCCAAGGGGGAAATCTGCCACAAGAATCCATTGTATTAACCGGCCTCTTCATAAGTGAGCCACATGTGGTAGAGGTGGAGAACATGCCGATTTGATATGCTTTACGTCCTATTATCATTAGAAGTGCGTGACAGACGAGATCCACAAGAAGGCACATGCAGGGGAGCGGATGGTGAAGAGTACAGTGGAAGCCCTGTATGTTGGGACTTGTGATTGTCATGTTTTTTTTTTTTGCATTTTATTTTTCATGTATTTTTCATGTATGTATTTTATTTCTCTGTCTGTGACTCCTGCATGTCACTCGGTTCTTTCCGAGTCCTCCTGAGCTGGGACATCAGCTGGCAAAGGAGGAAGAAAGGAATGAATGGAAAAATGACTGAAGGAGTGACAAAAAAAATCCAGAATTTACAAAAAACTTTAGAAACTCTTTCACTTTGAGTGTCCACATTTGTGTCGGCTACAATGTGTAGGCTTAATTCCACTGGCTTATGATGTTATGATTGCTTTCATGTAATAGTTGTTCAATACTATTTATGTTCTTCAGCTATCTGTGGCAGGTCTTTGAACATAATGCTCCGCAGACTGGGGGGGTTCCACTTTAATAGATGCCTGACTTGAGTCAGCTGTTGAGCTTAGTTTGAAGACCATGCAGTTGTTAAACATTTCAACCTTCAGAGACTCTTAAGCAGTGTGCACCATGTCTGTCTGTAATGGACCATTTACAGTTGACCTTTGCTCCGAAATCTGTTGAGTACACCAAAGTGGTTTGCTGGGTGGATTACTTGACATCGACTATCAAGTGAAGTGCTTACAGACACTTGAGACTCAAGATAGTGGTGGTGTTCATGCACACAGCAAATCAACCTTCAACCTGACCATCCGGACCAAAGCTACTCACAACCTCCCAGGATTTGTTCGAATCTACGCTTAAAAGGACAAAGAAACAAAGAAGCAAAAAAGCAGCATATTTTTAGATGTGCCTTGTCAGCCACAAAAGGCCTAATGTAATGTAATAAGAAACAGGTGAGTGTTCACATGTATAACTGTGTGTGTGTGTGTGTGTGTGTGTTTACCCGGGTGTGCAGACACAAGCACAATGTCATGTGATGTGGGGTAGGGGATAGACCAACACAGTAGAACATTTCCTGTCCAGAGGAAACACACACTCCTTGGCTGTGGGCTTTGGCATCAGGAACTGAGACAAGCCATGTGTGTGTGTGTGTGTGTGTGTGTGTGTGTGTGTGTGTGTGTGTGCACCTTAATACAACGTCCCTCCAGAGCGAAACTCAAAGTGCTCTCTGTTCCAGCCGTGCGGAATCGTTAAAGCGCGAGGCTCTCACAAACACACCGCACTGCTGTTGACAGTTGCTCCGCGTGAGAGTCCGTGCGCTCTGCTCGTAGTACTCCACTACAACCCTGCGCCGCGCGCTACAAACACTGCAAATCGCCGCCAGGAACTCGTGCTCCATAAGCGCACATCACAGGCCTTTGCGAGGTGCACGAGAAAAAACAGCCGTTGCTCTCGCGCTCCTGCAGGTAACCACATCGAGCCCACGCGCTCCTTCAGAATAACGGACGGACTGGCACGGAGTGAAGCCCGAGCCCCAGTGACATTAAGCATCCGAGTCCCGCACCAGCAGGTCGTGAGAAACTGCCCCGGCGCGCGATGTGGGTGACCAACCTGTGCCGATCCCTCATGGAGCCACGCACTGGCACGGGACGGGGAATAGGAAGGCTACAAACTTCTGCGCTACGGTGGCAGTGATCGGTAGCCGCACAGCACTGATCTCAGTAGGAGCAGCAGCGGTGCCACTAGCGATGGCAGCAGCAGTAGTACACACAGATACTTTATTGACCCCGGGGGGAATGGAGGCAATCATTGGCAGCAGTAGCCTAGCAGTAGTGATGGCAGCAGTGGCCCACAGTGCCAGTACTACTGGTACCAGAAGCGGCAGCAGAAAAAGAAGCACCGGGAAGGATACTAGTTCATCTAGAATGTTCTGGCGTTTGCAGCTGCTACATGGCTAAACTCAAGGCGATGTTTGTAGTGCGCATCAGCCCTCCTCAGCCGACATGTCGGGCTTCTCGTCCCACATTCCCTGAAAGGTTTACTTCTTCGAGACAAGCGTGTAGCTGCGGTGAAATCGACTACTTTGCAAAGTTTCTGAGCTGTTCTAAGTGAATTAACTGAAAAGATCTGACGAAGTTTAGTGGTGTGGTCGTCCTCAACTCCGCCGCCAGTCACCGACCCTGAGCAAGACTACACGACGCGAACATTCAGCGCCAACTCACGGTTCGGTTAAACCGTTGGGCTGCTCGTAGAAGTGAGACTCACCGATTCAGTC
>JASCQY010000022.1:11258683-11268755 GCA_030264315.1 Sardinella tawilis
CAATAACCCTGCAGGGGGAGCTCAGCAGCAAGAAGCGCCACTGTCCACCAATGATACTGATAGGGTGCTTAACCACAGAGGGGGTGGTGGAGATGGAGACAGCCTGCATAGGACTGAGGCCAGCTGCTCTTTTAGATTCTAGTTTACACAAACGGCATTGCAGGCACTAGGAGCAGAATGGATGTGCTGTGGTGTGTGTGTGTGTGTGTGTGTGTGTGTGTGTGTGTGAGTGTGAGTGCTCTTATGTTAAGCATGTTTGGGTGAGTGTTTATGTTCAGTGTAAGTGTGTGTGCGTGTATGTGTGTGTGTGTGTGTGTGTGTGTGTGTGTGCGTGTGTGTGTGTGTGTGCGTGTGTGTGTGTGCGTGTGCGGCTAGACTCACATTGTTCCTGGGTGCATTGGCCTGCACGGGATCCTCGGCGGCCAGGGCGATGCTGCTCATGGTGATGACCAGCAGGATGCACATCTCAAAGTAGCGCAGGTTCACCACATAATGGCACAGCCGTCTCACCCTAAACAAACAGCGCAGGTGCACAGCCCAATCAGCCTCTGTCAGACACTCGACAATCAACACTCTCAAACCCACTACAAGGGTCAGGAAACACACAGGGAGCGGTGGTGGCGCTCCTCCTGTCCACAAATATCATTTATCCAGGAGATTTGTGCCTATTCAAAGTGAAACACAGAACAACCAATCCACCTACTCAGAGAATGCCACCTACAGTAGCGGTCTAATTCACTTTCACACATTCACAGCACTTAGGCTAAGCAGGAAAGAAAGAGAGCTAGGAGAGCACTGCAAGAACATTACGGCATCAGTCAACCTCCCACGTCGAGCCCTCAGTCTTTATGGGAGTCCAGTACATTACCTACAGCATGACTGGCTGTATGTAGCCTATGAACAAAGATGGATGGGCAAAGGGGTGGAGAGGCAAACTGCTCATCCATCTCCACATCTGCATCCATCCACACATCGGTGTAACCATTAACCGTTTGTACACCCTTCCCCTCATTCATCCATCCATTCATCTATCCATCCATCCTCCAACCCAACCCATCTGCCTATTCATCCATCCATCCATCCATCCATGCATCCATCCATCTTCCTGTCGTGTGTTGCTGACACTCACGGGTTGGTCTGTCCGAACACAAACATGGAGCTGTAGGGGAGGATCTGCTTGGGCCCGTTCTGAGTCTCCTCCTCCTCCAGCTCCTTCTTCTCCTCGTTCAGCAGGAGGCTCTCCCCGTCCAAGTTGTTCACTGTGAACACACACACACACACACACACACACACAAACACACACACACACACACGCACACACACAACCCACACACAAACCATACGGCCAGGTGAAAAATAGCCACTTGCTATATTGCGAGCATGTCGGTATGCTAGCACAACAAACGTATTAATGTGATTGATATGAGGCTGTCACGTGTTTTATTTTCATGTAATGAATAACACTGCTGAGGCCAATTCATCTTTAAGGCCAAATGAGTTGGCTGGTAGTTTCATGTTAGCTTTCATGAAAGCAGGAGAGGCTAAAAGGAAATACGGACTGGGGATGACGGTGGTCTCGCCGGGGGGAGCTGTGATGGTGACGGGGATGTGGATGCTGGTTTGGCCGCTGCGGTTTGTGTTTTTCAGGTTGTCGGCGTCTTCGGGTTTCTCCGTCACGGGCAACAGCTCCGAAGGAGACTGCAGGGGGCTGGTGGCTGAGCCGTCTGCCTCTGCATCCGAGTGTCTGTCCCTGAAGCAAGCGTACCCCAACACACACACACACACACGCACACACACACACGCACACACGCACGTATGTTGAAAGAGCCGACCAAAGGTATTTTAAAGGCTTTCAACTGCCTAGCATTTTTTCTACTATATCAATCAATACGTGCAAAGCAGGACATTGAGTTAAACCAACCTCCATAAAACACCATCTAATATAGTGTATATAGCTTTCACTGGTTCCTCCGAGCAGAACTACTCACTAATGTGAGTGAGTGAAGTCTCACCTTTGTGGCTTGGAGCGCTCCCTGTCTCCGTTCTCCCTGCCATCCTCCCCGTCCAGCGTGGACTGGGCCCTCAGGAGCCTCTGCTGGTGCCTCCTCCGCTCCCCGTTGGCCTCCCTCTCTCCGTCTCTGTGGGCCCTGCCGCGTCTCTCCCCCCGGCCCCCGTTGGACAGGCCCCCGTTGCCCTCGCCCCGGGACTGGCGATGGGAGTGATGGTGCCGGTGCTCCCTCTCGCCCCTCTCCCTCTCGGCCCCGTCCTCCTCCGGGGATCCTGCCCCCTGGTGGTGGTGCCTGTGCCCGCCGTGAGGGCCCCCGTCCTGGCTGTGGCTGTGCTCGAGTCTGCCCTCACGTCGCTCCCGCTCCCGGCTGCGGCTGTGGTGGGTGTGGTGCCTGCCGCCACCTGGCCGACCTTCCCCCTGGGCCTCGCCGTTCTCGTGGGCCAAGCGATCCCGATCCCGATCTCGGTGCCGGTGGTGCTTGTGCGGGTGCGCTGGCGCCTGTGGCGGAACGTCGTCCTGCGCCTGGCCCGCCGTCGCCGGCTTCTCGGCTCCGTTGCCGTTGACGCCGCTGCCCCCATTCGTAGCGTTCCCCGGCTCGACCAGCAGGGGGCGGTCGTGGTGCGTCTTCATGTCGGGCCGCAGGTGGAGCGCGGAGGAGAGGCGGCGGCGCTCCTCGGGCTCCAGCTCGTTGTAGAGCGCCTCGCTGCTCGCCCTCAGGTTGTGGCGCCGCAGCTGCGTGGTGCGCTGCTCCCACACGGACATCTTCAGCGAGCGCTGCTCCTTGCTGCGCACAGCACAGGGTCAAAGGTCAAACGGCATCAGTGAAAAGGCCCAGAAGGTCAACAAACAGTCACTGTGGTTTGGCAAGACCTCATTTCCCTTTCAAAGGTCTTATGGAAGAACTATGCACTATACACTACCACTTTCATGAGCCTTACATTTTTAAAAAGGGTGAGAAGAAACATTCTGCTCTTCATAGGTTATTGTTTACTTAGCAGCCCCATTAGTGAAATTATACCTACAATAAGCTGTATATACCTGTATTCAAACTACGACTTGCTGAAACTCCAAGTTTCAGTTATCAGCATAACTTCTCGCATGATCCATGTTTCCATTAAGATGAGACATGAGGTATAGCCCTATAGATTGTGGCTAGTCTGTGAGGCTCATAAAAATGACAGTTCTTTATCAGGTGGACATTGCACAATGCAAGAGTTGCCTTCTTTACCTCTCAAGGAAAGAAAAGGAACTTGATTATTTCAGAAGGGGCACTTCAGATAAAACCGTCCATGTTGTCAGTTTTATCTTGTAAATTTTGACCACATGTCATATGTGGGCCATATAACTGTCTCCTACGCCTGTTTGCAAATGAACTGTCCATAAAAGACCATCTTTAACATTGACACAATACAAACTAAAGTTAAACATATCACATCATGGCCAATGTAATGTTATAATACAATGGTATATGGTCAGTGAAATTGAGCTGCTTCAAAAGTGGAAGCATCTTACCAGAGGCCATATAAAAAAGCTCACTATTTAAATAGGTCTTGTGCTATCGACTGGATAAAAAAAAATGGCAAAAAAAAACAGTACATATTTCCAAACAGGCCAAGGAACAATAGTGTAATCTAAACGGAAAAACAATAGTGTAATCTAATAGCGGGAGAGGGGCCCATAAATAATAAAGATGGTCTTTATGGATGTTCGCAGGAGTAGCGTGACCAGTGGGAATACCCATTTACAGTAGCATGCTCCGCACTGGTCTCCCACGCCTGCAGTGCAAACAGGCTACTGAGGCCAGTCTACACAGGCACACATGGGACAGGCACAGTAAGTGGAGTGGAGTAGGCAGGGGACTAATAGGGAGATCCTGTAAGGCACGCATTAATAGGGGGACACAAAATACTGCATGGGATTTCTGCTTCAAGTTCAGGACTAATCGATACTCCCTCCCCTTTGGAACTCGGGAACAGAGGGGAAAACTACTTCGGAAGCAGGACATTTTTGTTTTTGACCCCTAACCTTAATGCTTCTGGGAGATAAATGCATTTCACATTGCTAGGAAGTGCAAGATCTCTGTCTAGGGAGGGATTGTAATGTGTGCAGGTGTTCCTGCAGTCCCAAACTTTACCCAGGGCTCACAGCCCTCCAGGCAGTCATCTGGCATAACATCACCACCCAGCTGCTTCCTCCTCCACCACCACCCCCCAGCCCCGAACCAAGCCAGCAGAAACCGGCCATGTACTTCAGAACTTCTCTTTTCTGTACGGTTCACTCCGGATCAAAAGGATTATTCCATTTAAAATACTCCCTAAATATCCGTCTTCAATCACAACAATACACTTTTATATAGCACTGTGGGGTGCTCTTCTATCAGCAGTAATAACGCTGGATGGTTACCCAGACTGCCAATTTCTCTGCATCCCTTTGTTTGGCCTCCCTTCTATGTGATTCTATGGGCGCTCTAAACCTCGTGCGTGCTTGGAGCGCCCAAACAGGACAGTCTTTCAAATTTGGGCCAAGTGTTTTAAGTTGCTCAAGTGAGACATCAAGCGTGTAGGCCTACTGCAGCCCGTCCAAACTGATAAAGGGCGCGCTATTGTAAAACCTTATTAAAGGCACCTGACTCCTGAGCTCAGTGTTCCCTTTCCATTAGCCTGCCTCCACTGAGGGGGACGGAAACTCATTAAAAAGCTAATTGACCTGAATAAATAACCAGCCAATATCTCCACAGGTCAGCACATTCATTTACTCACTAGCCCCTCGCCTCCACCTCAGTGGTCAAAAAAAAAAGAAAAAAAAATGCTACAATGACACTTTCTTACTCATTTCTTCACTGCACAGTCTGTCATGCAAAACAAAGTGTCACATTAGCTTGGTAAGTTGGTTTTATTTTTATTTATTTATTTATTACGGTTTTTTTTTTTTGTCCCGTTGGATGACACGGTGCCAATCACTGACAGGGACAATTTTGAATCACTCTGTGATTTTTATTATTATGATCATCATTTTCAGTGCAGCTGTTTCGAAAACAAAGATTGTTTATCTGACTGATAAGAAAGCACCAATCCAGAAAGCACAGGCTGCTTTTGCAGTGAGGAAACAGTCAAGAGAAGAAAAGGTCACCGTGTTCCGTTGTTACTATTTTAACCAAGAGTGAAAAAATAGAAGAAAAAAAAAAGAAAAGAAATTAGGGGGAAAAAAAGAAACGTGTGCGAGGAGATGGCTGGCGAGGGAGAAACATCCATTAAGGCAGTGAGTCATCGTCTGCTCGCAGTCACGAGAGATGAGCCATCGTCATGGCAGCAGTCACCTAGATGCAGAGGCCAGGCAGGCAGGGCAGGCATCTCTCCATGTGTCTGAGACACTGCACTACTCTCTACTGTATGTGACTGGACACAGATTAGACGTGTGTATGATGTTGATTGCACTTCACTAGACTATGGGGAAACTGTACCTCATGTAGGTGCGTGTAGGGGTGTGAAAATAACTCCTAAAGGCAATGGAAACAGGAGGAGGGGTGAGACAGCGCAGCGGGACGGAAGACAGGTTAGGGGGACAGACGGGTTCGAAAGCACAGACAGCAACAGGAGGGAGAGACAGAAGACAACGGTTAATGCACACAAGAGACACAGAGACTCACACACAACATTTATGATAGCTGAGAGAGCACAGCACAGGAATCAGAACAAAGGCTGGTAACCCCCCACCCCACCCCCCAAACCAGACACAAACACACATACAGTACACCGTGTTGTACACACACACACAAACATACACACGCACACACACACACACAAACACACAGTATGTAAACATGACAGGAAACACACAGATTGAGGACACTGATATAGGTGCTGCGTTAAGCTAAATAGACTGAGAGGAGTGGGAGTAGACACACAAAAACTTGATACAGACCTGATATGAGCTGAATCTGGATCAGCTAGGGCCCTGGTCTCTGATCTGAGTTTCACATATAGGGACACATTTAAGAGTTCAGTTCCTTTCTGGCGGGAGGACTATGGGCCTGCCCTGCATACTCGCTCACACTACATCAATAAAGCCACTTCAATTCTCCAATGACCGTTTATGTGTGCTACTCGCAATTTAGTATTAGGAGAAGAACAAGCCATAAAAAATTGCCACCAGTCATTCATTCATTCATTCACTCACTCACTACTCACTCATTCACTCACTCAATGCCCAGCCGTAGCAGTAGGCCTTGCTAAATGTCCTACACAGGCCTGAGTTGGACATGCACTAGATCACTGAGACTGGTGGCCATGCAGTTAGGGAGCTAAAGCAGGGCAGCAGCATCAGCATCAGCATCAGCATCAGCATCAGCAGCAGCATCATCAGCATCAGCATCATCATCAAGGTTCTTCCTGAGAATCATGAGAGTCCATTCCAATGACAAACAGCACATAGAAATGACTAGCAGGCTACTAGCAGCAGGGTCCTTCATGTCAGGAGCAAGACAAGGAGAGGAGAAAGAGAGGAGGGGGGTGGGGTGGGGGGGGCTGACAGACGAGGTGAGGTAAAGGCTAAGGACAGAGATTAGGAGAGAGGGATTGAGAGAAGTGGGGAGCGGAAAAGAAAAAGAAAAGAGATACACACGAGACGAGAAGGGGACACATGAGATGAGGCATAAAAAGGAGTGATGCTGAATTAAGCACGAGGAGAAAGAGGACGGGATGAGAGGAGAGGAGAGGAGGAGAGGAGAGGAGAGCAGGATAAGCGAGGGTGACGATATCTCAACGGAGAGCAAAAAACTCACGGTGAATGAGCGCTGCAGATGGAGGAGCTGCGAGAGATCGCCCCCCGATTTTGCTTTACAAAACTGCACATGCAAAAAACAAAAAGAAAAAGAGACAACAAGTGATGAGACCAGACCAGACCAGACCAGACTAAAAAAAGAACAGAACAGAACAGAACCAAAAGGTGTGTTTTTAAAGGTGTGCCACAGAGACAGGCGGCGGCAGGAGCTCAGACGACGACATCCAGTCCCAGTCCACCTGCTTTCTGCTCATCTTGAATCATGGACAGAAAAAACACAGACATTGGTAACACCCGCATACAGTACATTACAAACACCAATGACACCAATGGTCATTCATCTGACACAAAGTTGAAATAGAAATACAATCTTTTACTTCACACCAATTCCTTTTTTTGGAAATCAATGGAACTGTCACAGCAAGGCTATTTTATCCCAGAGTACTAGATAGCCTGATTGGGTTTCATCCTAAAATATACTGTATAGACCTGTACGGTATGTTAGTGTTACCAAGACACTGAATGGTTAAAAGGAAAATGTTAATACCCCCGACGTGTATATAAAGGCGAGGTAGAAAAACATACTTTATTAAAAGCACAGTGCATGTGTTTCACAGATGTAGACCAAGCAGTATTTCCAAAAACAGTGTCTCAATTTGCCATATTTAAGAAGCATTCCATGTTAAGAATAGAACATGTTATTCCCTTGGTAATGGGTAAGGGTCATCAGAAGGTCACCAGTTCTGCTGAAGCCTGGTGTATTTCAGCCTATTAAGGCCAAATTAGTCCATAAAGTCTCCCAAATCATTAAGTGGCACTTTGGTGTTTAGTAAACAAATCGTTTGAGAGGCTAAAAAAAAAAACACATCAATTTGGAGAAAAGGTTCCTACAGCACAAAGAGCGAGGTAGCTTCAATTTGTACATATTACCATACTGTGGTCATACGCAGGTTCTGCTGACCTAGTACATAGAACATCCAAATAAATGGAAGCCTCTATACTACATAGCATTCAGGGAAAACTGGAGGTGCTGAATATGCATCATAGCCCTGCGCTGCTGCAAATAATTCCCCTAGCCAAACAGCAGCATAAATAACCATCCATTTGGCAAATGAAGCATAGTGGAGTATGGAGATATTGCAGCGCTTCATCATGATCTGCGTGTCACTAAAGACAAGGCAATGAGCAGGAATGTGATGACTGATGATCCACGGCATAAAAAGGCCATGTATCCTGTCTGGGGCTTATCCACATACAGTACATAGTGCAGGAGGATATGCTGGCCATCCCATTGCTAAAGGCGGACATGAAAGTGCTTTTTAAGATACTGGTCTGGGCTGTGGCTGAGATACTCACAAACTGCAGAGATTGTTATGAATTATTCAAAAATGGAATAGAACACAAGTCTTTAATTAACTTTTGCCCTGGCAATCAAAAAGTTTTCAGTTTCATTCACAGGGGAGCTCATACTGGCCAAAGACAAGTCAGAGTTTACACCAAAAGATAAAAATGAAGGTTTATAAAAAAAAGGGAAGATTTACTTTATCTGCTGTGTTAAAGCGAGAAAAAAAAAAAAATTCTTTATTCATTAGTCGAAGCCTTGGGCAGTTGGTTCCCATTTCCAAAACTTTGCTAATTTGCACAGCAAAGTATTAACGAAAGTCATAGACTAGTTAAACATCTTAGACTGACACTGAAATTCAGAACCTTCACCTTGAGAGGGAGAAAAGCAGTGGCATTAAAGACAAGGTCCATTAGTAGAACAGAAATAACTCAAGACTCGTTACATCAGAACGTCACACATTTTTCCCTAGTAGACAGAAATGGCCTACAGATCAGAATATGTATTCAAGCGTGAGATCACATCCTCGCCATGTCTTCCACATTAGTCAGCAGGATCTCAAAAGACGAGGAGATGTTAAATATTAACAAGGAAATCATTTTATAAGCTGACAGCATCCAAGTTTGCCAACAGATCCACAGATGCTGAAAGCTGCACAAAACATTGAGATGTGTCATTGTTTTAAAAGGCTCAAAGACACAATGTCCAATGTGTCCTCGGATATGGTGAGGCTTCTGCTGTAACAAAGGCTGAAACTGCCCATTCACAAGTTTCAAAAAATCATTCACCACTCCTGTGAACAACAGCCTGAAAACTATTTCAGAGGGCACTAAACTCAACTTTCCTGTACTAAGGGAAAAGGGACACACACGGCCTTTATCCTCAGAGCACCTGTACTCTGCAGCACACACATACATGTAGACACATTTACTGTAGGAACATCAACTGAACCAACCCAAACTCACAAATGGATCCTCACATGACAAATGATACAAAGCAGATAAGCAAAACTGAAAAGACATAAACAGACAGCAGGACAGCGATGTGAGTTAAAAACAATCACAGGATGAGATCCAAAAGACAAAAAGCCTTAAGAGCATCTGGACTGAAAAGACTTTTAGCAAACTTACGTTGTGATGGAGATGTTGGCCGCTGACATGGGACTGACCTCCTTCACCTCCATAGCCTTCTGTAGGGCCAGCTTCTTATTGGCCTCTTCCTCCTGCTGTTCCTCATCCTAGCCAATGGGGGGAGGGGTTAGAGGTCAGAGACAGTGCAGTAAGAATGGCAAACCATTTGTTTGTATCAACTGGTCTAAAACAACATAAGTTTGGACAAATGTAATACATGGCTACTATGTATTCCTACATACTAGCATTGCAGATACAGTACAATTATCACAAAAAATTGACATGTAGGATACAGCATGTGTAAAGAAAGGCCACTAGAATCTGGAGCCATTCTGACATCAAAAGGAGCCAATTTAATTTATTGCAGAAGCGCACTTCTCTATGTGAAACACTGGAGATGCTTGCCCAGCTGAATAAAGCCCACCTCTGTAAAGGCTTTCACTCACTTGTCTCACAGAGGACTAAAAATTGGACCATTTTAAATGACTCCCATGCCTTGAAGAGCTCTTCTCAACAATGCCTGCGTCTACCAAAGCTCACTGGAAATGACGTCAATCGGACATCTATTCGCAGTACACTCTGTTCATGGAAGACCCTACAGTACAAAGCTACGTGGCCATAGCAGCTAATTGATCTTCTCCACTCGCAAGGCACTTTCATCTGAGCCGACTGGCACAGTTAGGGGGGGGGAGTTTTGGAGTCGGGGTTTGGGCCTGGCGTTGGGTGGCGTGGGAGAGGTGGAGGTGGTGGTGGTGGTGGTGGTGGTGGTTTTGGAGAGGCAGGCACCACTCACTGGCTGCTGGAAGCCTGGTA
>JASCQY010000022.1:11303012-11314776 GCA_030264315.1 Sardinella tawilis
TAAATATCATTTACTTGACTCAAGGAGCAGTGGAAAATGAGCTTAATTCCAAAAATGGGACAGTATCGCTTTAAGAGCATTTGAAGAATACACGCATTCAACCAGCCTGACTGCTGCTGCTGCTGCTCTCACTCTCTCTTTCTCTCTCTCTCTCTCTAGGTCTCTCTCTCTCTCTCTCACTATTAAAACCTTGTCACTGGGAGATGAGGCTAGGTGTAATATCACAGCTTTCATAACTGTATTCATTTCAAGACAGTTTATTTTCAAGAGGGGCAAATCGACCAAAACCTATTTTTCCTCCCATATGCCAGAGCAAAAACAAAGGAACGGCGCTTGCGTTACGCCTTAACGAGAAACCAAATTTGGTGAGAAATTGCTGTTTCGCGCCATGAAAAAAAAAAAAAAAGCTTGATAACAATATTTCTCATGGGAAAAGCGTTCCCTTTCTGTCAGCGTGCAAGCATGAAATGTGAGGCACAGAGTCAGAGGTGATGGCAGATGGATTGAGATATATAATTATATATATATATATATATGCATATATATATATATATATATATATATATATATATATATTCCTCTTTCTCCATCAGTGCTTTGATAAGGTGTTCCTTCTCTCTGTGGCTGAGAGCCTGCTGCTGCAGACCACCGACATGCTGGTCAGATGTGCACGCCTGTCTGTTCACACCATGTCAGGCAACAAGGAACTGGCGGCACACCGACTTCACACTGGATGAAAAGAACAGGCCGTTGCCACCATTTTAGAACACACGCACCCCTACAGACAGAGAAAGCTCAATACATACTCTTACGCTGACACAGAGGTAATAGACATTACACAAAATGATGCTTCTTCGATGACCGCCTCATTACTGTTCTCTCTATTAGATCTATCAAAAGTCTATGTGTGTGTGTGTCTGTGTGTGTGTGTGTGTGTGTGTGTTTAGTGAAAATGGACTGAGTGTGTGTACGCTCCCCCTGGCCTTCACTGCTGCACTAATGAGAGGTAAAATATTCTGTCATTAGTGTGGCGCTCTGAGCCCCTCTGTCATAAAACAGCTCACGCACTCTGCCACTGTTCAAGAAAAAGAATGTACACTCATGCTGCGCGCACACACACAAACACACACACACACACAGATCGACTCATGCACTTTGTGCGATTATTATGAACAGCCACCCACACACACATTAGAACAGAGTGTACTGTGGACAACCCTCCACCCTATCCAACACACACACACACACACACATATGCACACACATGGACATAGACACGCACACACAAACACACGCCAGTGTGCAAACATATTCTTCTTGATTCATTTCATGAATAGACACAAATATCAAGTGTTTTCACTTTTCCATCTATCGCACCATAAACACAAAGTCTTCATCCCACAAGAGGGCCGACTGCACTTTTTCATCACCGCCATTTCCAGAGGAGAAGCGTCCTTCTTTCCCCAGTGTTGCCTACTGCACACTAGGCACCGTTATCAAGGCTCCACGCCACTGTTTTTACGCCCTGAGCGCCATCGATCTCCGCCGAGTGGAATAGTACAAGTCGATGCCAATAGAGAAACACCTGAAGGTCAATGTTCAATCTGCAGCACAGACTACCCGAGCACATCCTGGAGCAGGGGCCAAGAGTGACTATCAGACTGAGCGGCTACAGCTGAAAAAAAAAAAAAATTAACATCACGCTATTGATGGTGAAAAGGAAAGAGAAGATCTATAGAACACGAGAGCTGAAATGAGAGTTCATTTCAATGAAATGTTCAATTCTGCAACAGAGGGGAAAAAAGCTCGCAAAAAATGTTGGCAAAACAATGCGACACGCTGTATAGAAATCAACTGCTCTACCTCGAGTCGCCGATATGCGAGAGAAGAAGAAGAAGGAAAAAAAAAAAACAATCTAGCAGCTGGACGGTGCGAGAGAAAACAAAAGCCGACTGGCCCGAGGAGGCGCGAAGCGATTTATCGAGACACAAGGCCCCCTGATGGCGCGGCAGTCGGTGGAGAAAAACCTGCTCTCATCAGGGCTTTGGAGAAACACAGCTGGGCTCCTCGCTGGAGCCACACGGAGCAGGAGAGAACCAAGCTGTGAGCTTCCAGCAAAGCACGTGAGACCAGACCAGGCGAGGCGAGGCACGCTCAACCTGCTCATGGAGGCTTGGAGCAATCGTGACACTCAATCCACAAATCTGTTGGGGCTGTGTGTGAGACTGTTTGGACTCTGTGTGTGTGTGTGTGTTTGTGAGAGAGACTGATTGTGACATACAGTATGTGTATATGTGTGTTTGCACATTTAAAAGACATGAGAAGTGCATTATTCACGTTAATTAACAAGGTCTACGCTGCTTAATATCCATGAGAACTCCAGAGCCATTAGTTAGATGCGTGGACTCTCACACAAACCAGCATTAGTCCAGCAGCACCAGATTACACACCAGACTGTACAATACATGAGATCTGAAGCTCATCTCAGGAGCCCTGCATGCAGGGAATGAATTTTAACGCTTGCACTCTCACAATCAATCAATCAAAACAATCAATCTTTTATTTGCCATTTTATTTTATAAGCTTTTTATTTTTATTTTATTTTTACTTACTAAGTTATTTTTTAGCATTTTACTTATTTACTTCTTGTTTATTTTCACTATTGCTGTATGCAATGACGTTTGATATGTCTGTACCCCGATCTCTCCCCTTCCCCTGTTGCAAATCAATAAAATGTTGATCACAAAAAAAAGGTAAGGTCAAAGGTGAACACAATGCAAAGATTGCAGATGCAGACAAATCATATTTGTGCATGATAAAAATGCATTCAAAATGTGCTTTTTGTTGTGCGTATATGCTCACATGTGGGAAAATCTATAGAGGACTGGCGATCTCTGTGAGTGTTTGTTGTGCTATTACTGTCAAAACCTAGTTCATTTTCTGTCTTCGGTGGAGTTTTTCTTTCCATTTCTGAACAAGATCCCGCTGTTGAAAGAAATGTTACATTGCCCCGGAATCAATAATGTGCCTTGTGCCAAACAATCTGGCCTCATTCTCTAAATACAGAGAGACAAGAGAGAAATAAAAAAAAACAACACATGTGAACAATATCAACCCCCCCTCCCCAACCCCCCACCCATAGTCACTTCAGAAACGGCTTCACGTGTCCAATGTAAAGAGCAGGGATAGATGGAGGGATGAAGAGAGGCCCAAAGGAAAGAGAGAAAGGAAAAAGGGATGCAGAGGAGCGAAAGGAACACGGCGCAGCATCATAATCCCGTGGCCCACTTTAAACCCGCATCTATGGACCGCCAGGCTGCATGCAGACGGCTCGCATTGTTGCCACGGCGCTCCTCATCAGCATCCGCCCACTCGCCATCTCCAAGCTGTGCCTTGAAGAGCGCGGCTACGCTACGCTGCGCTTCGCAACGCTGACTGGGCACACACCAGCGCTCCCAACACCGCAGAAGGTCAGAGGGGGTTCCATTCCAGCTAAGCATCGAATTGGAATACTCCATGAGTGGCTAAATTAGAGGGGGTAGGCCCTGTAAAATACACCACTCCAGCAAAAAGTACTACTGTGGCGCTTTCAAGGGCAAAAACGAAATAAAAAATGCTATGAGCAGGACTCTGCTGATTATACACATTGCGTGCCCTGACTTTGACCATCCCTATGTTCACACATTTGAACACAGACATACTCTCTCTCTCTCACACACACACACACATATATGCACATACTGTATGCACACACACACACACACACACACGCATGCATGCACGCACACACGTACACCAGTGGCCAATAATAACCGTCTCTCTGTTCCCTGTGTGCAATCTTGTTCCGTCACAAGCCCAGTCCCCTTGGGCGGGTTGTGCGGCTCTGACGAGGGGCCAGGTTTCATTTCCTGCGCCGGCGATCCAACCCTGGCTCCTCTCTGCTCCTCTCAGCTCGGGTGCACTTCACCCAGCTGACAGGACGAGCCACTACAACCCCCATTCACTCAGGGACCCCATTCACTCAGTACACGGCAGGCATCCAGCCAAAACAGCAGACAGATGCACTGATGCCAACAGGTACAGCACAGGGAGCGGCGCACAAAAGGAGGGAGAATAACAACAAAGGGATAGAGAGAGAGATGGAGAAAGTATAGTGGAAAGGGAGAAAGTGCAACCTCGAGAAAAAAAAAGGAGGGAGAGAAAGGTAGAGATGGAGAGAAAGGTAGAGATACAGAGAGAGACAGAGACAGCGTGAGAGAAAGACAGAGCGAGTGAGCAAGCCAGCCAGAGAGAGAAAGACAGAGCAAGCAAGCGAGTGAGAGAGAGAGTGAGCGAGAGAGAGAGAGAGCAAGCGAGTGAGAGAGTGAGCAAGAGAGAGAGCGAGAGAGCAAGTGAGAGAGAGAGTGAGCAAGCGAGAGAGAGAGAGAGAGAGAGAAAGAGAGAACAAGCGAGTGAGAGAGAGAGTGAGCGAGAGAGAGAGAGTGAGTATAGCAGAGAAGCAGAGGGAGATAAGCAGGCCATTTAGCAGCAGTGTAACCATGGTTTTAATTGTGCAGCCGGAGCACAGGAGGCGAATGGGAGGGGGCTTATGGCTGGGCTGTGGAGGGCTCTCCACCCCTGCAGCCCATGTCCATTTCCTGGCTAATCTTCAAGATAAACACATTACCGCTCCCAGGGAGGAGGAGGAGGAGGAGGAGGAGGAGGAGAGCTGGAGTACTGAGAGACTCCAACGAGACCGATGCCACCAAACAGCCACAGAGGACCTGCTGCTGGAGATAAAGTGGAGACCAAGGCACTGCACTGAAGGAGCGCATACACTCGCCTTCTGCACGCGCCTACTTGTGTGTGTGTGTGTGTGTGTGTGTAGGAGAGAGGGCGCAGGCACATGGCATGTGAGGTGTTGTTGATGTCTGGGTGGAACAGAAGCAGGCGGCTGACTTACTGTCACAGAGGGCTGATGGGAAAGCAGTGTGGGGCTGACAGGAAGAAGAGAACTCTGTGAAATTGGGGGAATTAGGGCCAATCAGAGCAGGGCCGGAGTGAGACTGGTCGGAACACAGGCGGGAAGGGAAGGGGGTGTGGGGGGATGGAGGGAGAAAAAGTGAGAGATGAAGGGAGGAGAGCGCGGGAGAGAGAGAGAGGGGGAAAGTGAGGAGCGCGAGAGCTGTGATCAACTGGGATTTAGTAAGGTGGCGTGTCACTGGCGAAGAAAACAAATGTCATCTCGAACCTTGGCGAGACGAGGCTCGTGTCAAGGTGACACTGCAACCGAATATTGACACAGGGGAGTCTTCACAGAGCCGACAGCATTTGGAGAGAGAGAGAGAGAGAGAGAGAGACAGGCAAACTGGCTGCACCTTTACAAACACCCCACATGCTGTGTCCCTCTCTCTCTGCATGTGTGTGTTTGTGTGTGTCTGCCAATGTCAGCTAAAAGGAACGCAGATGAAAGGATGGCAACGTTGGTGCATTGGCCTGTGTGTCTCTGCTTGTATATGTGTGCATGTAATGGTGAGAGAAAAAAACAGGACAGAGAGAGAGAGAGAAAGAAAAACATAAAGAGAGAGAGAGAGAGGAAGGGAGTGAGAAAGAGAAAAAAAGAGACAGAGTGTGCGAGATCGTTTGAGTGGGTGTTGTGTGTAGTCATTTACGGCACTGAGCCCCATTCCCTGTGATGTGTGTAAAGGGTCTCCGGGGAGTGGGCTTTTTATCCATAAAAGAGGAGGAAGTGGCTTCCCTTTAATAGCACCGAGGAGTCGGATCATGGGCCCCGTGCTGCGGGAGAGCTCCCCTGGAGAGCCGTAATGCAGCCAATCACAGTCGCAGGTGTGTGTAAAACCCTCAGCTAATAATGGTTGATCAGAGGGACCACTAAATAAATCATTTAGCAAAATCTGTCAGCAGGCGGCTTTGCTTACAGGGGAGACCGCTGCCGCTGCCTGCATGCTCGACGACTACATCAGCCAGCAGACGTTCTGTGCCATCTGTTTGCCTGCACGTATTGAGTTGTTCTCTAATGCTAGGCTGCGCCTAGCCACCACAGCACATTTCCAAGATATCACAATTTTCTAACAATGTGATAGAGCTTGTAGTAAAAGAACACCCAAATGGATAGATCCCATTGTCGTGTGTGTTATCTATACGTCTTTTTAAACTGTCCAGGTATATATCTGAAAAAGTGCTAGAAAACTAGAAAAGCAGCCTAGAGCGCAGACCTCCTCCAAGGCAATATGAGGCCAGAACCGCACCACCCAAATTGAATCATTTGTTCATAGTCCCAGTACCCACATTGTGTGAAAAATACATCCACATCCATCTGTTACCTTGAGTTATCTTGAACAAACAAACGCCAAGGAAAACCAAACAAACAACAACAACAACAAAAAAACGCAATCTCTTTGGCGAAGGTAATGAATGCATCATGATGATCACATCATTATCCAACAAGGATGTGTGTGTGGGAACCTTTGACTAGAAATTAAATACTGACTAAATAGTCTATACACCTATACTAAGCATCCTGACGAAGCGTTTTTTAGTATTTTTCCTGCAAAGATGCTGTTTTAATATCAGGTGTGGTGCACCAAGAAAAATAAACCTCTGTCTTTATATGTGCTGTACACTCACCTAACAGAGCAGAGTTAGCAAATGTGAAACTGGAGTGGTGATGTTCTTAAAAGTCCTGAGTCCATGTGGAAAAAGTGATGTGAATGTTAGCTACCGCCGCTCCTGATTAGACTGTAATGACTGGCTGCCATCATGGGGGAGAAGCGATCGATGAGGCATCGACTGCATCCCTGTTCTGGGCTTTCTGCGCTGGTGTATTTAAAATGCTATGAAAATGATTACACCCAGGAATAGGGTCGGAGAAGATGGATGGCTGTGATGAGAATCGACAAAATGAACACAGACAGGTTTGCAACCCCCCCTCTCTCTTGATACACACACACACACACACAAACACACACACAAAGATAGTCTAGAGACGGTCAGGAATGGAACAAAATTCCAGAGAAAATCAGACATTTTTGCAGCGGTTCCACTTAAACACAGGCTTGTCTACTTTATTGCATAGACAAAGAATACACCTGGAGGACTTCACATGGAAGGTTTACATGCTTTGCATGTGGATTTAGCTTTTGCAGGGCTTTAGGAGACGCTTTGTCACTTTAGCTCATATTATAGAGCCTGAAGGCGTTGCAAATCAATACTAAAGCATCAGAGCCAAGCAAACACCCATAATTTATCATGCAAGTGTTAATTATGCCTATTAACACAATTGATTCTCCAGTTAAAGATGCCTTGGCCCTGAGAGAGAAGAGCAGGAAATCTAAACCTCACCTGGAAAGACTCCATCTGGCTTCGCTCCCCACACATACACATACACACACACACACACACACACACACACACAGAGAGTGCCTGCATGTCAAATGAAAAGCTGTTTGGACCGTCAAAGCACATTAAAATGTTTCTCAGTGTTGCAACGGAAGGAATGCATTTAATAGTGAACTACTGTAGTAGCTTTTTTCAGTCACCCTGAAAAAAGAAACCCAAAGCTGCCACCATATGTCTGTGTGCTCTTAAGTCTGTCTTTTGACAGCCAAAGCAACTAAAAGCACCTGTGCTTAAATAACACTTGTGTGTGCCTTTGGCACTACCAATTTGGAGGAACTATTCAAAGCAATTGCAGTTTTAAATGGACCTTGGGAAAGACAAAATCGTGTTCTTTAATCATTTGAAGCAGGCAAGAACCCAAGGGCAGTGCAATGTAGCAGGAGGCGCCAATGAGGGGTGGAAGGGGGGCTGGGGTGAGGGGGTGAATGAGCAGATTCTGCTGGCAGGAGCAGATTCACACATTTGCCCATTATGTTGCCCCCTCTCACTCACGCCAGCTGGCACAATCCATGGGCACCACACACATACAAGCAGCCAGTGTGTGTGCATGCTCACTTGCCTCTATCTATCTATCTTTCTTTCTCTCTCACACACACACACATACACACCATTTCATGTTACAGCTACAGTGACTGCCAAAGTACTAACGTTATCCAATTTTCTACATTTCTCTTGCATCTCATTTTGTTCTTGGTCTCATTCATGCCCTGACTAAATCTATCTAAATTCCACATTGATAGCAAGACACTAATGAACTTCTGAAATGATCAGCTGAGTGACAAAAGAGTTATAAAGTTGGCATTATGGGTACTATAAACTTAACATAAAGAAACACTAGGCTAGAGGTCTAAAAATATTCAATCAAAAGCAACAAACCAACAACCAATTTCATTCTCTGAACTCATGGTTCATTAGCAAGGCAGTTACTCTAGGCAATGTTGAACTCCAATAGAAAATTCTTCTATTAAACACATGTTTGAACTTAAAGCAACAGAGCGCCTTTTTTAGATATTTACATATTTTCATTGTTCCCAAGTATTATTCAAGAAAGCGCATATTTTCTTCTCAATGTGTTTAGTACTTACTGTATATTGACATTATTAGCATAGCTTAGCACAATCACTTGAAGTAAATGGTAACGTTACCATTAGCATCAATCTACAAGTGTCCAGTTGAGGGAATCAAATATCAGTTTTGCACTTTGGTGAATTTTCCCAAAATAAGGTGGAGTAGCCCTTTAAGATAAAGGAACAGCAGTAGAGGCTTAAAAATATCTGAAATAGGCTAATCCAATTTTTGGTCTGAGCAGAAATCAGTGTTTAATTGAGATATGTAAACTTAGCCTACATTGCTGCTTGAAAATGAATCATTGGTGAAAAGTGTGGGTGCATTCATGCATTAAATACAAGCCTTTCATTTTGCTCCTCTAAGAGTGTTTTTAACGTTAACGTTAGTAAGTATAAGTGCAAGACAAAAATGCTATCAAAAGTTAGAAACCACAAACAAACAATTTCATGCTCTTGGACTCATTGGTTCATTGATGTCAGCAGGGCAGTCATTCTAGATAGGGTTTAACTCCAATAGAGGATTTTTGTCTTAGACCTGCAGGATAAATTTAGCGCTACAATAAAGAAAGAAACAAATACATAGATCAAAAGTTTTAGCATGCAATCAATGTTAAAGTGAGATGTTACCTTAGCCTCCATGACGTTAGTTGCTGTTTGAAAGGGGTTGCTTGATAAGTCAGTTAAAAAGGTAGGTACATTTGATATCATGTAGCATAAAGTTTAATTTGGCTTTATTAAACTTGCATTCAAGTGGAGTAGACAGAGGCATTGTTTAATGCAAGGCAAAAATGCTATCAAAAGTTTGCAGGAGCCAACAAACAAATGTATGCTCTGAAACTAACAAGGGGTGTGGCCAAAAGTCACATGTTGCTAGCTGCCAAGTTCTCATTGGGCAAGAATGTAAAAGTAGAGTCAAATTCATTGGTCAACTTGGCAAGTTTGGTTGGTTGCATTTGAGTGGCAGAATTTCACAATTTAAAGAGAGAGCTGTGAATAAATCACCAGCAAGCATATTCTTATATCAAGATTTTGCTGCTAATTTCTCTCTGTATATTGTGCATTGTGTGGTAGGCCTATTATGCTGTAAAATCCATAATCCATAACAACAAAAAAATCAGATCTCATTTAAGTCACACCACAGCACACACCACCAGCACACACACCACCTCTATTCTACCCTTCCCCCCCTTACACCTCTCTTTCTCTGTCTGTTGCTTTCACATCCCATCAGCCCTTCATGTAACCCCCCCCCCACCCCGCTTCGGAGGAAGTGGAGCTGAAAGACATCATCATATTTAGCCAAAAGGCTCCTAACATTGGGGGCAAAGACTGCCTGGTAGCTAAGCCCCTAAATACCAGCCAAAAGCACACATTTTATAGACAAACACAAACACTCCTGCGCACACACACACAGACACACACACAGTCTCAGAGGAGTAAAGGCCTGGTATGATGGGAGAAGTGGAGATAAATTGCTCTGGATCACTGACAGCAGAAACCCTGAGCCACCTGGGCTTGTGAGCACCATGCATCTGTAGCTCTCTCTCTCTCTCTCTCTCTCTCTCTCTCTCTCTCTCTCTTTCTGCATCTTTCTCTCTCACAGACACACAAACACGCACACACACACACATATCCACACTGACGCACACACACAATCTGTAATGCATTCTAAAGACCTTTATTCTTTTTGCTTTGTTCCATTTGTCTTTCATTCATTCAGCTTTTCATCCTTTCACTTTCATCTTCACCATGAATCCTTTCTTCCTTCTTTCCCTCCGTCCTTCTTTGTACTATTCCCTCCATTCATTTCCCCCATTCTTTTTTCAAGCCATGCTTATGTCTCCTCTCCTTCCATGCTTTGCTGAGAGATGGCTTTGTGCATCGTGTGCTACCTGTCTCTCCACTGAGCTGTTTGTGTAACACCGCCATCCCCAACCATCTGCACACGTCAACTGGGGCTGACCGATCCCCAGCTCAGCCAGCAGCGAGACGGACTAGCCTCGCCGGGGAGAGCGCACCTTCACGACGCAGAATCGACATGACAGCTGACAGCACGCCACGTGCACAGCGGAGACAGCAGGAACACAGCAGCGTAACCTAACGCAAACCATGACATTTAGCATACCCAACACAACATGTTCAAAAACACACATCACAAGACCAGACCGCAAGATCTAAATCTGGATTATAGAGCTCCTCTTTCCTGTGCAACACTGATCATTTCTGCATATGCATTGCAAAATGATACAAAAATGTAAATAGCTAGGCATACTGTATGTGTGTAAGCTGCAGGACTCCAAAATGGAGCTTTCTGATTGCCTGAAATAAGCTTGAAACATATCTACCTTTCAAGCATCCTTACATTTATTCTACACAGACAACCCTCTCTCACAGAGACTACACTGGAATTCTGCCAATTCTTTTTGATGGTCTACCAGAGAGAAATATTACAGTTGAATGAATTTACTTTGTGGAATGTTGCGCTCAATTCTTTTGTTTGTGGTGAAGTGGCAGCTGTTAGGGAATGCCTGGCACACTGGAACGAGCCACAGGAAGGCTGGCTGGCGGAGCGGTGCCGGCACACACCAGCACAGAGAGCCCATCTGCCACCAGCCCATTTAGGAGCACGGCTTTCCCACCGAGCTCGACAATAAAAGCAAAATATTTTTTTTGATTAGATGGCGACCTGAGTGGCGGTTTATCGCCCATGTCATTACAATTCCTTCCATGTTTGTTTTGTTTGGGCGTCCAGAGTCAGTTTGTGCTTCTAAAGCTTAGAGTAACGCTACCATTCCAGGGGGAAAAAAAGGACTGCATATCTTTCTAAGAACGCTAAATAATGTACGAATTTAGAGTAAAGTCCGTCACTACTGAGTAAAAAAATAAGAATTGTTAAGCATAACTCCTTTTGCAGCATTCTTGACTCAACAAAAGATGTAAATTGCAGGGTGACTGTTGTTTTAATGAACGCTTGAGAAGGTGCTCAGTATAAAAGCTTCAGAGTGCCTGTTGACTTTAAGTTTTGACTTGTTCTGCCTCTTAAGAGCTGTGAAATACAAGCAGTGATGCCAACATGATGCCAACTAAGAGATCATAGATTTTCTTGATATACTAGATTAGTAGATAGTAGATTGAATGTACATTCACTCAACTGAGCATGTCACTGTGTGAGCGTGTGTGTGTGTGTGTGTGTGTGTGTGTAGGCTATGTGTTTATGTGTGTAAATGGGGAAGATCACGCGAATGTTAACATCTAGAGTAAAAAATCAAACTTCATGTATCTCTGCAAAACCCATCTCG
>JASCQY010000022.1:11337815-11372033 GCA_030264315.1 Sardinella tawilis
CACACACACACACACACACACACACACACACACACTCAGTCACACACACACACACACACACACACACACACACACACTGCCCCACACACATACTACCCCAGACACATACATGCACACACGCACACACACAGAACAACAGCTTGCTTTGTCATCTTTCCACAGCCCCCCTCTTCATCAGGTCTGACACAATGGCGACAGAGAAGCTGCTTTCCTGCTCCCACAAAGCCGTCCCTTAAGCGCCACTTGTGTGGCCAAAGCTGGCAGCAGCCTGGGCAGATCCTGCGTGTCTCTGACGCCTCTGAGTGCTGGGCGTCACCCTCACTTGCACAGCCCCCAACACATGTCTGCACTTTGCACACTCTTTGAGGAGCCACAGTACATTAGTGCTCAGTGCATTTTAGTTCTATCCAGCTCCCCATTGGAAGTATGGGCCAACAGGACTCTCAAACAATACACCAATACACCAACCAGGATAACAGCCTCCCGCCCCCCAATACACCAGGCAGGATTGATAAAGACATGGAATAAAGCCATGACACACCTGTCTGAAGCCTTGAAGATTGTTCTCAGCATCCTCCCTCTGAAGGATCTCATCCTGCAGCCTGCAAATGACATCCGACAGTATTAGCAAGTGTTCTATGAGCCACACCCACTTCTACTTCTGTGCAAAGCACTAACCTACTCGCATAGGCCTAGGCACATGGGCCCAAACAAAGAGCCCATTTCTTTACAGACATTGGGGAAAGTTTCGCCAGTAGTACCAAAGCAAAAAGTAATTCCATTTTAATTGACAAAAATGAAGGCTAATTTGAATCATGTAGCAAAATCAAGCCATGCAAATCCAATGTAAAACATCTGCGTTACTTATACATATTTAAGAACAAGCCCGGCCTATGTATGGTGTACAGTTGACTAATTGATCAATTTCCTGAACATAAGGAATAATTTTCCCACCGGTTTCATAGCATATTTCAGGTGTCTTGTAGACAGGACACAATGTACTTTCCAGTGCGCCCACTTTAACGACTGCTAATTTTGTTGTAATCGAAAACTATTGCATACTTTTCACGGAGCCTCTGGATGTCATCTGCCATATTGTCCCGGTCCAACTCGACTCTGGACTTCTCGTTGGTAATCTGGTCCACCTGACGGCGCAGCTCTCTCATCTCTTCCTCATACAGATCCCCGACCCGGGACAAGCCTTTACCCCTGAGCTGCTCCAACTCTGCGATGAGAATCTTGTTCTGTTGCTCCAGGAACCGAACTTTCTCGATGTAGCTGGCAAATCTGTCGTTGAGGTGCTGCATCTCTGCCTTCTCATTAGTCCGGTTCGCTTTGAACTCCGTCGTGATGGCATCGGAGAGCGCAAAGTCCACAGTATCGCAGCTGAGTTTGAGCATGGGCGCACTGCTGCGGAGCCTGGTGGTCTTGCTGGCAAAGATGCTAGGGGGAGCGGACGACACGCTGTAAGATGTCCGGGAAGAGCGTACGGGACTGGAGTACTGGCGACTTGAGTAAGTAGAACGAGCCGTGGAGGGCCGTTGGTCGGTCCTACCGAACATCCTGTTGTAAGATGACTGGACCGTGGACCTGGACATTTTATAATCCTTCAGTGTCTAAGTTACCACTCGTTTTTATCTTGTAAATTTCCGTCGTACCAGCAGCCTGTGCGCTCAAATCTGCTCCTGCTCCAGCTCCACTGATGCTCGGCCGTGGGAGCGGATTTATACTCCCCTCCCTATGCAAATCACATAACGGTGCAGAGCGCATGACTGACAGAGCAAGCAGCCTGTAGTGTGACTCTACACACTAAACGACCAACCGCTTTTACGCAGTGCTTTACGCAGTGGGTGTACAGCCGATGAAAGGTTTGGGTGGGGCAAGACAAGTCTCCATGGACAAAAGGCAGGTGGGCCGGGTCAGATAAATAAGTAAGTAAGTAAGTAAGTAAGTAAGTAAGTAAGTAAGTAAGTAAGTAAGTAAGTAAGTAAGTAAGTAAGTAAATAAATAAATAAATAAATAAATAAATAAATAAATAAATAAATAAAGATTCCCTCTTGCCTTTCCTCCATGACAGCACCATTTATCAATATGAAGATCTGCCCCAGTGCATTTATAGGGCTTGCCGAGATGGGGAGTGGGTTCACCAAACCAGCACCCATAATCATCATAACAATTTGGAGCACATGATGAGGGACCAGATTACACCCATGTTTGACTGTGACCCTCTTGATGTTCATCCTATATTCCCTCCTGCCTCTTGCATGTGTGGGAGATGAAGCCTCACCACAGACAATAACCTGCCCGAGTCCAATTCAGGACAAGGAAACTCTAGCTAGCTTGAAGACAACCACGCTAGCAATCTGCTCCATGCATTTCAGCGTTGTCGACAGTGGTAGTGACTAAAACCTGTGGTCTGGGGAGTCGGTACGTGCAGCTAGGTTTGGGTGTGGCGTGAGGTTTTGGTTACAGTCTGACAGGCAGGCGGGAGTGTAGTGGTCAGTACCTTATTGTCCAAGCTGAACAAGTAGGAGTCATTTTCCCTCACATCAGCCTCTGCATCCGAAATGATCTCCCCGACATATCTGTACAGGAGGACAACAACAACAACAACAACAAATAATTGACAGGAGTGACTCGCGTATTCCGCGGTCACGGACAAATATCCCAAGCAACAAGCAATGGCAAATGGAACAATTTGCATTCAGCACAAAGCGATCGTCGGGCTCTGCGAACGAGGGTGTGTGTGTGAGGCAGAGTGGTGACTCACTCGCACACAAATGTGCCCTGGGGGATGTCCTGCAGCGTCTTCACCCCCCAGCCCATCAGACGCGTCCTGAACAGCTGCAGGCGCATCCTGAAAGCCAGAATCAGAGAGGAATAAATATGCAGCTCTAATAGCAGCACTATTAAATATACTTCTAGTAGCATTAATAAATACACTTCTAATGGCATTTATAGATGCACCTCTAGTAGCAGTAAACATGACAAATGTTGGCGATATTATTCTAGTGTTATGCATGATTGTGTCTATGACTATAGGCTAGAGTGAGATCTATATGTGTGAAGCAACAGTCAGTGCCAGTACCGTAGTCCGTTTTGCACGACGCGGTTCTTGCACGACCTCCAGCACGAGCAGGCGTGGTTGCACTCAAAGATGAGTGGCGGTTCCTCAGTGCAGAACTCGGGCAGTAAACGGCCCTCCTGAGGGCAAATTGAACACAGAGAATTGAAACTCTGGTCTCCACAGGCTCGATGCACTGTAAGCCATTCCTTCATCTCAATTTTACTATGCATGCTCCCTCACTTCAATACTGCATGCAGCTCTGGCAACAAAAGACCTCAGCTTAATGCGTTTCATTGCCCAAAAATAACAAGAGCATAGTTCTGATCCTCCACCGCCACAAACACCCCAAAATATAAACAAATCCCTTCTTGGCAACCCGTCACAGCAGGAACTCTTACCTTGTCATACCAACAGCGCAGACTGAGTTGCCCACACATACAGTTGGTTGACGAACAGTCATCTTTGCACACGCAATACTGTCAACAGAAACATCCAGAAATATTTAGTCAGCCTAGTTTGTGTGTAAAGTAATTGCATTCATTTAACATGATATTAAATCAAATAAAGTAAAATAAATATGTGAGTATTTAGGCAAGACATTGAGGCGTGTGATAGACTCTTGCTTACCTGTAAGTGTGTAATGTTTTTGTCTATGTTCATTGGGGATGTGACACAGTTGTCAGGGATGTATTTGTAGTTGTCAGGGCAGGACTCGCTGTCGACAGCATTCACGCACGGAACAGGTACAGCTTCATACCCTCGCGCTATGTCCCTACAGACACACAGCAAAGTGCAGATGCGTTAACATATTAGCATGAGCAGAGCAGACAAGACAAGACAAGGAGGCAGATGTGGAGGGAGGGGGTAAAACAGGTGTATGTATAGACTTGTATGGAAGCCAACAAAGTGGCACTTGGAAGAGAAGAGGAGGAGAAAGTGACTTGAACAGAAAATAAAAGTCCTCAAGAAAATTCTAGAAAAAGTGACAGAAATCAGTTGAAAGGACAAAAAAAGAGAGTACATTAACAGGCGTGTAGGAGGGGGGGGGGCAAAGATAGTGCTACAGACCCAAATTAGCCAGCCAGTGCTGTGACCCCCTGCCCTAGTATAGTGTCCCCCTGAGGAGCTGCTGCCGTACCTGTTGAGGAGCTTCTCGGCGGCCGTGGCCTTGCTGGCCCTGCTCTCCTTCTGCCGCCGGCTGTTCTGCAGGGTGCTCCACACCTTGGAGTTATGGCTGCAGCACTCCTGTGGCGTCTCGCCCTCACGGTTCTTCAGACTCACGTCTGCTCCCCGGGACAAGAACAGCCTGTAGAGGAGCCAAGACAACCCATTTAGAACCCCTGCTCCATTCCATCGTAGGTTTCATTGGGCAGGAACCGATGCAATGAATGCAAATCCACAGCATAAAATGAAATGCCTCAAGATGTTCATCTCATAAATGCCTGGAAACAATAAAGGCATCAAATATACTTCTGGAAAAAGGCAAAGACAAAGGAAATTTTAATCTGATGTAACAATAAGAAATGTTCCAAGTTAAGGATTGAGTAGAACCGATTGCTTCAATTTACTGGAATATGTACCTCTGACATTATCAATTCCTCAATGCTGGCATGGTTTTCAGACGATGGTCAAGGGGTCCTCATTTTGGGTCATAATTTCCCCCATTTGAATAAGCTGTTCTGGTAACCTTGGTAGTACAGACTAGATCATAGGCTTATGATACTGAAAACCTGTGAAGAACACCTTCTAAACCGTAAGGAATTGGACCTATCAATTCCCACCCCTTGGCAATAATATTTCCTAGTACACTATAATTTTCTGATACTATATTTTTCAGTGACGCAGAGGTGCAGTGTTGGACTGACGTGACACAGTCGAGGCGGTTCTCTCGAGCAGCGATGTGCACTGGTGAGTCTCCGTGGATGTTGACGGCTTGCAGGTCACAGCGTCCTTCCAGCAGGATCTCAGCGATCTCCACACAGCCAGAGAATGCTGCCCAGTGCAGACAGATGTTCTCCTCCTGAGACAAAAAGGTTACAACATTCAGAGATCAGGTTATATCCTTGTCTTCAAATAAATCTCTGAATACAGAGAAAAAGAAAAATTCCCCGTCCTCAACAGAACATGCCATAAATATCTCAAAATTAGGGATGAGGACGGCCAAGTGGCGGAGCAACTGTTTTTAATCTGTAAAAATTATTTGTGTTTTGGGTGGAAGAAAATAAAACAGAAGCGCTGTTGTAATTTAATGGGATTTTCCACTAAATAGCAGATGCAGACAACCAGAATTACTGCATTGCGGTGGTAGGCCTCCACGCGGTCATGATTTCTGAGCAGACATACATTTGCGTGGTATGGCAAGTAATACACCAACACAGTCAGGCTGCACTCATCAAAGATTTGCTATATTATTAGAATATACAAATAAAATAAAATTGAGTCAACTTGACATCTGACCTATAAAATCTAACCAGTGATTTGTTTCGCCCAAGTGAACGTTCATACCCAATTGAAAAACAAAACATGCCTCACGGCATTCTTGAGATGTGCTCACACGAATGAGTCACACATGTGATTACAGTGACCTGGAACTTTGACATTTGACCTCCAAAATATAAAAAGGTCCAACTTGGGAGTCCAAGTAAATATTCATATGCAATCTGAGGAACATGCCTCAAGGCATTTTTGAGATAATTAAATAAAATAGTATGGGCGATAGAACATTAACAAGGCAGTCACAAGACAGTAGAGCTAATCAATCAAGCATTACAAAGAGCTGAAGCTCTCAAGCTTGCAGCTGGCACTCCTGACCGCGCCAGAGATGCTAACCTTGTCTCTGATGTTGATGTCAGCCCCACTGGAGAGCAGCAGCTTCACCAATTCCACATGCCTGTATTCCGTGGCCCAAATCATAGCTGTCCAGCCGCCATCATCCTGAAACATTAGCAACAAATGTTGTTCAGCGTCACTCAGTTATTTAAAGAGTTGACACAAGGTATACATACATGTTTGTCTCACTTATGTTCACTTTTTTGGTTCTACTAATATAATGTTGCTAATGGAACACAACATAACATGAAAAATACCACATGATTTACGGTTAAGAAGTTATGGAAAAAAAAAATTTCAAGACTTTTTGAGATGAGATGGGTGGTTCAAAAGTCCAAGAGAGGGAGCCAAGATATTTTCCAAAGGCTGACTAGAGATTACAGTGGTGCATGATGAAAAGTGTACATACCTGACAGTTGATGTCTATTAGACCAGTGCCCAGCAAGTGCTGCACAATCTCATAATGCCCAAGTTTAGCAGCGAGGTGGAGACACGTAGAGCCCTCGGCATCCTGTAATGGAACAAATTGCTCCAATAAACCAAAACCGAAGTATAAACTACGTAAATTACTATTTTGGTCAGCATTTTAGTCAAACCACAATTTAATATGGACATGCTTTATCTATGAAAAGAGGGGAAAAAACCCCTGCACTATCCATTTTTATGTGGCAGAGAGCAACTTGTTGCATTAATGTTTGTAGATGAAGAGCTACTGAAGATGCTGCAGCTGGGACATTGTAAACAGTAGGCGCAGTCATAATAGCCTTCTCACAAGTGTGTAGTGCTCTTTGTTAACACGGCAGCCATGATGAGGGAGCTAGTTGTTCAGTGCGTCCTCTTCACAGAAGCATCAATCAATGCTTGAGCACACTCCCTAGTAAAGCTCTCTGCTCGTTCACCGGATATGTGTGACACAGAGTTCCGTGGCTACGTGCATCTTGTGTACAAATGCATATATCCACAGAACAGACATGTAATTCTACAAACAGATAGAGGTACTTTATTAATTAAGGTGTCAAATATACATTTACTGTGATGGTTGCCGTCAGAGAGCAAGCCTCACCTTGTGTGTGACGTTAGCCCCTGCCTTAAGCAGATAGCGCACTGTGTCCAGGTGGTTATTCTCACAGGCCTCCATCAGAGGGGTGCGCTGGTCGTCATCACACATGTCAAGATTAGCGCCCGCCTGCCACACAAATTACAACGTGGACGTCACTCTCCATCACAACGGTACACAGGGGCAGTATGGATGTCGGTTAATCCCTGCAAGCCCTCCCACAGGATTACATGACCACCGTCAAGAGGTGTCAAAGGGTGCATTCTCACTGGGAGGAAATAACGGCATTAGGGGATTCAAGGCTGTACCTGAACCAGCATGTGGCAAACTTCCTCATGTCCTGCCTCAGCTGCTGCATGGAGGGGCGTTCGCTTGGTCTGGTTCTCCATCTTGAAGTTTGGGTCAATGCCATCGACTGTTGGAAAAAAAATATATATGCGTATACAGTATACTGTATCTCAACAATGCAATGATGTCCCACAAAATTAGCCCATTCCATACTGTGTCAAAAAAAGAAAAGAAAACAGAAGTGAGTGATATATTCTTACCCAACATGAGCAAGACTTTCTGCAGCTCCCCTTGTTTTGCAGAAATGTACAACTGTTTTGGGTGAAACCTCAGCTTCTTAGGCCTAAATGAAGGAAAAAACAATAATGGAACAATAGTTTTTAAAATATTAAAAAAAAAAAAAAGGGATTCAGTCTATTTGCAGTGGTTACCTCTAGGCAGGCAACACTCTTGGATTCATTGTGCGAAGATAATGTGTATTGTTATTATGGCCATTTAATGCCCATTAAGCCTCTAGCGGGTGCCGACACACTCCAGAGAGTCTTGAGCAACGATCAAAAAACAAAGAAAATAGGTGTGGACAGACTAGAAACACTTCCACACAACACCACGACTGAATCCCAGCGTCCTTCCAACAGCCAAGCACTGAAGCCTCAAAGGCTTAATTAAATGCCATCCATCAGCCACCAATTGTGAAGTAGAATCATGCTGGTTTTAGCATTGAGGGTTCAGAGCTGAGGGGATTTAGCCACTTAGCATGTTTCTGGAGGAGGAGAGGAGTCTTACTTTTCTGTGTCCAGAGCCAACAGGATGCTCTCTAGAGTTTCTTTAGGTGGTCCGGGGGCAGGCAGAGTGGCCGCTGAAGCTGCTGTAGCGGCTCCTGCTGCTGCTGGGGCTCCTGGCTTGGGACCTGTCAGGGCCTGAGATGTGGAGGCCACCTCCACCGCAGGTTTGGGCAGGGTGCTGTCTGCTCGGCCCTCGCTGGACACGGATAAGCGCGACGGCCTGTGGGCAGATCAGAGACTTCTTAAGCTCAACATCATCTTTTTTTATGAGTGAAGCATAAGAGAGCCAAGTATAAAATAATAAAAAAAATGCTTAGGAAAACATAAAGAGGTCTAGTATGTCAAGATGCAAACAAAAATCCCCCATTGTTATTTCCTGCTGTTTTGTTCGAAGGCAAAGAGCCGTTTCCCTTCGGCCCTCCCAGTCCCCTATGAGACCCCCTTTAAGCCCCCCCCCCCACACTATTTATTGGACATACCCTCCAGTGGTGGTGTCTGCCCGTCCCTCTGAGGTGCTTGGGGTGGTGGGGGCCTGGGCAGGGGGCACGGTGGAGGTGGTGTCGGCCTTGGCGATGGTCACTTCCTTGGCTTTGCCGGCCTCCTCGCCGCAGTGCGGACAGAAGCTCTGGCCCTTGAGCACGGAGGCGCAGGCTCGGTGGAAGCGATGGGAGATGTTGCTGTCTGGCTGGCACTCCATGAAGGTCCCCTGAGGGTGGAGGAGAAAGGTGATGAGCCGGCTCGAGCGCCGGCCCGAGACCGAGAGACTCCAAATCAGATTTAGTTTTGGAGCTACGCTAAAATCCAATTGCATTTAAGTGGGTGTTAATTGCATTCACATTCAAAGCTGTCTATGCGCTTCTAAAGCACGTCATCACTATTTGATTGGAAAATTGCAGTACAATTTTGGACACAGATATACAGTACAATAAATTTCTGTACAACAGACAATCATCTGCATTCTTTGATCCATGTATGCATGTCTGACAAACAATGCATAAAACGGTCATTCTGTCTATTCAAATAGGACAGTGAAATGTGACAGAATGAGTGACCATAGACCATAAATATTTGTTTCTGATTGTTCAACTTAGAAATAATGTGGTTATTGAGATTTTAGTTCATTTGATGCTCAAGAAATTGCACAACGGTCTTTTCACTTCTTCGAGGCAGTCATCACAGAGAGTAGGAAATGGTGGTGGGGAAAGCAGGAAACTACCTTTAAGAAGAGCTAAAAATAGCCTTCTTCTCAACACCTTCTGACTGATGCAATTTGGAAAACAAGCCTTTCAGATCCTTCAATTACAAAATTCCCCTGCCAAATCCAACACCTACCCAGTGCTCAGACAAATAAACATTAGGGAAAAGTTAGCAAAAAAAACCCCACTAACTCAATAGAATGTTGCAATACAAAGCAAATAGGGACACATACAACATCTGTCTCCAACACCTCGAGCATGCTAACAGCCAAAGACGAGCCCTTGAGGGAAGTGCTGAAGTGTGCTGGCACAGTGGTGATAATGAAGCAGGGCAAACGTCTGGCTGAGTGTGAGCGAAGGGCAGAGACGTGCCAGTGACTCACCGCCCTGCAGAAGAAGCCGCAGCCAGGGCAGCACTGGTGCTTCACCATGCCGGCCCGATGGTCCTCGCACAGGACCAGCAGCTGCACCGAGTTGGACGGCCTCATCATCTCGTGTTTCACCACGGCGCTCTGACACCGGGTCAACTGGGGAGAACCGTGGAGAAAGAGGACAAAAAAAAATGGACAAAGAAAGAGTTAGCGTTAGCCAGCATGCTCTCACTCATACCACAAGTTAAAAGCAAACAAGAACTACATTGTATGTCTATGTGACTATAAGTGTCGTCATTAAATCATTCCAGGCTTATCGACTGGGCTTCTCACCTGTCCGTCCACGCTCTCTGTGGCCATGCATTTCCTGTCGGCCAGAGTGAGGATCTCGCGGCTCTTGGGCGTCTCCATGCGACAGCTGCACAAGGGGAGCTCCTGTACCATGTCCGTCTCCATCTCTTTAGCGCCACTGGTCATGCCTACAGGTGCATGTCCAAATCTCTCCATTACATTTCAAAACGCAGCCATGTCGACACCAAGAGGCCAAAATGATGGCGTCTAGACTATCATTCGAAAATGTGAACGTTATAGTCATTTCATATTCTGTGCTGGGCTTCTAGCAGACAAGTAGGACTACCAGTGAAGAAATGTTGGCAAATTGCACTGAATAACCTGCTCACTGCACACAACAGCCTTACAGTGGCATCTCTCACCACCAGGGGGCAGTGTGAAGACTGTGAGGAGCAACATCACCACCACGCCAGGCATGTCAATCCAGCCGAGCGCCCTTCTCTGCATCGCTCACAGGAACCACAACAGCCCAGAGCAAGACACTTTCACCATGAAACAAAATACATCAAAGCTTTTTCTTTATGTCTAGGAGACTGAACTCTGGGAAGGGTAGTTCCCTTTGGCCCATTCCAAACACATTAGCCTCACGTGGTCTCATTCAATGACACTTCCTAAGCACACGACTGGGTTCTAGTACCTTCTTTAGGATGTTGCAACAGGGTCTTCTTCATCATTCTACTTTAATACTCGAACGATCAGGGGATATTTTGGTCTCACCTTTGTTTCGAGACTTCAGCAGTTCCTCCTGAGCCTTCAGGTTGAGGGAGTCCAAGGGAACCTCGGTGTATTCCTTACTGACCTCGGCTGAGCCTTGCGACTGGACCGCGCCTTGATTGTGTGATGGCGGCTCTGCACCTTAGAAGAAGCAAGTCCAGAGTCAGATGGGTCTGAGTAACTGGGCGAAATATTGAGGAGGACAAACGCAAAAAAAAGACCTGACTGACAAAAACAGTCCATACAGTGAGAAATATCACAGAGACGTGGAAAAAGATGTTCTACAGTTCTGGTCGGTGAGGACATGCTGATATCCACACACTGATCAGAGTGAGAAGAACATTTCGCAGTTACTGTAGTTGGCCCAGCGATCTGATTCTGAGCTGGGTCTTTTGCTCTAGGTCAGGCTAAATGGGTCTATGTCTGGCCATTGGGCAGTGTGGGCCTCTTGGCCCAGGAGCAAGATTAGATGCACTGTACCAGGGACTTCCTCTGTCTTCATCTTCATCTTACGTTTGCGTTTCCTCGAAGGTCGAAGCCAGGGGTTGTCTTCTTTGCCTTTCTTTTTCAGCTTCTTCTTCAAGCTCGACTCGGTGCTCTGCAAGTGCAGCAAATGGATCAGCCAGCGTCGGTTGTAAGATATGGAATATGGTATGGAAACTATGTGCGGGATATGCCGTCTGATCCAACACTGGCTCACCAAGTCAGAGTCGTTTGCCTCCTCTTCCCCGTCATCTTCCCCAGACTCCTCCGTGTCCTGCTCCTCCCGGGGCACCTTGGGGAACACAGAGACATCACATCCCTCAACATCCCTCCACTCTACCAGCTCCACTTGGGCAAAGCTGTGCATACATGACGCTCCAGAGGCTTTGGCAACAACCAGAATGGGAATTTATGAATCTCAGATTGGGTCACCAAGTAAAGGTGTTCAACAATGCAAGCCCTGAGGCAAAGATGCTGAAAACTACCTGAGGTGGTGGCTTCGTTAGGCTGTCTTCCTTGGAGATGTTGAGGGTGTCGTCTCCAGCTAAATCTTCCTCCTCCTCAGAGTCCTCCTCCTCCTCCGATTCTTCCTCCACAGAGTCATTGTCCGCCCTTTCTCCATTCACATGAACAACATCTTTCTGCTGAAGGGAAGGGGAGAGCAGGAAGTGGCATGAAGCACATACACTTGGACCATTTTAGCAGGTGTCTGGTGACTAAAAATCCGGTTCAGCTTTTACCCATTTCTCATCGGTTATAAAAGCATGCAAGTTTGAGTTTGAGACAGAAATAAATATTTCACACTGTGGTCTTGACATCAATACATGTTTGATCTCCATCTTCATCTCCACTGCTTGTTTTATTCTTCTTTATTACAGTGGGTGTTGGAGGCCAAAGACACTAACTTTCTGGGCTGATCAGTTTTTTGTGTGTATGAGGAGGCATTTATACAAACATTTGTTTAGCATTGCGTGCTCCCTCCACTGAACACAACTAAAATATCCATTTCATGCTCACATACGCTTAGCGTTAAAATAATGCGTTCAGCAGAGAAAGCTAATTATTACAATCAGCTCTGCTGTATGGCACACGATTGGGGTTTGAGGTTTGCTTTCAGTTTAAAATAATGGAACCTCTTGCTATAGCTGCCATTTACTACTGTAGAGATTTCACTGTTACAAATACACCCAAAACAATGGTGGTTAGTAGGTACAGCATACAATTATCCAGCTCTACATACAGCCAGCTTGTGCTGCTTCATGTCTCTACAGGCTTTTTTGTGTGAAGGTGAGAACTGACCTGTGAATTCGGTGGCGACTGAGAGAGATGAGAAAACATCTCGAGCATGGTCCGCTGTTTCAGAACTTTGGTTTTCTTTTTCGGAACAAAGCTGTACGTTCCCATCTTCCTTTTCTTCTTCTTTGACACAACTACTACTGTTGGGAGACAGACAGCACCACACATGAAACCATGTCCTCAGAGAGAGGGAACAGAGCATTTATAAACAAGTGTTGCATTGCCATTACACCGGCTCATCAGTGAAGCGAGGGCACTGGGAATAGGAGGCTCATCTACAGTACGGTACACTACTGGAGCAGCAAACCCTCAGCAAGCAGTCTGACAGTCTGTCTGTTTAAGCGAATCCCCGGTAATATCTGTTTAATCTGTTCCCATGGTTACCAGGGCACAGCTCGAGCTGGATGATGCCGGGGTGACGGGAGACAGTGTAGCTGTCTATGCTAGCAACAGGTTACTGAAGAGAATGCGAGAAAAGCCATAAGTGCTTAAGGTTTACCCATTTTTCCTGTTACTGAAAAGAGGAATAATGCTTAAAGACGTGATGATTATGAATCTAATGTTGAAAACAATTGCCACAGCTCCACAGCCTCTCTAAACTGCTTGCACCTCTAAGTGGATGGCACCAATGTGGAATTATTTCATCTAAACAAAACTTGAGAGAGATTGCAACGGTGTGAAGAAACAAGCGCTTGTTGTCCATATATCCACTGAGAACAGCATGCAAATCAACTAGCATCAGACCTGATCTTTTGCAATGCTCCATTGTACCAAATATGACGGCAGCATGAGGCAATTAAGTGTTGTTCTCAACATTCGCACAAACTTTTGTGTAAAAGCAAAATTACTTCAGTAGCTAAATTTAAGCTTGTCCGCCAAGCCAAATGGCTTTTAATGAGTGTTTCACTTAGCCAGACACATCCAAATCACCAATATTTAAAATACTAAAAAGATGACACTTTGGTTGTAGCATTACCAGAGTCCCTCTATTGGTGTACACAGAGTGCATCTGAAAGAATGTTTGTCTACATGGCACTTTGTGTACTCCAAGGTGTTCTCAACCTCATGCACAGGGAATACAATAATGCTTGGACCAAAGTGTTGTGTGTCATTTTAGTATTTTAAAGCTAAATGGAGGTCAAACTAAGGAGGTCATGCAAATGTTGAAAAATCATGCCAAATGTCATGCTTTAAAGACTTCATTTCTAGTTATTAACCACTATGTGATATAGTTTTAAGTGGTTTCCCTACACAATCGCATCATGTGTGTGTGTGGTGGAGATGATAACCTGTTTGTGGCTTGGCTGGTGTAGCAGTCGGCGTGGTCGTTGCGTTGTTTTGGCTCTGAGGTAGCTGGTTCTGGGAGGGCGGCGGTGTCTGCTGAGGCTTGGTCGCCTCTGGAGTACCCGGACTCTCATCTTTCACTATGTTTGGCTCTTTTACTTCCCTATTTAAAATCTAGCGAGGAGAGAGCATTCGCAAGTCAGGACATTGATCCCTGGGGAGAGGAGGCCATTCTTTAGGTGCTGCCTGAGTAAATCTCAATTAGGTTTTACTTGATTGGTCATAAACTTTAGTCTTCAACTACAGTTCCTCACAGAAATGCGTTCACCCTTCACATTTATTTGCAAAAATTCTGTTAAATCTTTTCATGGGACAGCACGAAATAAAATTTGAATAATACAACTAAAAATACAATTGAAGGTAGTCAGTCTACAGCTTGTATATGAAGATGACTCTACGTACAGCCATTAATGTCTACACAGCTGGCAGCGAAAGTGAGCACACCTCACAACGAACATGCGTGCAGTAGAAACCTGTGCAGCTCTGGTGAATTTCAAGCCGATAGGGGTTAGGGCAATACGTAGTGATGGCAGTCACACAAAACATTGACAGTTTGGGCACAATTATGACGTGTTCGCTGCGAGGTGTACTCACTTTTGTTGCCAGCTGTTTAGATGTTCATGGCTGTATGTTGAGTTCATTTTCAGAGGCCAATAAATCTATACCGCTACACAAGCTGTATACTGACAACTGCAAGTTGTATTAAAGCTTCATTTCAATAATGCGGTACCATGAAACGATATAACCGAATATCTGCCAAAATATGATGGGTGCATTCACTTTTGACTATCAGGATATGCAAAATTTACAATTTCTTGATCACCAAGACCCTAAACGAATCAGTATGTGAGGAAACTCTTGCAATCAGTATGTGATTCCTTGGAATTGTGGGTCTACTGGCTGATACTTCACCTTTAGTGTCTGGTTGGAGGCTGGCCGCGACATGGTTTTGCGTGCTCTGTGTACGACAACAGGCGGAGGAGGGGGATTGAGGCTTGTGCCGTTTTTAGTCTCTGCTTCGATCTTCCCCTCTCCCAGAGTGGGAAACGCGCTGGTATCAGTCTTTTGGGTGCCCAGCGTGCAGGCACGCAAAGCTGCCGATGGAAGCGTTTTGGCGGCGTGCCCAGCGGTAGTGGTACCCGAGGGTGACCAGTTAGTCCTGTGCTGGGTGGCCGCTGTGTCTTGCTGTGGTTTGCTGAGAACGTAACCATTACTCCCCATGACAGAGCCGTGAGGGGGGTCTATCTCCATCACCCCGTTTTCCGTGAGCCGTGTTCGCCCCTCGGAACCGTGGCTTTTCCCCGTTTCCGGAATTTCGTGTGTCCCGTTGATCTCTGTGTCCACTCTGAAAGCATCGCTGAGCCGGTCCAAACAAGCATTGCCTGCCCCTGCAATGCAGACAGAAATAAAATGACTAAGGATGGCTGTCAATATTGACATTTTGTTACAAGTAAGTATATATTAATTTACAACTTCATTTCATTGAACGAGAGATATAAACCTAAAGTAAAGGTTGGTAAAGTTTTGTTTTATTCATCAGACTTCAAAACAAAAGCCTGAATAATAGCTTTAAAGCAACTTATTATTATCCTGGAAAGTGCCAAATGCATTAAATGGACCTTTTAATATGGCCAATGAATCTATAGTTGGTGTGATTGGATGTAGATGACACAAACACATCAAACCGGTTTTTATTCCGTTCTTGCCAATCACTGTCTAGGCCTCCATCAACTGTTTCTCTTTAAGATGTTATTTTGCTGTACAGTGATCAACAGGAAGCTGTCTCAGTCAGTTAGTGTTGGTCAGTGGGTTTTAAACATGGACACACAGCACTCTAGATGAATAAACCCCACCATAGGTGGTGTAGGCCTACATATATTGGAATTAGAATTGAACCTACCGTCTCGGTCACTGGGAGATTCTTTCATTCCCTCCGTTTTCATAAACTCTCCCTTCCCCACAGTTCCTGGGGCCAGACCTGTGGGCTGGTTAAAAAAAAAAAAAAAAAAAAAAAAAATCAGTTGTCTGTGTGTGTGTGTGTGGTAAAATGACAACTATACTATTGAGGAACTACTTGTTTTTGAAAATATTATTACAATAATAGTATATAATCCTTGGTGCCATATGCTTTCAATTACAGCTTTAATGGAGCTCCTAGAAAGTAGGCAGTCTAAAGCTAGTAGCTTTGTTTAGTCTCTTACAGGACAAACAGAATTCTGTTCACACATACAACTGTTTAGATAGTGGACATATTCCTGGGTCTTGAAGAATCTCTGTTGCCTTATCCTTTTCAGTGCAAAGGTAAAGTAAACAAGAAAACAAATACATCATGTATAGGGACTATAGGGACTTGTTTTCAAACAACACCAGCAGAATAGACAAAGTCCCAAACACTACTTGTCAATGAGAGATCCAAGAGTCTGTTCAATCTATCAAAAACCTCAACAAATCTTCATCAAATCCAGAAAGGATAATCATCTTCTTTTTACTCTTTAAAGAGAGATATGAAGGGTTAAGTAAAGGCTGAGTAACCCGAACTTCAACATTGTCTCAGCAAGGCGGCATCTGATTGGTTGAGAGAAGCTGCAGGTTGCAGCATTCTTGTTTTCTACTGGAGGCATCATCACAACCTCCTGCTCAAAAACCAAAGTCACCTTCAGTTTTTACAGACTTGCTGAACCAACCAAAAACACCAACTGAGACTTTTATTCTCTTTTTCTAGATGTATTTGTCTTGACTCTCTAAGGATCAGGGTAAACTAACCTGCAATAATGCCAAGGCTGAAAAGCACTGCAAAATCTTTTTGAATCCAGTGTAAGTGTAACTGTGACAGTGACTGCATGAAAACAAAGCTTCAGAAAGGACGGTGAACACCAAATCTTTGACAAGCAGCCTACGAATAAAAGGAACAAAGATGGCATGGTCTCAAAGGCCTGTGATTGCTCCCCTCCCCTCCTCTTCCCTCAATCTCACTCTGCCTCATGCCCTCACACAAAAACACACACACACACACAGTCATTCATCCTTCTCGGCGTCTGCGTCTCTCACCATGCCATTCTACCAATGCCGTTTCCATTCCTTGGCACTAAGCCCAAATGTACTGTAGTCCCACAGCTGTTGGGCTAGTCCTGCTACTCTGGACCCCTCAGCTCCAGCTCCTGACTGGCCTCTCTCCCTCCTTCTCTCTCTCTCTCTCTCTCTCTCTCTCTCTCTATCCCCTCTCTCTCTCTCTCTTTTGAGGCTTCATGTAACCACTCAGGGAGCAAGAGTGGAATTTCAAGCAAAATATGTAGTGCTGATAAGCTTAACAGTGAAAGCAATCAAAGGCAGCAGGCTAAGCTGCGCAAGAGGGCCATGCTGGAGTTAAAACTACAAGTAGTTTCAGAGGCGGTGCGTACGCATGGAGGAAGGGCCTCCTTCTCCTCAAACTCGCTCACATGCTGGACGCCTCTCGTCTCCGGGAGAAGATAACAATCGACTTGGAAAATGTCCAACAAGCAAGGGAGCTGCGAGTCTCTTTCCAAGGTAAGCAATCGACCCTAAAACAACAATACCTTCTTCAGATATAGCCTCTATTTGATTCCATTGTTTCCTTCAGGCCTAGGCAGGCCTAAGCACCGTGTGGAAATGAGGTACCCACTCTAATCAAACAGTACGGTTAGGGTTACTGAGAAGCCGCCCATAATCTGGAACAGTCCACATGCTTAGTGCAGGAAGGCTTCCTGTGACGAAATGACAAAACGTAAGTAGGCCAGGTAGGCTGAACTTCTTTTGAGAAGATTTATTTGTATCTTCCCATTTTCCCTCCATTTTCTCTTTCTTCCTCAGCGCTGCGCCATTGCCTAATTCTTGGGCATCAGAAGCCTCCTCTCGAGCCTGTGACAGGAGGGTATGTTTGCCCTTTCAGACATGGCAAAAACCTCGCTGGCTTATTCGCTGTGGATACTGTAGTCACCCCTGATTCTAATTACTCAATGCCTGAAGGGGAGAGAGGAGCACAAGAGTGACAGCTTATTCACAGAGATCCATAGAGATTTTCCCACACCACTTTCGTCTAAAAACACACACACACACACACACAGACACACACACACACACACACATAGAGAGATCTGAAAAAAAACATTGCTCAAAAGACTTCATGCAAAGAGGAGATGATCTACAGATTGGAAAGCACACTCACTCATTTGCTAGCCCTCTAGATCTACAAGGGCTTCAGTCCTAATGGCCCAGCTGAGAGCAGGAGGAAGAGGCTGTTCAGAAGGTGCTGCAATTACAGGAAGATTCAGTCCCTCTCGCACCCCTCCCCCACCCCATTCCACAAGCCCCGTCATCTGATTGGCGGCCACACCAGCTGCCTTCCGCCACACGGCGCGAGAAAATGTCTGCGCTGCTAGCTGCTGAGCTCAACAAAGGAGGTCTCTCTCGTTGCTCTTGCTCACTCCCTTTCCCTCTCTCGCCACCAGGGGAGCCATTTCATAATAAGAGTCCTCTCTCTCTTTCCCTTTCGTAGACCACAGTGAGACTTGGCAGTAAGCAAGACCACAGTGACAATGACAAGGCTAGTCCCCCTGTACCTCTATCATCGGCTGGCCATTGTAATCCTTACTGGCTTTCATTAATCCCAGTGGATGACCCTTTCACCTGAGCTTCCAACTCTACCCGGAGTTCTGTTTCTGTTGTCCTGAACACAGCCTGATCATACAGCTGAAGAGACACCAAATTATTCATATCATTTTTAAAAATATATCTTCAATCCTAAATACTGAATAGACATCAGCTAGATATGTGAAGTTTTTTTTTCTGTAATACCAAATGCATAGCTTCATTTTACAATGTAATGCCTGCAAAAGCCAATATTGGTAGACTGGTTTCAGGTCAATAGACACAAACTTATATTTTACAGCAGAGAACAATGTCTAGTAGACCCAACACAAATATGAAGTGTTAGTATAGTACAATGGAAGGGGGTTGGGGAAACCTTTGCCTCTACCTAGAAAAGGTTAGTGAACATGACAGCTCAGCATATTCCACCCAAGCCTGGAGTATCATGGTACAATGAACAAAGAACAGAGATCATGACAGCGACAGCAGTGGAACCTTGTGTTAAAAAAAAAAAATAGTCCAGCCATGACTCACTGCAGAAAACAAGAGGGTAAACTCTGCAGAATGAATCAACTACTCGTTCAAAACCAAAAAAATATAAGAACCAGAAGATGTCATCTGGTTTCCCTTCTCTCTTGCCGAGAACAGTAAACAAACAAGGTTGTTTCAAAGCAGCTTCATGATTGTGACCATTCACACAGGCTGCAATGCCACCAAGGCAGTGTTTCACTCAGCTTCCCCAAACCCCATACTCCATGGCAGGGTACAGAGAAGGTGCCAAACAAAGGGAGCAGGAGGGAAGACAGCAGATCTGATCAAGAGACTGATCTGCATGCCCATGTCTAGGCCTGGTTTCCAAACTGGCTTTGAGCTGATGGTACAGGGAGCTGACTAATTGCCACGTCAACAAACCTGCCTAGTCTTTGGTGACACACCAACACCACTCAAGTCTCTCAAACATGTCAGGCCTGGGTTTCCCTTCCAGCAAGTGGCAGCACCTCCTCACTGTAATGCATAGATGTCTTCTCACTCTTCCCCTAACGCAGCCAACAGCCACTGCCACTGCAACCCAATCCCACATTGGCATTCTCAGCACGGGAGTTCGAAACATTTCAAAGGCCGTCTTGATCGCGGCAGAAAAGGGAAAAGGTCAGCCACCTGATATATGGCACGATCGGCATTATTTATTCTCCCCAGCAAAACAAAGGCCAGGCTACATGACACATGGACTCAAAAATGGTCAACGGCTCTCATTTTCCTCCGGGAAAAATTAAGTAGATCAGATGATTCCCCAATTAGCCAGCTAGTCTATTTAGCTGTAAATGGCACCTCTTGCAAACATATAGGTCTGAGACAATGACTAGGCATGGGCCAAGACAAGACAAGGGACAAGATGGTCTCCAAGATAAATTGTCAGTTTCTCAAGCATGAATGGATCCAAACATATGATACTCTGTTCTAGCAGGCTCCCAAATGACATCCCAAAACCCCACTGGCAAAGACAGTAAAACATGGAGGGAGAGCTGCCTAGCTCATAACATGGGGAGATAGCAGGCCTTTCTGTGTGAGCTCTCCCCCTACAGGCAGAAAAAAGAGCATGCTCAGAAAAAAGAAGGGAGGGAGGGAGGGAGGGAGGGAGGAGGAAAGGCAAAACGACAGTTCACCGCCATTTCGTAACCCAGATTGTTTACTGGCAGCAGCAGAGCAGATGGTGGAGGTTTTTTTCCACTGGCTAGGGGGCGCAAGAGCAGAGCTTGCCTGAATTACTGCTAGTTCATTCTCTGCTCTACACACATCCTGACCATGGAAACAGAGGTCTGCCAAAATGGACCTGTGCATTTAACTTCTGATGCCCTGTTCAACATGCCTAGTAAGCAGCAACCTATCGATATACTGTACAGTTTCAACGTAATTGATTGTTTTAATATTAGCCAATGGCAGATGTGAAGAGCATTATGTATTGGGCTTTATGAAGGCAGGCACCAATGCTCTCACTCAGTTCAGTAACCAAGTGAACCAAGGTCCTCTTTCTCTTGCCCATTTCATACTAGACATTTACTTAGTGTAAATCAAACAGGCTGAAGGCCTAAACAATTGGCGCATATTTTCATTATGACTGGCTACAAGAATTCAACGGCATCAGTTTCAAAGACAGGATCAGCTTTGCAGATTGCTACCTTAGGGCAGAGCAAATGGCTAGCCTGTCCAGCTCACAACAGAGCTCAGGCATTAGACAGCATGTAAATCAATGAAAGGAATATTTTTTTTTTTTTTTGCGACCTATCCCAAGGGGAAACTGGAGGCAAAGCTTGAGATTGTGTCGGCATGTCAGTGGAACACGGCTCACGCAGAAATCTGTTCTCTGTCAGTGCTGCCCACTTACTGTTCCCAGACACACCTCTGAAGCAACGGGGTCTGTGGCAGTTGGTTTATACTGTGTGCAACAGAGAGCACAAACCTCAGGTTTGGAGATCGAGTAGCTACCTCTACATCTCAATATGAATAGATGGCTAAATGCAATATTCGTGAACATATTCGCCTACAGTAGCTAAACAACACAACATCCAATATTCTCGGTCACTTAACAAAAGACCTACAAAATGAGCGGGTCTAAACATCAGACCATAAAGCAGACTCCAATTAAGTCCAAAGCAATCCTTCAAGGAGGTGGTCTGAATAAAACACACGCACCTATACATACATTCTGAAATTGTCTGACAGAAAATCAAAACGGAAGTGTGAGGTCTCCCTACAAGTCAGCATGCCTACAGTCTACAACATGGCCCAAGTCACAGATCCAGACACAAGTGGAAACTGAAGCCTAACTAAAAAGGAAATGGAAAAAGATAAGATCTGCAGACAGTTGAAATGAACTCCCAACAATGTACTGTATGTTCAGCTCCTTGTAGAGAGACTGGTCAGCGACAGTGAGCCAATCCTCCTTTTCTTTGAGGCCTGTCCTGTGCTTTCTTCTTTCCTGCTGCACACTGCTTATAGGCCCACTTCAAAGGGATACGACAACCGAGTACATACGCTTCCTCTAATGTAAGAACAACACTGCGGCCTCAGAACAAAGTCGTCTGCTTGTTAACTCTGCAGATAATGTTTTTAAACTAAAATCAGGCTACCACGTCTTTGCCTGTGTCTCCTTCTTCATCATTTCGACTGAATGGACTGTTTGTCTGTCTGACAACACTCTGGTCTAGACTGTATCCTTCTATCCCAAAGCCTCACATGAAGTCCTTATTGTTTGCGGCCTGAAGAAACCAAAGAGTGACGAGATAAGATAATGCTGCCTGCGGAGTCACCGAGGCCATAAATACCACCACACCCTAATGCAAATGGGCCACAGGCCTGCAGGAAGAGGATTGGCAGCCAAATGCTTCCAACTCAAACAAGCCAAAAAAGAAAAAAGAAAAAAAGAGAAAGAAAAACACAACTGTAGCGAGATTGAAATGGTGAATCCAATCCACGGCTCTCACCCTGGAGTTCAACACAATTGCGTGTGGGCCATGAAGGCTCTCTCTCTTCGCCAAGACAGGATTTAATCCGCTGGATTTTTTCCCCCCTCCCTCGCCTCTTTAAGGTGCGGATGAGGACTTAACGGACGGATTGAGAGTTGTCAGGTTTCAGATCGTCTGCAACCGAAGCCGGTGCCACAGGAGCTGACCACAGTGAGCAGTAATCTTCAGCAATGCACACACATTGGCCGTCTCTACCTCTGAACGAGGGTGCTGGTGACAGTGAGGGGGTTGGTCAGGCCTTTTGTTCCAAGCTGCAGCTACTGACTCTCAAGCCTGGTGGTTGCTCTCCTCCCCAGGAAAGATGGAACCTCCACGTGCATCTCAGCCTCAAGCAAAGAGAAGAGAAGAGAGGCGCAGCCTCAACCTCGGCCTCAGTGCAGTTGGCAGCAATGAAAAGACAGAGGGGGGGGAATGAAGAGGAGGCAGCTGCTCGTGCATCAGTAAACAGAAAGAATGCTCAGAACCTGCGCTGGGAGCCTGAGAGGAGTCTTCCCCCTGGTTAAAGGTGGCCTGCCTTGGAGCATCAGACCCAGACCTTTTTCTCTGATGGCCTCCATTGAGGGAAAGAGAGCGAGTCACGAACAGATTGTTCCTCTTTTTTTTTCCCCTCCTCCTCCTCCCCGCATGCACACGTTCACCCTGCCCGTTGGTCATGTGACCTAGTAGCTCCCTCTGTTGGTCCCTCTTGTAAAGGCTTACAGAGCATGCTCAGTCAGTTCAAATTTCAGTTTCTTTTTTTTCCTCCTCCTCCTCCTCCTCCCACTTGAAGATGGTGAATTATCACACCGCCTTCTCAATGCTTGCACTAAAAATTGCGAGTGAAAATATCAAGGGGTCTTTGGGGCGCTTGGTGGCTCTTGGAAGGGCGAGGCTCCTCTGAAGGCCAGCAGCCGGGAGTTCCTTAACCTTCACACACCAATCCCCAGAGATCTTTCTCTCACCCAAGCCACTGAGATGAGAGAGGCTGCACGCAATTGGGGAGAGATAATCAGAGCAAACAGTCAAATAGGCTAAGAGCTATTTCTACCATGAACACAGAGCCTGCAGTGCATCTATAAAAAAAACTCAGCCATGTATGAAATACAGTGCAATTGAGTATAATTCAGATACTGACATTGAAATTTCTTGAACTGATTAGTACTTCCTGCATACCTAACCAGCCAAGGAACACAGTCTGCCCAACAATAAAGAGTGGCCTAAAGCCCATGCCTCAACAGCAACCTGTATACTGTCTGAAGATGCTGACTGAGGCGGCATAAGAATAAAAGATAGCCAATCCGCTTTGATCTACAGACTCCAGTAGCACAGACTTTTTATCTAGGCTCCTGCATTTAAAGGCATGCCAGTTCTTTGTTTTTTTTTTTTTTTCCTTTTCCCTCTCTCTCACTCAAATGACAAACGGCAGCAGCCCACCCGGACCAAACAGTGAGTCTCACAACCCATCATCAGGCTTGGCGTCTTTGATTTCTCTCACTGCTCTATAAACAGCTACTCCAGCTCCAGCTCTCACAAACTGAGCCCATTCTCACCAGCTCTGGGTAGGAAAGCTGAAGAACTCATTTTCTCTTGTGCGTTCCCCTATGTTACAGAGAAACTGAGAGACCAATACCTGGACTATACACTAGCCTACTCTAGCATTAATCAAACATCCACCTTCCCAAGATCCCTGGCACTTTCTGCAGTGATCTTACACAGAGGCCTCAACTTCCATAAGTCACACTGCTTCTACAGTGTTACTACAACTTTCTAAATATTTCTGGGAGACCCTTTTAAATGTATTGCCACAAAAAAAATCTTTATGAATTTCCCACCAAATATGCTCAGTAAAACGGATGACAATTCATAAAGAAAGCTACCAAATCATATTCTCAAAATACACAAGACATTAAAAACCTAGGCGTACTGGAAAATTACAGGAGACTGGCCTGACATAGAATGATCAGAAATAAGTTACACAAAAAAAGGCTGATCAAATAGTTTTATATGCCAACAGTAAATTTCAGATGTAAGAGTCCAATATCAGACTGTCTATAAATATCTTATGAGAAAAACACAACAGTGTGAAACTCTGAGATATCCATTCAAGTGCTCCTGACTTAGAGAGACTGATTTAAGAACTGTACCTTGTTTAAAACCACTGAGCCCATTCTCATTTAGCCTAGTGTTGACAAAAGCACCAACCAACATGGTGAGTCAGCTCACGGAGCATGCTCAGTAGAGCCCCCGTCAGCCATTTTAAAGAACTACCATGTAGAAGAAAAAAAAATCCAGAGGGTGGGAACAAACCCGTCCTAACTGACATATTTTCCCAGTGGAGAGAGAGGGAAATGACAACAAATGATTTGGCTTCAGGTTTTTTTTTTTTTTTTTTTTTAACAATGAAGATGAACCCAAATGAGGCTAGCCAGTTGAGTCTGTGTGCAGTTGTCTCTATGCTTTGATGGATGCAATGGAGACAAAAGCAGAAGGGTCTGAAAGGAGAGAAGAAAGAAAATGAGTGTGTGAAAACAGAGAGAGAGAGAGTGTGAGCGTCAGCAAACACATATGCGAACCCAGGCTCTGTCAGTCTACTCTTCCACACCCACCCACGTAGAGCCGTGTGCCCATTCTCCATGAGCCGTTAAATTCTGCTCAGAGCCTGCCACTCTCTCTCCGCTGCACACACCAACAAGGACTCAAGCAAAATGCCGTCACACAGACACACACATACACAACAAGTGAAAACAGATGTCTCTCTGCTGTCTCAACTAAAGGGAACCTTATGGGATGGGATGGTGTGCACTAAAGCAATGGGACTCAGGACTTCACCCTAGATCTCAAATGAAAGAGAACATGAAGAGAACAACCAGAACTGCCCAGCTGCCAACCATTCCCTCAGAAAGCTGGACTATAATCACCATGTGTACACAGCAGAGTTTGTCCAAGGGTGACATAGGGAAGGGGGGGGGGGGGGTGAGGACCCAACAGCATTAGCAGAAGTAGCCTACTGTATGTAGCCCATTCAAGATCACAAGGGCACCTACAGTATGACAATCCTGCCTGGCTGGCTGGTTAAGCTGCCTCTCTCATGTGATGAAACTAAACACATGGCCCCAACATACAGTACCTGGCCATTTGGCACTGGAATACCAATATATTTTGAGGGCATAACTACACAAGACAAAATGGCTTATATCTTTCATTCTCAAATTGTTCACTCTCATCTGTCCCATATTCCCCGTGAAATCCAAAGTTTAAGTGTCACAGTCTTCCATTTCAATTTCCACCGAGGAGCTGAACAATGACAGATACAAGCACACAAAACAAAGGGTTTTTTTGCATCCATAGATTCCAACCTGATGTTGAGAGGATGACTGTGCATTAGTCAACAGGGATGAATCAATCAGTTAATCAATTGAAGTGATCAACAGCTTAGAGACAATAGTGCTAAACACAGGAACAGTAAAACAAATGCATCTCATGCATAAAAACAACCAGTGCACCTGGTTCTTTCCCTTCACATTTCAAAGGGACACTGACAAAAATCGAAGACAATCTTTGCATTTTTTCAGGTTTAGCCTTCAAGCTGACTGGCCATACCTGGTTTAGGCTGTGGGTCCTCACAGATGGGGGAGGAGGAAGAGCCAAAGGGGAGAGCATGCAAACGTCTAGCTTCCCACATGTACCGTCCCTGCAAGGGTCACGTGACCAACTCTCTGTAGAGGGCTCAAACCTGGCCCTCTCTGGGCATGCTCAGATGGATGCATTCTGCTCCTCATAAAGGAAGGTAGGCAGAGAAGAAACATGAAACGACCATTTCATAGGGGCATAATCTCAAGTCAACACTGGCACCAGGGCTGCCATCTTGAAGGGATTTGAAAGAAATTCACCAAAAGATGAGCCCTTTTGTTTTAAAAGGAGAGTAATTAACCAAATGAAAAGCATGAGCTAGGCTACCTCATGCGTCCTCTCACCAACAGAGCTCTGGATCTGCTGAATAATAAACCACCAGATAAGAGCAAATGCATGGGCATGACAAAGCTGCAGTTAAAACTCAATAATGCCACCCAGTAGGATTTTGGTACACTTTTGTAACGCTACCACAACAATCACAGTCCATCTTCTGACTTCAAAATTATAATCTGGTTTTCAAATGTCATTGTGTTGCTTCTTTACATTGTATCTTCAACTGATAAAATTAAATTCACCTACTGTGGCAACTCTGAGTAGAACAGTACAGTACAAGGTAAGTGTATTAATAACTAGGTGGTGGTGGTCTTTGGGGGGGCTTAACATTCACCTAACTCAAGTCAACTTGCAATTTAAGATGGATTTCTCTGCCAATATATATATATTTTTTATTTTATCTATCTTGAAAGTCCCAGTTTGCCCATTCAAATTAACGTAATCCAATCAAACTATACCTTTACCAACAATGGTGTAATGCACTTTTGTTGAGAAAATGAACACAAGCGAACCAAATGTTTTACTTTGGTCTTTCTTCTGAAACAAACAACCATTCTTGCAATTATTTATGTCAGGAAAAAGAATTCTATAGCCTTGGCTTACATGGCTACATGCTTATCAACTGTCTCTGGTTCTGCTTCAATGATGAAAGCAAGGTTTCTTATTGTAAGACAAGGAGGAAGGAAGTTGATTTTTCACTATTTAGTCGGGAGAAATAAGGAAGTCTTTTGGCTATTGATAAGACATAATTTAAGGTATAGTTCCTGACCATGGACCATAAGAGATTGTTGACATTTGAGTTCCCTTCCTTTCGAGCAATATTGCTAATAGTGTGGGCCGATGTTTTTTCCCCTTTGTGCCAACAAGAAAGTGGCACAGAGGGAAGTGAGGAGAGGTTTTCGGTGAAACACCTATGGGCCTGATAGATTAGAATCAAGGACTAGGCCTTTAACAAAAGTGAGCTGACAGACAGGGACCCCTCCAACCCCAAAATGCATCATGCCAGAACTCCAAGAAAGTAAAAAGAAAGAAGATGTCTGTGAGAGGTTGAGAGCCTATTTGCCATAAAGGAAGAGTGTTGTATCTTGCGCTGGAGTGTGTTGGCCAGTTTTTTTAATACAATATTCCTTCTTCACTGAAGATGATGACTAATCTATACTTTAGATGAGTAAACACTCCTCAATGAACTATTAGCCTAACTGGAGCTGAATACAGGCATGAGGCATGAGAAGACTCTCGTCTTGAGTAACCCTAAGGCCTGGCTCAGATGGTAACCAGGTGATAATGCACGTCAGTGGGCTTTCCTGCACTTGTCAACAATCGGTCTCTGTAGAGCACCTTGTATGCTGCGATTTGACTGATTACTGTCTGCACAACACGCAGTTTGATAGGCTGATGCTTGCTCATCATGTTGCAAAAGTTGAGAAGTTTTCATTTCCAGAGGCAATCCCAAACTACAATTCTGGGACCCATGTAAAGTGAATGGAGAGCCATTCCTCTACCGTGTTTGCCAAGTGTCCGAGTCTACAGTAAGCCCTGAACCCTAAAAATCTTAGCAGCATAATGCCATTAGTTATTTCTACCAAATAGCCGAAATTTGAAAAGGTTAAGTCTATGGTGAACCTTTTAGTGTCATTTTAATGTGGATACATAGGCTATTGGACTAGATTAGTCAAACATAGGCCTAGGCCTTCTTCCATTGGTCTATTCAATGGAGTACTTGGGTACAATACTGAATAATCTAACAGTAGCAACCAAACCTAAGGAGGAAGCGTAAAATCTGTGATCTCAAGGTATCTGAACTGAGTCTCTCTTTCGTAAAGTCATTTCAGCACAGCACGGCAGCACGTGTTCAGCTACAGCCTACAGGACTACAGAGGCCTCTTCTTATCTGTCTTATGGACACTGTATCAACAGCTGGGTCTCCTTTGCAATGGCTCCCCAATGGAAATTGGTCTAACAGAAAAATAAGCGCAAGGTTATGCAAATCAAAATGGGACAATATCCTAAACTTAAGCTTACAACTGTCAAAGAGTACTGTGCAAATATAGGGGTCAATCCACTTGCTCTGTCTACACTATTATCTTATTCAAAGTGATGGTACTTTTACATCAGTTGTCAGTAACCTTACCGAGGCAAATCCTCATAAGAAAGTTATGGAACCTTAGCCAATAAGAGAAACAAGAGGAAAGACTGAAACTGAAACCTGCTGTAGATGACTAAAACTGACTTAGACTATAAATTCAACAGTTTTTCTTCAACATAAAAAGTGAGAGGGGAAAATACATCTCCAGAGCAGTCTCCCTGCAGGCATCAAATGTCTAGGATCTCAGTCTGAAATTGTAGCTTTTAGACCATACCATTGTATAATCCATTTTCTAGGTCAAACAATTCACCTAAGGACATGAAACACAATATACAGAACACAATGAATTTTAGGGGTCAACAGCATCTTAAGCCTGTACCAAAGTAAATTGTCAAAAAGCAATTTGTTGCCATCAACATCAAATATGTAACACACCGATAAGGACAGGGCCACCCTCTGGTAAGCAAGATGAAACATGCACAGAAATCAAGCCTCAGCACTACCCACAAGGCAGTGTGGATATACCGCATGTTACTCTGGGCAACCAACATTGCCAAGACCATTTAACACCCAAACATAATTCAGAGGCAACTCTGGACTTAACAAGACACCACCAATGTTTAAAAAGAAACTACGAGGAGATGTAGGGCCTATGCATGGAGCAGATGATCTTGTTTCAGTCTTATCATTGCAATTACAATCACCGAACCCTTCTCAAAAAAAAAAAAAACCAGCAATGTCTACATACAGAAATCCAGTCACAATAACCAGCAATACTAGAAAACATATGGCTTAATGAGGTCTCAGAGTGCATTCCAGCATTTGCCATACCTTTGTCTGGAGTGAGGCCCTGCATATCTAAGAACACGAGCTGAAGCCACCAGTCGACGTCGAGTAGGCCATGAAGGCCTGTTTTTGCGTTATGAGGTTGGTGTTCTCTCTCTCCAGTAGGGGCAGTCTTGCACAGTGCTGAGCATGCTCAGTGGACCACAAGGTCTGAAACATATCGTCTGCTGCAAAGGAGCAACGATCTCTCCTTGTATGCCATGGAAGGACCTCAACAGATCCTTGTCTAGACTGACAATATACTGTATACACCATTCTGAAGAGATATTCTCTCTCCACTTGTCTGATAATGTCTCGTCAGATATATCCAAATAATACCATATTGTTGACATTCAAATGCTTGAGGATTTATGATGAGGCTGTTGACTTCATTGACTCGTATCAGAAAAAGGAGAATGTCATGCCAGCTCAAATTGATGTCTTGTTTAAAAATAGCCACTTACATTTAAAATCATGTTCTACAGCAGCATTTAGTCTGAAAAACACACTCTCATTAAAATAGTTCATAGTAAATTAAGAAAAAAAAATTCTGAAAAAAAAATCACATATCTTTCCTCTGTTTACAAAACAACACACACTTTTCAATCACCAAATAATAGAGACTTACTGCACGAGACCAGTGGGAGCCCATTAAGATTCTATGCAGTTGTACTGTGCTGTGCAATACTCCACAGGTTGGTTGGAGTAAAGGAGGTCAATTGATGTGATCTATGGAAGCTCAAGCAACTACACAAGTAGCCTGTCAACTGTGAAGACAGATTATCCCTTGGCAAGTCAGAAGGTCTACTGCACACAAAACTCCAAAATGATAAGCAGAAATGCTTCTGACTTTATGTTGTGCAGCATACCCACATAAACATTACAAGAGTGGCAGCGGTACTGAGAATTTGAGAACTAGACACCTCGTGTTCAGCAGATAAAGAATACTAATACAAACGGTAGGGTCACTGAGGTCGACCACAGACAGCAAAATGAAGCGTTCTCCCTGGTACAAGCCACGAAAACCATTTTCCTGTTGCACAAGGTTACTTTGGAGCGCCCTCTGGCGGAAGCAGAACTGCCCAGCGAGAGCCAATTTCCCTGATGCCTTAACTGGATAATTACCAATCACAGGGAACCAATTTTGTGGCAACAATTCGTACGCACCTTGAATGATGGGTCAAATGCATTGTTACATAAGGCTAATTGATTTCACAGCTTGCACAGCGTTATGTTGCATTGACCGCATTCTGCAACCAGTGTATTTGAAAGCATGATAGGTATCCACTTCACTGTCAACCAAACGTAGAATGATACTAGCCGATAGCCTACAGACCATCACAGAAAGGCATCAAACTTCGTCAAGTAAACCGTTCCTGTATATTTATGTCCACCGTTAAAGTATACTGTAGTCTGTTCCCCTTAATCCATTCAAGTGAAGTTACAGCGTGTGCATAAGGAAAAGATTTAAACCACAGAAGTTGCTTTGGTTTGCAGGAGATCTGAGAGTCTCAGATGGGGAGGTAATGTCAGAGCGGATGTCGTGGAGAACTAACTCCATGAATTATGATGCTTTACTGAATCATTTTCAAGCTGACGTTCCTTATAGCACAACATATGCACCTGTCAGCACAGGTCCAGTATATTTCTGAGTAAATCGATATATCGCTTTGATGAGAACAAACTGATACGATGGCTTGAGATGACATGCATCTCTCGAATGAGGCATGTCAGCTAACTTAGCATCACTGTATCAATGTCCAAATACTGTAGGTTGAGGAGTGGGTAATATACATACTACTGACTATAGACTTAAAGGTACTGAAGACACTACATATTCCAGACTGTAACTATAACGTTTAACAGGTAACGCCAAACAATTTTCAGTGAGTGATGGTGGTTAGCAGCTAACAATTAGCTAGCTAGCTTCTTGTGCTTAATTCCAAGGTCCACACATCACAAACACGTGCGCCAACTCAACTTTATAAAGCACAGTATATGGGGGTCTAAATAACTGCAAAATGTGTATGTTGCATGTCTAATCATTGTATTTCTCCTCGTTAACATGACAGCAAAACTGATTGTGTGAAGCCGGATGGTGTCGACACCCGGGAACACGTATATTATAATTAACCCGCTCCAAATACAACGATCTAGTATGAAATATTCTGATGCCGGGGCCAGGTGTCTCTAGATCGAGAGGCCGCCCCCATTATTGTCATCAACAACGATTCATGCTCAGTCAGTAGCCCGTTCTACACACAAAAGCCGAGTTTCTGGATAGAGAATATCAGGCGGGCAGTTTGAAAATTAATGAAGATAGCGTTGAGTAATTGCATCTAAACCTTTACACTCTGTCTTAGTAAGCACTGTAAGGCAAGTGCAACATTTAACCTGAACGAGCAGTTGTAAGGACGCTACATCGCTGAGAAACAAACTTACAATGTATATTCGCTTCTCTCTTACCTCAGTTTCCACTGAAGCCATGGTTCCTCAGCCATCCACCGAATCTCCGCCCATTACTTTACTACGTCATGGACTTAATTTCCCATCCCATTCAAAAGTGTTTCACTTTAGCTTGTTGTGGGTAGCCTAAACCTAAGTGGATATGGACCACTGTGGATGTAAACCTCATTAGTTGTACAAGCTGTCCTGGTTGTAAAGTTCATACACTGTTTTGAGGTTTTGCATGCTAAAGCCTCACCCTGAATGGAATTTTAACTGTATGATTATACAAGCATTTGAAATTACAATATTGTTTTGATGTGTCACTTGCAGCCCAAGAGCCCATGACCTTGGCAAAGAAGAATATAATTCTTGAACTACATTTCTTTGAAAGTTTGCCTAGAGGACCTGAAGTAAGTAGGTGAATGAACGACATGGGTAGGCTACATAATCTTACATGATGGAACTAAATGGACTGAGGCTGTCCCAGTGATGTTATTGAGGCAGTAGGAATGGAAAACATGACTGTGTTAGGCTACAGGCTAGATACTACTTTAGGTGTTGCTAAGTCAGTCATTCATGAACAACTGTCCTGTGGCCATCTCCTGTACAGTTTCTGTTGCTTTGTGAGATTGTGCCTTCGCTATGGTCTTATTATTGACAGTTTCCACTTTTTTTGTATCGATAGAACTCTATGGATGTTCACCAATGCATTTGGAAGAATGGTGTATAGCCTAATTTACAAACATTGTATCCATTAATGTTTGCAATTTATCTGTCCTCTTCCTGTCAATCTGTCAAAAATCAGAAAGAAGACACAGGCAAAATCTAGGGGACGGATTGACATCTGCAGTGGAACTGGCTGTGGCCTAAGGGTTAGAGAATTGGATTTGTAGCTGAAGTGTAGCCATGCTTGAAACCCTTTTCTTCTTCATATGGCACAAAATGACATTTTGACCATGTCTGGTCTTCCTCAGTTTCACTTCAAGACAGACTGATTGACTTCCTAAAAATCACACCTAAAAGGATGTGCTCATTAATCCATTTTGCTCTTGCAAGGAAACAGATATATACACAGAGTCTTGTGTATGTATGTAAAAGCTACGTACAATAAACAAGTGAACAAATCTAATCGATGATACATGTACTTGCAAAAATAAGTTCAAACCTGCATTGACAAGAACAAGAGAAGATAGCCCATAGTCCATAGCTACAGACAGTGTCCAGAAACTCTCTTTTTTAAATAAATGGTTCTCTGTGTCCCCTCCGCTTTGACGAATTTTAACCTGTTCTATCCCAATACCTCAAAGATTAAAGTGAATGCCCAAGTCTTTTTAGATGGACAGTTAGGGGACTCTACTCTACTTATTCTGGTCTTCAGAGTCTGACATGTCAGACTTGCCCACAAGGACATTTAATCATGCAAATGCATTTGTGAAGCTGCATGCAACTCGGGTCTATAGTATCTATTTTTCTTTGTACAGTTATTGGATGGGTACATATCTGGCATTTATATGTAGAGTTATCTTGTGTGCAATGTCTACACGGGTACAGTGTATTCGTGATGGGTCTTGGGAAATGTGATGTTGGGGGAGGGGATCTGCCTTCAGAGTCCCTGATGTTGCGGGGTCTCTTATGACAGACTGACTTGGTTAGGGTTTGTATATGGGATCAAATTGTAGGGTAGAGTGGGGGAGCTGGCATGAGGTTCATGGTGGAAATTTGTATATCACCATAGTCAACAACGTAGTCCATAGTAATAATAAATATGTAACTTGACTGAATTTAGTGGTTGGATAAAACAGGTGAGGGGCATTTTATCCCAGGGGGCATTTTCCCCCACTCTACCCTATTATGTGCCAATGTTTGAATATTACTTGCTTGATTTTTTTTTTGCCAGAGGTGCAGATGATAATGCCCCACCTGTTTTTCAGCTCTTCCAGATGGTAGACTTTTCTATTTGAATTGTGTTTACTTGGTGGGCTGCTGCTTGTAGGCAATCTTCAGGGTAACCTCTGTTCCAGGATCTCTCCATTATGATCCCACCTTGTTTTTGAAACTCTTTGTCTGAGCTGCAAATCCTATACTCTTTTCATCTGGCTTATGGGTAAGCTCCTTTTTGAAGGTGTTGGTTGGAAGCTATCGGCATGTAACAGTGTGTTTCTATCATTTGGTTGTAGACGTTGGTCTCCAGGCTGTTGCTTGTTTTTTGTATTTTTGAATGTCAAGAAAGCTGATGCTCTGAAGATCTACAGTAGATTGTAGATTTGATACTCTATGCCCCACAAAAAGCCCTCTTCATGAGGTTGTTGTGTAAGCTCACAGCATCAAAAGTTGCTTGAATTGTCCTGTCATCTACTGTGGGGAGTTTAGAGTCTCTGGTGATAGGATGGTAGATATTTGTATTGTAGTTGTGATCTCTCCCTCTCTCTCTAGATGGTCAGTTTTATGAAAGTTTTGAATTTGGTTGTTGTATGGGTTTCCAGAACTTCCATTAAATCTTTCTTATCTACCTATCAGTGAGAGGAAAGTTATTTTGTAGCCTACTCTTGTGTCAGTAGAAAGTCTTTTCAAATGGACCAGAAGTTATCATAGCATAGCAATATGTGCTGTGCTAATTGTGCTAACGTGTGCAGACTAACTTGCATGAACTCAGAACTGGTGATATTTCAAACTTCTTATAAGATATAACTACTACATAAACCATTACACTATCTTGCTTTAGCTTGAAGGTAGCAATAGCTAAATATATATATATCAATGCTTCACAATGCTTGAGGCAGGTTATGATGGTATTATGACCATGTCCATAAAATGTGAATTATTTGGGTCTGCTGACTCTGCTCGCTCATTACAGAATTAACATGTTCTGATAGCCCATCTTTGTTGTCTTAATAGTGGTTTGACTTGATTATCTTTCTTAATTAGTTCAGGTGGACTCCATTCCAGTACATTCCATCCCAGCGCGCATCAGAGAGAGCTTCTCAACAGTGCCTCCACTTCTTGA
>JASCQY010000022.1:11401957-11414314 GCA_030264315.1 Sardinella tawilis
CACACACACACACACACACACACACACACACACACACACACACACACACACACACACACACACACACTCCCTTCCAGCTAGTGGGGACCAATCTTAGTAAGACACTCAATAAGCCAGCCAGGCAAGCAAATGGCAGTTGTGGTTGGAATTAGGTTGCATATAATCATAGATAAAGATAAATCCCAGTTTAAAAGATAAATCACATCAAAAACAGTGAGTACAGCCAAACAAAAACTCCTTTCATGTTGTATAGAGCTTACAACATGGTTACACATGTGCTACCACATTTTTGCAGGAAACCAGCTCAGAGTGTAATAGAAGGAGAATCTGAAAACACACACACACACACACACACACACACACAGAGAAAAATGTCCTCAACCTTTCCTGTGGACAGGAGTTGCATTCAGGCCAACGTATGAATGATCCAACAGTAAATGGTGTTCAGTGTTCACCTTTGCGGAGCTCTCTGACTGAATCAATACACTCTCCATTAGTAATACATGTAGTAGGCGACCACTCTATCCCAGGACCCCCCCCCCCCACACACACACAAGTGCCCGACTAAGAGAGACCGTCTAGGACTGTGGACGCCCAGCCACTGTCCATTGACTTTATTGAGCCGTGTTACTTCGTAACCTGATACACCACAATCTCCACTGAAGGTAAATACACATACAAGATGCACAGGAGTCAAGCCCTGAGCTGCAGAGGTGGTGATGGAGGACAAATATATACAGACAACAAGCACACACAAGCAACACACAAGCAACACACACACACACACACACACACACAAAGCTCTTAAGGGAACAGCCTGTGGCAATGTAGATCTTTTGTACATCTATCACGCATCCTCAGTGTCAGAAGAGGGGCTGGGCAGACTGTCATATCAGTCAAGTGGAAAGATGAAGGGGCAGGAGGAGTAAGTCAGGAGGAGATGAGAAAGGATGATGAAAATACTGCACAATTAAGGAGCATAGCATGACATGAGACTGACAGGCCAAAATAAAGGGGAGGAGGAGAGGAAGAAAGAAAGAAAGAAAAGAAAGAAAGAAAGAAAGAAAGAAAGAAAGAAAGAAAGAAAGAAAGACTGGCCACACCGGGGTGGGTCTGGTCCAAGCAGGCAAAGACAAAGGTGAGAGTCAAAGGCAAATATAAATGGCTCCATATCATTTGTCTTTTATTGAACTGCAGATCAAAAGCAATATGGACATGAGCTATTCTGGGGCTTGGGTCGGTAACTGGTATTTCTGCCAATAACCTTCCAGAAGTTCTACAGTACTTATGGTACTCATTTTGCAACTCCAGACAGACAGTATGTCTCTGTTTAAGCGTGAGCTTATACTGTATGTTTACATACACTCTTGTGCATACAAGTTTGAGTGTGAGTGTGTATATGTGTGTGTGTGGTGGGGGGTGGGTGGGTCGGGGGTGTGGGGGGTTACAGTACATTTCTTTAGCTATTGCAACATTTTGCTTGAATCTCTACAACAGTACCATCCGCAAAGTCAACGAGGGCAAAACAAACAGACCTGTCTCTTTTATACGCCTTACTGACTGATCTGAGGTGACAGAGCACAATGCTCAACAGAGCCATTTCCTTTGGTGTGCTGAATCTGCTACACACTGAAGGCTTCTTCGGCGAGCCTCCTCAATCTCAGAGACCAGGGAGAAAGCCAGAGGGGAGCCTACAAGTCTCAGTTAGCCTGTTGATAGATTGCACAGCTCACAGTCCATAATCACAATGTTTCGGGGAGTAACAATGGTAATTTGAGATCACTTTCCCACTTCATTCGGGAGTCATTGGACAGGCTGTGGCTTAAAAAACTTCCCAGCTGAGAGCTGAATTAAAAGAGGCACAAGAAGGCAGACAGGGTGTGTGAGCCTGATATGTGCATTTGCATACACTTTCAGTAGCCTCTATTTGATATGTGCTCAAACGGTTCACCAATCACAAGCATCACACACTTTAGAGTAAACCAGAGAGAGAGAGAGAGAGAGAGAGAGACAGAGAGAGAGAGAGAGACAGAGAGAGAAAGAGAGAGAGAGAAGTCAGTATAACATGTCTGTATAATTCAAAACCCAGGCAGGTATCATAGCGGAAGGCCCTGAAGAGAGGCGTGTGCATCAACAACAACAACAACAGCGCAGCCTGACTGACCGTAAAGAGCATCAGCTTCCTAAAACCCACCCAGCCATGGCCTCGACTCACTCATCTCACACACTCCACTTCATGCTTAATAACACCTGTCTGCTCTCCTGAACCCGTCAAAGCCAGTTTGGGTTGCTTTATTCCATCGGTCCAATGCTATTTAGATCTGGAGATTTCCCCAAAGATCAATACATGACCTCCATGTGGGATGCTACTCGGTGGGAGTGGAGGAAGGGCTGGTAAATGGTTAACTTAATGGAGGTCAAAGTCACCACCCACAACATGGAGGCAAGTCTCAGAGGATTGATACTGACATCATCGATCCTTGCGCAGAACAATAAAGAATGATGGGGTGATGTCACCGGCAGTCACTCAGTTAGGAGTGACATCATCGATGTCGAAGTCTGACATGGTAGAAGGGGGGTGTGGTACCACAGACTGTGAAAAATCTGGCCTGGTGCAATAACGCTGCTTGATAAAGAACAAGACCAAATGGCACCATGGACCAGTTCAGATGAATCAGGAAGAAAATAATAACACATATTTTCAAAAAGATGCCTTTTTAAACCAGAACACTGCTCAAGAACCACAACAATCATAATACTGATTCCATGTTGGCAGAACAGTGTGCCATATTAAAATTCCCTGAGGTAACAGGGTTAGCTTGTGGGTCTAATTCAGCTTGCTGGCTGCTATCGACTAGCTCTGGTCCTGCTTGATTGGCATGTTATTTGATGTATTTCTCACTGGCTGAAGGGATCACTACACACCAGGACATTATGTGCTGGAGATCACTTGAGTTAGTGCACTGCTGCCTGCCTTCAGTCAAGACTGATGTGAGTCATTGGTTGGATGTTAAGCAAGGCTTTGAACAAATGATACTACCGCTCAGTGATCCCTCTCCAAAGTAAAAACAGGCATGTCAGAGTGTGTGTGTGTGTGTGTGTGTGTGTGTGTGTGTGTGTGTGTGTGCATGTGTGTGTGTGTAGATGCGGGTGTAGTGTGGATTGAGGGCGGGGAGCACAGGACCAAAAACTTTCCCTTGGTGCCATGTAGTGAGTTGTTGTTGGTCAAACATCCATCTACAACATTCAAACTCATTAAGGTAGTATCTTGTTACTTACAGGTAAACAAGCTCAGAGGCCAACCTAGTAAATGATGTGTGGTTCCCAGAACATACCAGTAACAATACTTTTGTCAAATAGTGTCAATTAAAACAACAATTTCTTAATCTATACCCTAGGTCTATAGAAGAAGTTAGCTCTATAGTTGAATGTAGTGTGAGTCTATTGGCTATAGAGGTCTCATCTATGACTTCAACAATCCGATGATTTCCGCGCACAAAGGGTCAACACAATACTTTCTTTGTCCATGTTCACCCGTGACCGTGATCGTGTTTCCTTACCTACCCTCCTATCTTTAAAGAACCCTCCTTCAGGCCAAGGGTCTGGATGTTTGGGAAATTAAAGGTGGTCTGTTCTTTCGCAAGGCGGACACATTGCTTAATATGAGTTTTACTTTACACGCAGTTCTTTCCCCCATTTAACCGTCTCACACCTGTTGAAGCGTGCTTCATTGAGAAAACCTGGTGAGGTAGATAAGAGCTCTCTAAACAACTGAACTATATATCTACTATTGCTAACTAACTGCAACAGTAGCCTACGGATCAAGTGAACAACAAAAAGATGCAAAACAGGATGAGGGAGAGACAGGATGTAGTGCTCAAGGGGAACAACGAAAAAACAGAGCATGACAGGACACGAATTGACTCTCGAACCCCATAGCAATAAAATAGCGAACTGTAAAATGTAACCTGACCACTGTCAACCAAATAAATATTTGGTAGTCCCCCAATTGGCCCAGGTCTACCTTCGCTTACTTGAGAGCCACTCACTTGTTAACAACGCTTTCCTCTGATAACGGAGGAATAAGAGCATTGTTGCGCATGGATAGCGACTGTAGACAAATACATGCCAGACTCTGAGTGTTGTCAAACGCTCAAGTGAAACGATTATGCGCCGTATTGAGAAAATATGCAAGGACAATCACTTACCTGTGTATTTTAGGGAACCGCTACACTTGATCTTCACGCACCCAGATATGGATTCTCCAGGGCTGTAAACCACTTTATTATTAGTGAAAGTAATGTCGAATTCCTGGAGCTTTCCCATTTTGTCGTGTATGTCTGTCCCTTCCCGATGCGCTCACTACTCGGATTGAATTTGAGCAGGAGAGCGGGCGAAGCGGCGCAAGAACGTCCCACCTGCAGCACGCGCTGCCTTCTCCACCCCGTTTCCCGTGGCAGTGGCCCTTGTATTGACGTCATTACGATAACATTTGGTTCATTCATTCAGATTGGGGTGGTCCCTTCCCAATCTTTGCGTCTGTCCTTGCCCTAAAATTTTGGCTGTCTGCGCATTTTCTGATGTCTGCCCAATACCCAAATCTATGCTTGATGATTGTTTAAAGATAGAAAGAAAGTAGTCTTGTTATGACTTAAATTAGAGCATGTTTAAATGGTTCTGAACTTGAATTTGAAATTAACTTGGAATCAGTTGGCTTTACAGAGGCTGCCTACCTTAATCAAGAACCAGTTTGACCGTTCCAAATGTCCTTTCTGACTGAATACCAAGCTTGCGTGTTGGGGATGGGGGCACATTTGTTTATAAAATATTAACCAGCTATAGACCCATATGAATCGAAATAGCTGTAAAGGGTTTTCATAACTTAATCTCAATGGAATTTTAAGAAAGAGGTAAAGCCTGAGCTACCATGACTAAAGTTGTAAACAGTTAGCATCTTTATTGATTGTTATGGATGTACCTTGACTGACAAAAGAGTCAGTATAGGGAACCTCAGTGCATTAACTTAAACAATTTTTTACATTAAATACAGGCCCAAACTGTTGTCTTTTCAGCCAGTCAAGCAAAGGGAATGAACTGATCATCTGGCATGTTGAGACAGAGCTCTTGATAAGAATGAGAAATGTCTGTATTTTCCACCAGGAAATGAAACCAAAGAATATTCATTTGGTTAACCTAATGACATTTATTTAGGCAGACAAAATGTAATGCCCACAATAACTTAAAAATCTAAACATACAGTATGACCACACCTAAATATTCATGAAAGTTCACATCACATTTGTAATAGTCTTGTTCTGAGAAAGGATGGACTGACACCTTGTGGTTATATTGCATAAGTGTGAGCCATCACTAGAGGTAGGCCTTGGCTTGTTTAAGGTAGTTACTAATGTAAACATTCTGCTCAACCCATCACTCACATTAGAAAAGCATGTATTATTATATTGGCTAGTTAAGCTGCACCATGTGTAAAATGCAAGACAGGTTTTTCTGCTAATTTAAAAAAAAAGAGAGATACAACTGTGTATTAACCGCACCTGTGTTGTTGTTTTTTAATTTTTTTCTCATCCCCCATATGAACATCATGGCTGAAAACATTTTGCACAATCAATGTACTGTATAAACCTTGGGTGATTGAGAGAAAACTGCGGTGACTTCCATTATTAAAATGGTCAAGTACAAATTCAATACATACGTAGGTCTCTTGCATGTCAGGCAGACTTCAATTGCTTACATTGGGAAAAAGAAAAAAAACAATATGTTGACCGTACAAAGATGAATGCTACCCGTAAGCAGATGAAAGCTTTTTAAATGTATTCACGATTAATTACTCCCTTAATGGGCCTACAACTACCATCTTTACCAGCAAGCTGTTTATTCAAAACCTCACACATAGGCTAAAACAAGCCAAGACATATATAATTGTACCTGCCAACAAAAATGCCATATTTTGCCTATTTTTTAAGTGGCAAGACAATGGAGACTCTACTAAACATTAATGTTACTTTGTTTTAATAAGCACTTGAATGAAACAGGCTCCATTATGCACCCCTGTGCTTCCTCAAGCCTCTTCCTCTCCTCCTTCGTCTATTGTGTCAAACAGGAGGCAGGTACGAGCTATGGCACCAGTAACTGCGTATGGGTCACAGTTTGCCGAAGGCCTGCGGTCTTCAAAGTACCCACATTGGTCCTGACCGACCTGACGTGGGATCCTGATACTGGCCCCGCGATTAGCCACACCAGCGGAGAAGTCGTCGATGCTGGAGGTCTCGTGCTTGCCCGTGAGGCGTCTCTTGTTGTCTTGCCCCCCACGAGGATCATACACTTGGATGTGCTCTTTGTGTCGCTGGCCGAGTTTCTCAACGGCTTCCTCGATATGCCTGTCATGGACAAGAATTGGTTTACCGGTATCTGAATAGCAATCTGCCTACTGTATGTGTTTGAGTGCGGAACAAAACTGTCACTGATCTGTAATGAACATAACTCAATACCCTAGGCAAGTCAATGTAATTGTGATACTGATGTGAACATAAGCGTCTCGGATCTGTGATCTCACACTTACTGTAGTCCCCCCTCTGCTCTCATTGCTTCTGTGCTGAAGTTGGTGTGACATCCAGCTCCATTCCAGTTCCCTTTCATGGGCTTGGGGTCCAGCGAGGCCACCACCCCAAAGTCTTCACACACTCGATGAAGCAGGAAGCGAGACATCCACAGGTGGTCGCCCATCTCAATTCCCTCACATGGACCGACCTGGAACTCCCACTGCCAAGGAAAGATCAGCAAAGGTTTCCATTAACCAACTCAGAGAGAGAGAGAGAGTAGATGCGAAAATGGAGATAAAACAAAAAGACCTCGGGTGAGTTAATATGTCCACCTAGAACTTCCACAGAATTCTCCACACAGAATGATCAGCTACATTTCTAATACCATAAATCTAGTTCTGGAAACACAAATGCTCTGTTTGGAGTCTCTCTGTGTAGTTCTCTGGTCTGTCTAATGAGGTAATGATAATGCTGAATGATATACTGTACCTGTGAGGGCATGACTTCAGCATTAGTGCCACAGATCTTCACTCCGGCATAGAAGCAGGCCTTGTAGTGGCACTCTACAATGTCTCTTCCATAGGCACAGTTAGCCCCCACTCCACAATAGTATGGTCCTGTAAAAGATTGGAAGTAGGAGCTGAAGATCAGTCTACAGTACAGTAGGCATTCACGGATAAATACTCCTACATGTAAATACCCAACAGCTAACTATACTACATGTCTCAAATAGCAGACACATAAATACATAAAACAGAAAATAATAACAACAACAACAACAACAACAACAACAATAATAATAATAATGAAATGTATTTCTCAGAGTGAAATGTATTTCTCTCACTGTTCACAAAGTGAGAGCTTCACTGTTCAAATGTTCAGATGGAGATCAAAAGCATCATGATGATCCACCCACAGCACCACTCAACATTCTCACCAGAGCTGCTTTGCGTCATGGTCCTTTGTGACCGAGCTCTTCAGAAAATAACCCTCTGCTCTGCTCTGCTTTGCACTGATTCATCAGCAGGTCAATGATCAGCCACAGCAACACACACACACACACACACACACACACACACACATGCAAGCACAGGCGTGCACAAACACACACTCACCCTGAGGCCCTGGGTAGCCATTTTTGGGCCAGCCATATGGGTGTCCGTCCATTCCTAGTAGTGTGTACTCCTGCTCCATCCCAAACCATGGGTGCTCGTCTCTCACCTTCTCCATCACCTGGTTGCATTTTTGGCGATGGTTAGTCTCTGCATAGAAATGAGGATTGCAGCAGAGTTTACTTCATACATTCTCATACATTGGTATTCTTGACTTGCACACATTGTAAAAAAGGATTTGCAATGCTTACTTGAAAAATGTGTGGAAACTCGTTGCTGCTAACAAGTTAAGTAACCATAACTAGTCTCTTTCAAGTTATGGTTAACATATAAAGAGACAAGTAATCTTTACTTACCTTATTCGAGGCAACGAGTTTCCACACATTTTTTAAGATATCATTACAAATCATTTTTTACAGTGTACAGGTGTTTTTGGATGTAACAAGCCTATTTTGGCAGCAAACGTGTTGCTAGTCTCTGGCGAATTCCTTAAAAATTTGCCATTACTGATCACCACCAAAATTTAATCATCTGTTCCTTAACCTAATACCCACGTTGTCAGAAGGTTTCATCCAAATCCATGCAGTACTTTTCAAGTTATCTTGCTAACAAACAGAGAGACCAACAAACAAACAAACAAACAAACAAGCAAACGCGACCGAGAACATAACCTCCTTGGAAGAGGTAATAAATTCACCGCACGTGGCAAATTCTCATTGTTGCCAGATCATTGTCGCAGCAAACATTTTCTGGCAAACTAAATTGCTTGCCACAAATTAGCCTGCAAATTAGTTTGCTGCAGACTTATGACTATTTTTTGTGTACAACTTAAGGGCTACAATGGATCAGAATCCATCTCAAACTCATTTTTGAAATGCTACATAAATACATTCCCACAAGGTCCCTCAGATCATAATCAAAGCACATTTTAGCCTACTGTACCCGCTGTGACCACCAAGTGTGGTGAAGCTGCTTTTAGCTACTACGCAGTTCACATATGGAATCAACCTCCGGAAGACATAAAAAGCGCCCCTACTGTTTCCTGTTTTAAGTCCAGACTTAAGACCAAGATCTTTTTTGATGCCTTTGATTAACCTTTTTTTTCTTTTTGATTAACCTTTTTTCTTTTTTCTTCTTTGAATGAATTTCTACTTCTTGTTTATTTTTGCTCTATTTAATGTATCTCCTGTTTGACTATCTATTTACCTATTCTTTTATTCTATATATTTTTTAATCTTTTGTTGCTTATGCAATACTTTCATTGATTTTTTTTTCAATTGCTTTTTTATGTAAAGCACATTGGGCTGCTTGTAAGTATGAAATGTGCTATACAAATAAAGTTGCCTTGCCTTGGCTTAAGTCCCATTAAGGTGCTTGTAAAGTTATCTGTGCTGTCCTCTCTATAGAACTTCATGTTGGAAAAGTATTGACACAAACTTGTTTTTTACCTGCAGGTAGGCGGTTATACTTGAGGACTTCACATAAGACAAGTTTGTTGGGGTCCAAAGTGAAGGGGTCTCTGAACATACAGACAGGAATGAGGAACATGTCGCTGTTGGAGCCCTCTGCCTGGTATGTGCTGGAGCCATCAAAATTCCATTCAGGAATGTCTACAGCAACACAAAGCACACATTACAGTGAGGAGGATTTCAAACATCTTACAAATAGATCAAACTGAAGGAAACATGCACTAGATATGGCACTCTCTATGCACTGTTGCCTCTCAAAGAGGTAGACACAGCCAGACAGAAAGTGAAAGAGGAACAAAAACATTTTTTGGATGCCTCCTTAGATCCTGCAATCACATACACAAATGAATGAAAGTGTATTCGTCTGAGAAAAAGTTGCTGAACTAAGACCTTCCTTTAGTTTGTAATGTTTTCCTACCTATTTTACCTACCTTTACCTTTACCTATCCCTCAGGTGACAATGTGCTCTTACCCTCAATGCTCTTCGGCTCCTCTTCTAAGGTTCGAGTCTTGTTCCGCAGGCCCTCTCCAGTCCCATCGATCCACACATAGGTCACCTGGCACTTCTTGCCCTGGGGGAGGGACAGGTAGTGCTGGCGCAGAGTCTTCGGCAGGGTTGAGCTGTCCGACACAGACATGGCTGAGCAGTGGAGGAGCACGGGCACAGGCGATCTACAGCAGTAGAGACTGTGGGGACAAGAAGGGGAAGACCATGAGAAAGCAGCTGAGGTTAGAGTAAAGTGCTACTGAGGAGACAAGTATTGTATTTATACTTTAAATGACAAGGGAATTTTTTTTTTATTGTAAGTGAATGAATGACATTCACTCCCACACTCAAAACAGTATGATGTGGTATCTGCTTCAGCCTGTTTGCCTAGTTGTTAGTGAGCATACTTTGACATGTCCTACCTGTAGGTCAGAACACATCTCCTACTGAAGCGGTTTAGAGGTCAGAGGTTGAAAAACATGCCATTCAAAATACAATCACCCCTGGGTGAAAGGTGTAATTGTGTAAAGTGAAAGATTTGAGTCGTTTTTCAGGGGAGATCTGAGGTCATTGAAAACATACTGTACTTGCTAATTCAGTTGAACATACAACAACATTAAGTTGCTTGACAGATATATATTTTTTACTTTGTCTTTTTTGTTTTGTTTTGTTTTGTTTTTCAAAGTGAGTGGTGAGTGTCTAAATAAAAAAAGACACAACAGATTGTCTTCTTTTATTACATATTCAGCTGCCCTTTTTTCCCTTGATGAGCACCTGTTCGACAAAGCTATTTTGTAAGTGACCCACAGCAGCGCTCTCCCACTCTCTAATTTAAAAAAAAAAACGTCCATTAGATTTTACTAAACCTGCTAAAAATTAAGTAGGCCTAATATGTACAGTATCTAGACAGAATAAAGACAACACACTAACTGTCATGTGTCATTTTATTAGCCTAATCATATTTTAATGTATCAATATCAAAATTGTTATGTAATTTCTTTGAAATGTTTAGAGATAATCACACCCAAAACCATGTTAAATAGGCTATTGTTCACATGCACCTTACCTTGCAGGAGGAGACGTGTGCTGTTGAGTATTGTGTCTGTCAACTGAGGTATTTAAAAGCAGCCAGTCTGTTTTCTCTTCCTGAAAACAACATGCCACTGTCGTCAGAGGAGGAAGAACAAAGCACGTTTACGTGTGTGGCAGCTAAACCTAACTTTAGCTCACCTCGAACAACCTGTTTGGGTTGAGGCAATATATTCTGTTCCTTTCTGGAAATTGATCTACATATTGAAAGTGAATTAAATTACCATCACATACCATACCACCAAAATACATACTGGTATGAATACTACTCTAGCATCACATATTAATGCCATGTTACTGAATGTGACTTATTACTGAATGCAGCCTTATTTGTTCCCTCATTGAGGCATTTTTAAAGTCTCCAAGTGCATCGGTATACTGCTTTTTGACATAATCAGAAAAAATAGACAGATGGATTCTGTGTCTCTTCATTAGTATTATTTCAGCCATCTTTAAAATGGATGTTTCCTTTTTTTAACAATTAATGTTGTGTTTTTGTATTGTATGTTGCTTTTGATAAAAGTGTCTGCTTTTTTAAAACCTATAAACATAAACATAGGCCTTTGTATTTTTCCAGAAACATGCAAGCATGGTGTGTATGGCCCCAAATATTTCAAAATGAATAAGGGTATTAGCCTTTGATCTGACCCCCTCCCTAGAGACAGACAGATGAACACCCACTTGCTTGAGTGTTAAATGGACCAAAGGGGAGACCTGACCCTCTCATCTGCTGAGCCCAGCACCTCACCTGAACATTGCTCAGTGCACAATTACTCAGCTCCAGGGCTACACAGCCAGGCCTACAGTACGCTCCATGCCTCTGGCTGCTTACCTCTCATTTCACACATGTCCCAAAACACTTATTAGAGGACTGATGCGTCAGTGGGAAATAAAACAGTCCATATTCACAGTAAGGATGACATAAGCAAGATAGAGCATTTGAGATATGTAAGCAGGTTAGTAAGAACAGATTAATTTACTTGTTAATCATTAATGCTTCAACAACCGGATGCTGAAGTCCAGTAGTATTGAGCTATTACAGTACATTATTACAATATGACTCGGGATGCAATCGCATTTATAGGTCACAGAGCTATCAAGCTGGTCTGGAGGGGAAATTTTCCAGTTCTCACATGATATTACACATAGCCTACAGTATGCGGAAAATAGTTCATTAATTAATGTAGATGCATGGATATTGCTCTGACTGTATTTCTGTGGTTTTTCATTAGACTACAGTGTATGTCCATGATGAAATTCCTAGAAGCCACTGGAACAACTAGTTCAACTGGCATGCAGAGTTCCAATAAGTGATCACTTCCACAAAAGTCTTGCCCTTATAAAGAATGCAGATACTGTACAACTGACTGGTATGAAATCCTTAGAACTTACTAGGCCTATAGAAAGTAATGTCTTACAGCGCAAAAGGGGTGCCGCCGGGGGGTGGGGGGGTTAGGATGATTCTCAGGGCCTGGCACTGACAAGGGGCCCTTGAGAACATTTCAGTATTATAATCTATATTTGAGGGGCCCAAAATAATTTTCTGTCATAGGGCCCAAAATTTCTAGCAGCGCCCCTGCAATGCAATACTGTGGCTGCTGAACATTAATTTAATCATGATAAACAATACCCCCTCGGGG
>JASCQY010000022.1:11419425-11432688 GCA_030264315.1 Sardinella tawilis
CTCACACACACACACACACACACACACACACACACACACACACACACACACACACACACACACACACACACACACTAGACAAGGGTAGAAAAAGAGAGACTGAGAGAAACCTTATATTGTTGTTTTAATGAAATTACATGCAGGCTATAGGCCTACTAATCAACCAGCATCCAGATGTCAATAGGCCTACTGTTTTACAGTAAGCATCTACAGTTAACATGATCATGTGGCTTATGCACAAGTCATCATGATTAGAAAAACATCTATGTTATTAGACAAAAATGCATGCCGTTGTAATGTAGGCATATGCCACTAAATATACTGAACTACAGGAAATGAATGGTCTAGAAACATTTGTGCAATTAAATCGCAACGACCCGCAAAAGAAAAAAAAGGTCACAAACTTCTTGCATTTCCTGCCCTTAATGGGTTTAACTGTCTCTGATGCACCGCCAAATTAGCTGTCGCGAATATTGCTTTCCCCATGATTAACAGAGATGGTCTGATGAAGTTTATAAAGTCATGTGAATTAACATTTGCAAGAGCGACATACATGTAGAAAACGCTGTGGAGGTCTGAATTAAAGAAACGGTCTGAGGACCTCACCGGATTGGTTACCTTATGTATTTTTAGCATGTCAGTGTCAAGTTCACTGTCTGGTTATGAGTCAAGACTAATGTCAACAACACATCCAGTATCACTAGGTAAGTAATAGTTGTGGAATTTTTTGAGAGGCAGCCAGCAATAGATCCTGTAAACTGTAAAAGTTGTAGAATAACTTACCATGTCAGGTGGAGGTACATACATTTCTTTGGTTGGAATGGTGAGCAAAATAATTGCTACAATTCCTAAAAGCAAAAGTGCCAACGGGAAGATTATTTGAGAATTCCCCATGCGTGTAATCGGAGTCGCTTCGTAGTGAAATGAATGGGGAGTGAGGCACTCCAAACCCAACTGTGTGAGATTTTAACTCGTAGTTACACACGGCAAAAGGGGTCGCGTTACAGCGAGTGAGCGCTTGGCAATATAACGCGCTCTGCCCGGTCACCACTTATCACTTTTCCGCGTTGAGATGACGTATATGACGGATGTTTTGCGGACGGGTCCAGGCTTTTCTCTCACTTAGCTTACATTTTCGGGAAAAATAAAGGCAATAAACACCAACGCGAACGGAGGAGGTCAGTCCAGTTGAGAATTGCGCTCCAGGACTACCGTACCATGGTGGGAAAAATGTTCCAGTGAAAGCAGAGGTCAGAGTGGGGCGTTTGATACATCCCGCCACACAAAGACCAACTAACCTGCTAGGAATCATTTAAATTTAGCCTATGTATAAAATTACGTCATCTTACATTAAAAGTGCAAAGCTGAAGTGACCTGATGTAGGACTTGTTAGTAGCATGCACCTCAATTTTGAAGGAATGCCTGAATATTTGCATAAATGTAACGGTACTTTATTTGCATGTCACATTCTGTTTAGGCCAACACCGAATACAGCGACTGACTGTACTAGCAGTCTGAATGTACTTTAGCTCCACTTACAGATTTGTTCATTAGAATATGTAATCTTGTTCATGAGGCCATTTAGGGATAAAGCAAAAAAAAAAAAAAAAAAAGCACATACAGTATCTGCATCATGTCAGATTCCACCCTACAAATGATTTACTGTTCATTTGATCGGTTGGGTCAATGATGCTCAAGCTATTGTAACTGACTTCCAGCTTGCACATATAGCTATGCTTGAGAAATTTGTGGGCCCTGAGTGGACAACTCGCTCTCAGCTGCCAAGATACTTTTGGCCCAACTCATGCTCAGGGATGGTGCAGCACAATGGACCATACGCTGGGGAGCGATGACTAATAAATAGTCCAGGCAATCTGTGACCAAAAAAAAACAACCTAGAAGTAATTACAACAGAAATAATTTTTGTTGTATTAAGTTGCTGAAACCCTCCCCTATCACATACTAAAAGTCTAGAAAAAGCTAAGTGGTGGAACATTGTCAAAATTGACATAATTTGCACATAGGTCAAAGGTCAAAAACTGCACTTTAAGCAGTTTCATTGAAATCTTATACTAGAGATGGCATTGGAAATTACGTCCACCTTTATTAGAACACAATGTCTTTGGCTATCAATACATGGTCAAAACAAGGAGATATACGTCACGCCTGGTCACGCCGCCCGTTCCGGCCCCACGCCTGGTCACGCCTGCCGTTCCTGCTGCGAGGAACACGCCAGCGCCTCTGCCCGAGTCCCCGTGCTCTCCAGCGCCTTTGCCCGAGCCTCTGTGCCTGCCAGGCCGCCCGCCCGAGCTTCTGCACAGGATTGGCCGACAATGCGGCCACCGTACCTGCCTGGGCGACATCCTGGCCGCCCGCCCCGAGAAACCATGCCTGTTCGGCCGACGTCCCGGCCGCCCTCCCGAGAAGCCGCGCCTGTTCGCCCGACGCTCCGACCACCCTCCTGAGAAGCCACGCCTGTTCAGCTGCCGCCCGCCCAAGAGCCAACTTGCCGACGACCCGGACGCTCGCCCGAGCCTCAGCGCCTGCCCGGCAGACGACCCGGCCGCCCACCTGAAATCAGTTTCTTCGCCAGTTGTGCATTAAAAAAAGTGCATGTTCCAAAAAGTGCATAAGGGGAAGGGGCTGACTAAGGCATTAACGGAGAACGCCGGTGCATCCGAACCTACATTCCAGTGGAAGCAGTGGTCGAGTACAACAAGCTGACAAAATATGAGTCGAAACGATGCTACCTGAACGGAGTTATGGCGATTTTACCGAGGCAGCAAAATAGCGTAGCTATGGGGGCAGGCATCTAATGTAAAAGCTACATAAACTACCTTACCCCATTGCCACACTATTTTGCTGCCTTGCTAAAACTGCCATAATTCCGCTCAGGTACCATCGTTTCAGCTCATTTTTTGTCAGCTCGTTGTACTCGACCACTGCTTCCACTGGAATGTAAGTTTGGATGTGCCAGCGTTCTCCTTTAAGAAGGGGATGAATGTGTGTGTGTGTGTGTGTGTGTGTGTGTGTATTTAACAACCTTCATTTTCACTATGTTCCACCACTTAGATTTTCCTGGACTTTTAGTATGTCTTATGGGAAGGTTTCATGAACGTATATACCAAAAATAATTTCTGTTGCAATTACTTCTAGGTCAAACCTTATTTTTCCTGGGCTAAACTTTGCCTAAGGTTGCTGTATGCTTACAGCCGACTGCTCATGTTGAATAGTTTTATTTGACAAATGGATCCATAAGAGCTTGAGTGAAAGCTTGCTTTGTCATATAGAAGAAGATGCCTTTGACATTGCGGAACCCTCTTTACAGACTTCACACAACTACACAACATTCAAACCTTGGCATTGGAAATCGGAGTATCTGAATATTAACGGTGCACTATGAGATCCTGAATGATTGACGTGTTGACGTTCCACGTAAGCAAAGCAATACTCTCAAATTCACGCTATTAAATCAACTTTGCTCACTGCCCCCCACCCATGTGCATGCTCACTAACCTCCACCCCCTCCGCTAACCATTTCGTTGGTGTTTGGCTGAAATGTGGTTTGTTATGTTATGGTGCGCAGCCTGTGCCCCAAGTGTTTGCATTCTTTGGCCTTTGGCACATTTGACTGCTTTAACCCACTTGCCAATTTTTCCGGAACTAGATCCCTTTCTTCTGGCTAACTGGACTGCAGTTTTAGTTGTAGATGTTGCTAAAAAGAAGAAGCACTCAACCTCTGCTAAGAAATTCTCTTTCTCTCTCCCTCTCCTTAGACCCATCCATCCATCTGTGAGGTCAGAACATCAGTCAGGGGGCTTAGCTGATGCAGAGGTTGCTCCTGGTGTTGCAGGGAAAGCAGTGTTTTTTGGTCATTTTACTCTTGTCATTCTCACTTGTCACAATGACAATACAAACCTAAATAAAAGTGCCAACCAAATGCATTAATAAAATAATAATAACAAAAAATATACACATTCGTGTTTCCACCATCTAATTTCTATTTCTGGCATCTGGCCTAGACAGGGGGGTCATTTCTGTGTGTGTGTGTGTGCGCGCGCACATGTTTTTAGAGAACAAGCAACTTCTTGTGTGGTGCATGTGTGTTTATATCATAACATTTACTTTAAATTCTGCAAAGTTTTTTTTTGTCAGGCATGTCTAGTCTAGACAAAATTCTCCACTTGTTACTAGAAGGCAAAAATTGCAAAAAAACACTTTGACCTTTCAGAGTAATGTGTCCCTGTGTCACAGGCGTTGTGCTTGTAGGGGTGAAAGGGGTTGGTTGTCACACTTTTGGCTTTAACTTGAAACAAGGTAAACAGACCTAAGTCACGTGCAAACACTGCTCAAAGACCAACACAGCGGCATATAGAGTCGCTGTACGCAACTAAAAACAAGACAATTAACCCCAACTGACATGGCTTGATCTTTTGATGTCTAGCAGCCACATGGATTAGCTAAAAAACACATCCTGTATACATTGGTATGGTAATAATAATTTATTTTCAATAATGAATGAGAAAAGAAAATATTTTGGTGCATGAAAATCAGTTCAACTTGTTTTGCATCTTTTTTGACGTGAAATTCCCACCTAGATGACTTCTGACACTGATTCTGAAGGTGTCGCATGTGTGGTTCTGACCAGCACTTTTTAGTTTTTGGATGTGCGACAACCCACCTGTACAACCAACCCTGTTGCACCCTATTTGATAGTCTGTGTATGTGTGCGTGTGTGTGTGTGCGTGTGTGTGCGTGTGTGTGTGTGCGTGTGTGTGTGCATGTGTACTGTACAGTAAGTCTGTTCTTGACACTTCTTGAAGTTGAGTGTGTGTATGAACTTGTTTGCCATTTCTAAGGCGTTTTCCTAGCACTGCTTTAAGATACTTGACCCAAGGGCAAAAGAAGGGAAATTCTTGGTGCGCTAGCCTAGTGTGGAGTTTGCAGTCAAAACAGATGTGGTGAAGAGGCCCTCTACCCATCTGTACAAGCCCGACAGTAGCCTACTCCATCCCAGGGAGGTTCAGTTATGGAGTGGTGATTGTTAGGTTGTTGACTGTGTCATCTCACTGGACTGAGAGCACTTGTGTTTGTGGCATGTCTATAATAAGATGAAAGAAAAGTGACAGCACACACACACACACACAATATACACTGCTAGCTCAGTTCAGTCCTTAAAAGGGGAGAAGGAAAACTAACATGCTTAATATAACGAAGCAGAAAATGCACTGGGCCTTGCAATATAGAAATGCTGATATACTGTAGGGCTATGCATTCTACTACTCAGTTTTTTGAGTAAACGCATACTTGTTTCTTCTGTAAGGGAGATTGAAAGGTTTTGATGTTAGAATCAGTCCTCACATTCACTTTTGCATCCTAGTGCTGTTTTCATAACAAAGAAACACACAGGAAAAACTAGTAAGAATCATCAACCAGGCAGTGTACTGTAAAACCCAAACCTCTCAAAGAAGAAACAAAAACAGACTTCAACAGAACTCGCCTGCCTAATGCCGAAAGTTAGTTGTAAAGTGTATTAAGACCGATAGAAAATGAAATGTGGTGATTTTGAAGGTCAATTTGACTTGGAAATATACTGTTATTAAGCAATTATCAAGGAACTTACCACGAGATCAGTGACTTGCACTATCAGATGTGACAGCAAATTTCCTCGATTAGCCAATTACACCAGAATGAGAGTAGTCATATAGGTCCATGTAATATCTGAATTGGTTAACTCAGTTGTTTAACTCAAGGGGGAGTTGGAAAATGAGTATATTGCCCATTCTGCAAAATGATCACTGCCCAATTGCATTAACATTGTTGGTTATGAAGTGTCTTGAATGCCTTTGGAAAGACTTCATCTGCTCATCTTTACCTGGCTTATTAGACCCTTTCCAGTTCACATCTCACCAATGAAGGAGTAAGACACCATCCTAATCAGCCAAAATTTGAACTGGTCCAGCAGATTGACTTGTTATCTTTGAGCCAGGGGGATGGTTGGCTGTAAGAGACACACAGTGATTTTGGGAATGGTATACAACCCTTTAGAGAGTTAGAAAGTCAACTCGATCATTGCATTAGTGGTAGCTTGTGTGTTATCACCCTCTTTATGCTCTTTCTGCCCACGTCTTTGGAGGAATATATTATGGGTGAATAGGGAAAAGATTTGAACAAGATAAACAAATAAACTAAATAAACAATGTAATACCTACAGTAATCAAAATGGCCCCTGCTGATTATTGACTTACTTTTTTGTATTGCAAGTTTAACTGTATATGGAGATGAGCCATTACTCACCGAAATAAGCAATAATTTGCATTGGCAAAAGGCACCTCTACAAACCAAACAAACTTGTGAAAATACCGAAGACAGAATACCAAATCGATCGATATTCGGCCAAATCCGAAACCCAAATCCTACAACATTACATGATCAGGGTCTCTCAGGCAAGCCCCCAATTCTCTCATTCTTGTGGTTTGCATGCCATTTTCTGAAGATCATACTCTCTTCCCTTTGACTCTCTTGTTAATCTCGCCTGTTAAAATTAAAGCTAGAATTATTTTTTCTGTTGGTTTTCTGTTGGTTGATGCACTATTTTAGTTAATGTGTGTGAAAAACTAGGCTAGTGTAATGTAATTACTGTAGCCCAGTGGTTATCAAACGTTCAATTGGTGCATACTCCTGTGCATCCCTGCATTATTAACCGATTGCTAACAACTCATACTTTTGCATTTACATGTAAACAAACAACATTCTACACAAAATCCTACATAGCCTATTATGGCATACATCATTGTACTGTAGAAGCAATTTTTCTGCATTGAGAAAAGTCTGAGTGCAAAATCTTTCCCATGTTGTCTTTATGCCGGTGAGGGCTGAGCGCCCATTCACAGATTTAGTTTGTCTACCATCCAGTGAGTGCAGACATTTTGATAGGCATCCCATGGATTGGGAAGGTCTATTGGTTGTGGTCAGATGTGTGATGTTGAGATGTGGGTCTGGATTTTCAGGCTGTCAGTAAAAAGAGGTTAAGTAAGTAGGCTAAAGGTGTAGCAGATGGCCCCTATAAACAATCCCCAGTCTAGACTTGAATATTAACTTGGGTGATGCTAGTTAATGGTTATGAAAACATACTTTTTTCTATGGACTTGGTCCCGATTCCTCAAAGACTCAGTCTTGACTCACAAAGAGGTTCCTGCGGGATTGTTGTTCACAGACGTGTATAGTAGCCTACTGCATAAAAACACTTCACCACAGTAGGCCTACTTGCAGGCCTATGTTTAGGGGAAGCTATACTTGCTAGGCTACATGAGTTGTTAAAAATCTGTCAACTCTTCCTTTTACTTCATTCCTGAGTTTAATTGCATACTTTTACTCTACATTTTCAATTGGTAATATACTGTATATTTACAAGTATCAGATGAAATTGAATTTGGTGGTTAACTAGTGACTGCAACAAAGTTTTGGAGAAGCAGACTTTTCATTGGAGCAGTGCCAACAACAAACAATTTAACCTGTAGCCTATGTGATAGGGACAACCATTTTCATTTTTGCTGTGTGTAATTTTTTTTAAGCCTACTTGTTCTTTTTTACTTAAGTAGGCTTGTATGATTAGCCTTTTGTGTAGGCTACTTACTGTACAGTAGCCTAAATATGAGTTACTTTCACATTTTTACTTGAGTAACATGCTAGTGGGCGACTTGAACTTCCACCAGTAGGTAGATGCATACTACCTAATGCATACTACAGTACCTGCCTATACTGATCTCTGCAGAGAATAGTGTGTGGTAGCCTATGCTCCAGGAAGCCTAATCTCATGAACCCGCATAAAGCCAAATTCAGATTTCAGAGTAATGTAGTGATAGGGCTCCACCTTGTGGTGCCTTGGTAAAAAAAAGTTTATTCATTAAACTCCTCAACAACATTACATAAAACAAAACGACATTACTAATGAACAGAAAGAATCCCAGGCCACAGACATATAGCAGTCAACAACATACGCAATGGTTATGATAATATGTCTTCGTTTGTGGAGGTCGTGGAGGTTATAAAAACTTACAGACAAGATTCCAGATTGTCCCTCTGAGTTCCTTTGCATTTCAAAAGGAAGGAACATAGGGGTCGTCATTACGGGAACAGGTGTGCCAGACTATTGTACATTTGTAGTTCAAAAGTAGAAGCAGAATCATCACGCCCAAACCCAAGAGGACAAGCATGACTACAACCATCCGTCTGCGTGAGCACAGATCTGGGGCGCTGCAACACGCACCTTGGGCGTTTGTGCCTGCTTCCACATTTGGACATACTTCCGAATGTCTGTGTGTCCAGTGGTGCCCAAAGCTTTTTTTCACCCAGGAACCGGTGCAACGGATAGGGTGCCACAGGAAAGGCACGCTGCTGTTGTTGTCCATTCCACAAAGTCCTCCGAAGATATGTAAAGTCAAACTGTAGGCTACACAGGTGAGAGAAAAGAGAAGAGAAATGCAATAATTGGAAGAATTGTTTAACAATGTACTGCCATGCTGCGTAAAATAATTTCAGATTGTTTATCGAATTGACACTCACTCACACGTTGTCCAAAAGTCAAGGCGCAGAAGAGGAGAGGAGTTGTGTCAGTCAATTATGATGTCACGCTGTCTCTTGGTTCTAACAAGATTAGTTTGCCTGTGTGTTTACGTCCTGCCACTGCATGGATTAGAATGTAAAAAGGTATGGGTTCACGACTATGTTCATAAGTGTTAAGAAAAGATTTGAACTGTAAGCTTTCATGCCAGTCATAGCCTACTTAATTATTTGTAAAGTATGGACGATGTTAAGGCAGAAAATAAATATTTGTCACCTCCGTGAAATAACTCCGGGGAAGTCACAAATCATTACTGACCTGTCACGTTTCATGGAATCCTGCGAGTTCACCTCATGTCGTGTCCCTTGATCTCGGTTCCTTCTGACAGACTGACGTTGAGATAAACCTGCAGGGTGAAACAGTCACAGCATTTGCAAAGGGCATTGTAGTTAACACTAACATTTCTATATTCAGGGTAGACATTTCAAAACATAACCTGGAAAACATTTAATTCCACTGCCTAAGATCTGCAAATTAACCTGCTTGTCTTGTGTTTGTCCTTGTTTCTTTCAATCAGGTATCACTGCAAGACCAAGCCTACCTGTTTAACAGGTATTTGAATGGAATTTAACTGGCACCATTTCAAATGCTTGTCAAGATATGGATTATGATAAAGCTATGTTTGTGGTTTAAATGTTGTTTAGGTGGCATGGGTAAGCAGGCTGAGCCACACATTTAAGTCACGCTCTCTAACTCTGGGAATAAAGTTAAGTGAATCATTCGTTTTTCATAACTTCAGACCTTATCTTTGATGCCAGCTTATTGAGATTCACATCACTCTCAGATGGAGCAACCAACACGGTTTACATATTGAGGCTTTGTCAATGTACAAACTAGGCATTAAGCATTTTCTTATGTACAGGGGGAGTGCACCGGCCTTGGCAGCAGTGACTGGGTGATCCACATGTGAGGCATGACTACCGTAATAATAGACCTACCAGATTTCCATGGCAGCCAGCACAGCGTCTCTGTTACAGGCACACTGAGTGCCCACCTCACAGCCAGGGTCTCTAGATGATCAGACAGGCCCTATTATGGCCCTATGAAAAAGAAGGGATGAATCTAAATTGAGCTAGGAATCAACTTATTTCTCAGTTAAAACATTTTTTCAGTATTTTGAGCATTGGTCTAATCCAGGTGTAATCATTTATAAAACTGCACAATTTAAGAATCTTAAATCTGAACCTGGAGCCTGCAGCCTCCGTCTCAAACTGTGGGTGGTGTTGCTTCACTCTCTCCATCACCTGCCTGGATCTGTGTTGCTAGTTTTCTCAACCCAATGGCAATTCATTAAACTAACTTTTGGACTTTTATTTAAATCAGCTTTTTATCATCTAAAAAACATTACCAAATTAAGAAGTGTATGTCAGAAAGTGACCTGGTGAAAGTCATCCATGCTTTTATTTCTAGTAGGGTTGACTACTGTAACTGCCTTTTTTAGGACCACTGTAAGACCACAAAGAAAATTCAAATAATACAAAATGCAGCAGCCAGGGTTTTAACAAGGATAAAGTGAGAAAGGTGCACATCAGCTCAGTGTTAGAGTGCATTGTCTCCCAGTGAATCACAAATTTGATTTTAAAGCACTACTTTTTTTAAAGTACTAAACAGGACTGGCCCAATATATATTTCTGACATGCTCCAGCAGTTCTCTCCACCCAAATGCCTCAGGTTAAATCTGCGGTTAAAAGTGGTGAGGCAGCGTCAGTTTAGTTCCCAAAAATGCTCCCAATATCCATTTTTAAATCCTTTTGAAAGCTTTTTACTGATGCCCACAGAGAATCGTTTTATTGATTTGTGTAACTTGTTTTATAAAACTGTGTGATCCTTTTTCATAGTTTCTACATTTATTTAAAATTGTTTTAACATGTTTTATTATGTAGGCCTATTTCTTTTAATTATGTATTGATCAAGCCATCCTTATCTACCTACCTAGGTGTCCTGAATAAAGTATAAACTCACCTTCAAAGCCCTTGATGACTTTGCTTCTCCTTGCTTTCATCCTTCTCTCTCAGATCCTCCATAATATCCTTGCTGCATTTATGTTCCTACATAAATGCTTTAAGGAGTCTTCAACCATTATTGCCTGCCAGTTAGCTGATGGTTAATGTTGTATTCTCCCTTAGGGAGAATATTCAAGACGTTGCAGTACATCCTACATTAGAGTCATAGTCATTGTAAAACATTTATACATTTAATATTTCCTTTACCATTTTCAACTCAGATCTACAGTACCTCTGATACACTGTACAGTAAAGCAAATCTCAATTATGTATCAAGACGACCACAGATTATTATTTATGCAGCACTGTCAATGTCAATGATTCCTTTCATAAATCCCGATCTATTATTTGTGGATGGTGCCAGGATAAAAAAATAAATAAAGAAGGTCAGATCATATCAATGTCTGAGTGAGGTAAATTCATTTTTAATTTGGCACATATAAATAGATTTTATTTACAATTGTATTGTTACAAACCATATGTGTTCCATTAGAAGATCTGTCTTATCCAAACTACAAAGAAAATTAATTTCTTGCTTGATCTATGCTCTTTTTTCCGTAAATAAACAATCCCTTTGCCAGCATGTATTGCATGGTATGTATGAGCTTTTGTGAATGCATGTAGCTTTTAAACATACTGCCAGCTCATTAACACTGACATTCTCCTCAGTAGCATGATCAAGTTAAATACTATGTACAGTGCATTCAGAATACATGTGTTTGGATAGCAGGGTGGGTAGTGTAACACTGCGTATTAATTCATTACGTGCATCTTCATTACATATCCACAAACCATAAAAAACTTTCTCAAAACACTCATGCATAGGCCAGTATGAGAAAAAAATGGCCAGAAAACAACAAACAAAAGTACCAACACAAATTCATCGATGTGATGACACGACTGGAATGATGAAAATCAGCTAAAGCTTTAAAGTAATAAACAGCAAAAGAACAGCTAAACCATTTACATGGTACGGACAGGTGTATCTTACAGTATTTGTCATTTTCATGTGAAGGTTAATAGACTTTGAACTAATTCCATAAAATGTATATGCACATGAAGGACTGTACAGATTTTTAGTAGTAGTAGTAGAGTAATGTGAGGGGATGTGAAAGAAAGAGACTTCCCATTATTAAAGTGCTGTGTTGCAAATTGCACATCTTTTTGGGGGGGGGGTTGGGGTGGGGTGGGGGCTATCTGTGTGCATTTAATCTGCGTGTTCTGACACAGCAGGGACTTTTCTCCTCCTCAGTCTTCGGGAAACGGCCTGTTTCAACACCAAACCAAAGTGGACCGGCAGACCCATGTTAATAGAAAAAAAAAGCAACGGTCCTGAAGTTACTCTCTCTAAAAATGGAGACACTTGGTAGGGTTCGTGCAAAAGCCAACCCGAGGGGCAAACCACCAGTGGGAATGACCACACAGGGTGAAGGGTTTCACACAAAGTACCAAGAGCTGGTTGGATGCTAAACCCGGCCCTTTGATGCACCCCAGAAGAAAGTGAGGCTGAGAAATGCTGTGCAGAAGACCACAGGCAGAGAGAGAGGTTATCTTTACACACAGCGTTGCATACAGTGACTTGGCGTGTATGAGAGAGAGTGTGTGCATGGACACATGAAGTTCTGGAAGTCTACCACTGAAACTGGCAGTAACATAAAAAGAGGGCAGCGTGTAGTGATGTTTGAGGCCATGCAAGCACGCATCACTATGTCCTGCCAAACAATCCCCTTTTTGTTGCTATTGGCGAGCTAGCTCAGTTAGTTTTGATGGGGGTCAAAGTCATTGGTCCTAGCTGTGGAACCATGCATTCTGTGCAAGTCTGCAGTGCAAAAACATCCCAGTAAGCTATGAAGTGTCTTTGCAAAGGGAAGAGTTTGTCATTCTTATAGACTCCAACTAGGTCAGAAGAGAATGTTATTAAATACTGTTACTAACTGATCAAATATCAGGTATTGTTATCAAAGAATGCACAAAACTTAATTTGGCACCATGGACGTTAACATGCAATCCTATCTGCTATAATTGAATGATTACGTACGGTATTAAGATAGCAACTGTGTACAGTATATGATGAAATTAAATGTTGTCTAGCTTTCAATAGATGCAAATGTGTTTCAGATGTTAAAAATGAACATAGGTTAATCTGAGAAATAATATTGTCTGCAAAAATACATAAATACTACACCTAGGATAATACAGATTACACTGATTTGTAGAAATAAGAACAATAATGGCTTTAAATGAGTCACATATCTGTATCCCTACAGTATGGGTTTGATATGTACAGTGCTGTCTGTCTGTGTAGCCTAGTAGTAACTGTATGTTAACATAACTTATTTGATTGATTCAATTGATTGTACATATTAAGAAAAAAAAGTGAGGAAGAAAAATATCTACAGACTAAAACTGAGGCTGAAAGTACACTGTGTGTTAATGTGTTAAATTGTGTATGTGTGTGTGTGTGTGTGTGTAAATGCGTTTATGTAAATGTGTGTGCACGTGAGTGAATGAGTGTGTTAGTGTGGCTTTGATCAGGCTCTAATCTGGTCAGACTCAGAGGCCTAGTGCAATGTCAAGCGTGGCTTCTGACAGCTTCAGTGCTCTGATGAGACATTCCTTCCCTGCTGGAGGGTAGGG